>VCHN02000014.1:171217741-171357580 GCA_007115665.2 Sequoiadendron giganteum | reverse complement strand
GTCATTGTCAGAAGAGGATGAAGGATAGTCAAAGACACCAAGTGTTCTACTAAGTAGTGGGAAGGAGTTCTATAACACCCTACATGAAGGAGGAGAAGGATATGTAGTCTTGTTGTAGTCCAAAAAGGAAGATAAGATTGAAAAACCAGTCATACCCGAAGCAGTCCAGAGTTTGCTTGAAAAGTATAAAGACATAGTAAATGATGGTACACCTGCAACGTTACCTCCTAAAAGGGCCATTAGTCATTAGATTGACTTCATACCTGGAGCATCATTTCCTAACAAAGCAACTTACGAGCTTACACTGGATCAAAATTTGGAAGTAGCTAGACAAGTGTTGGAGTTAATGGATCAAGGATTGATTAGGAAGAGCATCAGCCCATGTGCAGTACCAGTAGTCTTAGCAACAAAGAAAGGAGGCAAGTGGAGATTATGTATTGATTCTAGAGCAATAAATAGAATCACAATTAGGTATAGGTTCCCTATCCCTAGGATTGAAGACTTGATGGATTGTCTTGGAGGAGCTCAATACTATACCAAGTTGGATCTCAAGAGTGGATACCATCAGATCAGAATCAAGGATGGTGATGAGTGGAAGATAGCATTCAAGACAACAGATGGGTTGTATGAGTGGAGAGTGATGCCATTTGGCCTCTCTAATGCCCCTAGCACATTCATGAGGCTCATGAATGAAGTACTCAAAGACTTTATAGGGATATTTGTGGCGGTATATCTTGATGATATACTCATCTTTAGCAAGACAGCAGAAGAACACCTTAAACATGTGGAGATGGTTCTTAGAAGGCTGCAAGAGGAGAAGTTAGCCATCAACCTAGAGAAGTGTGAATTCTTTAAACAAGAGTTGATACATTTGGGTTTTGTAGTGTCACAAGGATCATTGAAAATGGATCCAAGCAAGGTGGAAGCTATCCTAAATTGGCCTACACCAACAACAGGGACTAAGGTAAGAAGTTTCCATGGATTGGCTCAATTTTATAGGAAATTCATAGGAAACTTTAGTGGCATATGTGCACCAATCCTAGAGATAATCAAGGGTGGTTTGAAAAATAAGTTTGTGTGGACTCAAGAAGCTGAGAAAGGGTTTGAGAAACTGAAACAAGAGGTGGCAACTCAACCTATTCTCTTATTTCCAAGCTTTGAAAAATTGTTTACTGTGGAGTGTGATGCTAGTGGAGTTGTAGTAGGAGGAGTGCTTAGTCAAGAGGGCAGGCCCATAGCTTTCTTCAGTGAAAATCTCAATGAAGCCAAGAAGAAGTATTCTACCTATGATCTAGAACTGTATGCTTTGGTTCAGTCACTTAGGAAGTGGAAGCATTACCTTCTACCCAAGGAGTTTGTGGTGTTTACAGACAATCAGGCACTGAGTTATATCAACACCCAAGAGAAGTTGAGCAATAGACACTTGAAGTGGATGGAGTACATCCAAACTTTTACTTTCACCATCAAGCACAAGAAGGGACAAATGAATAAGGTAGCAGATGCATTGAGTAGAAGATTGCTGACAGTCCAAGAAATACAGATCAAGAGCATTGACATAGAGTGTTTCAAAGATCTATATGGGGAGGATGAAGATTTCTCAGAGGCCTACAAGGTATGTTCTAACTTTGAGAATCATTTTCATAGCCAATACTCAGAGTATACTTTGCAAAGTGGATTGTTGTTTAAGGGGAATCAGTTGTGTGTTCCAAAAGGGTCAATGAGAGAAAACCTCATTCAGGAAAAGCATAATGGTAGTCTTAGTGGACATTTTGGCATCAATAAGACTTTAGAACTAGTGCAAAGGTTCTACTATTGGCCTAAGTTGGCAAGAGATGTCAGGAGATATGTAGAGCAATGTGTTGTGTGTATGAAAGCTAAGGGAGGAGCTAGTAATGCTGGTCTATATCAACCCTTACCCATTCCTAACAGACCATGGGAGTGTGTGAGCATAGATTTTGTGGTAGGACTCCCTAAGACCAAGATTGGTTTTGATAGTGTGTATGTAGTGGTAGATAGATTCAGCAAGATGAGTCACTTTATTCCTTGCAAAACTACTCATGATGCTAGCTATATAGCTCACCTTTTCTTTAAGGAGATTGTTAGAATCCATGGATTGCCTTTAAGTATTGTTTCAGACAGGGATGTTAAATTCATGAGTCACTTTTGGAAGACTCTATGGAGCAGATTGGGTACCAACCTATATTTTGGATCAGCTTACCATCCTCAGACTGATGGTCAAATAGAGGTGGTTAATAGGGTTCTAGGTAACCTACTAAGGTGTCTAACTAAGGAATATGGTCAGACTTGGGATATGGTTATCTCACAGGCTGAGTATGCTTACAATGATAGTGTCAACCGGACCATAGGGAAGAGTCCATTTGATATTGTGTATGGAATGCACCCAAGAGGTATATGTGAGCTCAAGGATCTAGGAGCTATGGAGAATAGGAGTGGACATGTTGAAGACTTCACTCAAACCATGAAAGAGATTCAGGAGCAGGTGAAGAGAACAGTCACTGAGGCTACTCAAAAGCTGAAAGAGAAGGTGGATTTGTCTAGAAAAGAGTTACAATTTGCAGTAGGAGACTTTGTCATGGTTCACCTTAACAAATCAAGGTTGCAAAAGGTAATGTCAACCAAGTTGAAAATGAAAATAGTAGGACCATGCAAGGTATTAGCCAAGTATGGAAAGAATGCATACAAGGTGGAGCTACCTGTTGATTTGGGAATTTCAACTGTTTTCAATGTTGCTGATTTGATCAAGTATAAGGGATTAGTCAATGATATAGCATAGACTATTAGGGAGATCTTCAAAGATTTTAGTAACATAGCATTACCTACTAAAGACAAACTATAGGCAGAGAGCATCTTGGAGTCACGAGTGCAAAAGTCTACAAGGCATAAGGTGTATGTGGAGCATCTTATCAAGTGGAAGAACAAGCATGAATCTGAGGCTACATGGGTACAAGAAGATCAGTTCAAAAAGTATGGCATTGATATGTCACTACTCTCTCCTTCCATTCCTTATTGTTTGGTCAGAGAGGGGGAGAATGGTGCAGGAGCACCCCAAAGTCAATCATCTAGGAGGGTAATCTGCAGGTCAAGACCTAATAACTTGTTTAGTTAACATTTAGCAAATCCCTTCCAATACTTGGAATTGTGCCTTAGAGGCATTTGAAAACTTGTTTTATATTCATAAGGTCATGATTGATCATTTTCTAGATTGGGGTTTGGCTACAAAGATGTTTGTTGACCTTGTAGACCTCCCTAGGTGATAGTTTGTTTTACAATTTTGAAAATAAGGCTTATGCAAAGCCACAACTGGCCATGGAACAGTTGGGGCTTGAGCCTAACTGAATTGGAGAGTCTATTTAAGGCGTGCCTCGACCTATGTGAAAGGTTGGAAGGCATTGGGAACTTTTGTAATTTGAATTTTAATGAATACTAAGAGAGGACGATGAGAAGATGGAGTAATTTCCCGTGTTTTGTTTTGAACTTGTGTGTTGCAGGAGTAATCATGGCATTGTGCATACTGTAGAACGTAGTGTGATTGATTTCCAAGCTTTGTGTGGAATAGTAGGTAGTTAGTGTGTGCAACTCAAGCATTCTTTTGTAGTTAGTTTGGTTTTTTTGTTAGTTTACTGTTTTGACTGGCAGACTGTAGTTAATGGAGTCCTGATTACTTTCCCCACTATACCTAAGTACAGGCCCTTGGGAAATGTGGTTAGGCTCCATTTCTGTACATAAGCTAGAGTTAGGAGTGGTCAGGAGTGATGGAAGCATGAAGAAAGACTTATCCTAGGCGAGCTTGACAGTGCCCGACTAGGAAAGTCTTGAAGTGCAAAGCACTTAGCTTGCAGGGGGAACCTTTCCTTGCTAAACCCCATGGTAGAAAGGTGGATGGAAGCCTTGTAGAGGCTTGGTAACAAGGAGGAGGTTCCAACAATCCATTTGAGTGGAGAACAAAATAACAGTCCACTATGTGGTCAGGAAAACCCAAGGAAAAGACCTATTTTGCAAAATTTGGAAGTCTGACCTGTGTACGGACAGTCAAGGGTTAAGACCTTTGGAATCTTGAAGTGGTAGGCATCAAGATTGAGAATCCATAGAAAAAATTTGAGGTTCTTTGGAGAACTTGAGAAGTTACTTCATTTCCTCGGAGGAGAGACCTATTTTGGAGGCCTAGAATTAGGGAACTAAAACCCTAGGTGAGGGTTTGGTGAAAACGATGGAGAGTTGGAGTTTGGTGGTTGTCCAAGAACCCTAGAAAGATGCTATGAAGCCATTGAAAATATATCTACACCCCTGCAAGGACCTAATGGAATGGTGAGGATAGTTAGCCTTTAGGGAAGATTAAGGGCTAAGGAAGAATTAGTGGCAAGGCACCAAGATTGGCTTGGTAGATTAAGGGTTTGATGATAGTAGGGTTGGCCAGTAGAACCAGGGGTGCCTACATATGGGATAGGACCTAAAGGTCGAGGTGGAAGAGTCACCTAGGAGTTCTTGAGAACAAGGACCTAGAGCATGGAACGGTGAGTGTTCCATCCAACCCTATCCTATCAGTAGCCCTTGATATAAATGTTCCCACATGATCACAATTAGTACAACATCAAAAGTTTTGAGCTTTGGTTGGCAGGCCAGACACGTGTTGCTGGAACTATTCATCTTTTGAATGGGAATTAGATTAGTTGGGCTTATTTGCA
Source organism: Sequoiadendron giganteum (assembly GCA_007115665.2). Lineage (NCBI taxonomy): Eukaryota > Viridiplantae > Streptophyta > Pinopsida > Cupressales > Cupressaceae > Sequoiadendron > Sequoiadendron giganteum. The sequence continues at coordinate 171,352,877 of VCHN02000014.1, read as the reverse complement.
TGTGTATTATATTTAGTCTGAAAATAGATGTCAGATTCACCGTAATACTATATATACAACGTCCCAACCTCATTTTTATTTTTTATCACTAGTTGAGAGGATAAGCCATTGTCACTAAATATCAACAGCCTCCTACCTACTGAAAGCCACTTGTTTGTTTCAGGGACTACTTTAAATTTATAATACAGATAATTGTAAATTTCTTAGTCCAAAAGTTTTTTCTCTTGTTTTCTCTTGTTTACAATTTTTTTAAGTAGAGAATCAAAACAGGAAAAAATGATAGTTAATTGGGCAATTCAAGACAACCTCTAGCAAAGTTTGATGAAGGAAAGTCTTTACTTCAGAGTAGATTACCTTGGTTTGTCATTTAGTAGATTCTAATCAACAATATTTTGAATATCACCCCTAGTCAAAGATCTACTCTCCTATTGAAAAGGTATTCCATATTACAGTTCCAAGCAGATATAACCCAACAGCCAACTTGAATACATCATCCCAAGATCTTGCAGAACTAAAATTAATAATTATTTGAAAATCAAGTACGGATGTTTAGCTTAATGTTGAGAGTTAGTATTATCATGATACATACCATTTTTTAGAATGTATTCAGTTGTTGCTGTAGACATCTAAATTTGACCACTTCTACATGGTCAAAATCATCTATTATATTCATCTATTCCATTAATAGTGATTAAATAATTTATTTAATCACTATTTTATTTTCTACCTAAGCTTCCTAAAGTATCTAATTAAATAAATTAAATACTTTACCTTACCCCCCTTGTCTTCTCTAAATTAAATAAACATGACAAATTATTTAATTTAGTCATTTAACCATTTGAATTAAAATCAATTTTTAATTCCTCTTTTCTCTCTCCTTGTCACATTCTCCATAACCCTCTTTTAATCCAGATTAAATTAATTAATCTATGATTAGGATGTGCATCACTTAATCTTGATTAAGTGTCACATCCTCCATAATCTCCCACTTGCCTCTAATCTTTCATTAATTATCCTAATCCTGTGTTTGCACAACCTTAATCAGAATCATTAACCATATTTGGCTTACCTTTTTTGGTCAACCTTCCCACTTACCATTTTTGGTATGGACTCCCTTCCCCATGTGAATTTTTAATTCACATTTATTCAACCAAGGTTCCCCTCTTCCCCATGTGAATTTTTAATTCACTTTTATCTTTCCAAGGTCTTCCCCATCCCCCATGCAAGATTCTAGAAGCCTTGACTTGTCACTTCACATGTGCCAAGGGCTTCTAGAACCTTGGACTTGTCACATCACCCACATGTGACAAATCTCCAGCTTTTTGGAGACACTCTCTTATCCACTAGATTCTTCCAATCATTGTGAATTTTTAATTCACTTTTATTCCTCCGAGGAATCTTCTCATCCCCCAAGATCCACCTCATTTCCACATCACTCCACCCTAAGACATCTCACCTTCCACATGTCAAGATGTGAGGGATTGTGAGTCCTCAACTCACCATAGCCCTTCATCTTGATCTTTGTTGGATCAATCCCAACCATTGAATTCTCTAGAGAATTCAACTTAGCCTATAAATACCCCTCATTTCCCTCATTTTAGAAAAAGGAATCAAGTCTTTTGCAAATAAATCTTGCAAAATTGTCATTCAAGCTCTCATCCATTTTAGCACCCATATTGCATCAATTCATCTTGCATCCACTTCATTTCATTTCCATCCAAGGAGCACACAAGACTTCAACATCAAGGGCCAACCAAGGAAGCAACAACATGAAGGTATAACAACAATTTATTTATTTATCTTGCTTTCATATTGTTCATTTTCTTAGGCTAATCATTGAGGTGCCCTATTATCTTGTTGTTTCTCTTTATTGCACTATTAGTTCTTCATCTTAACATCTCACATTTTAGGAAGCAACATTTTATTAAGATCACAACTGCAGTACCAAGAAAGAAAAAAAGCAGACAGTGATCTATACTACTCCACTGCTTTCACATCCCCTATTTCGAAGATAATAGATTATGGATACAATTAGGTGAATTATTTTGAAGTAAATTTTTATATTGCATTGAAAAATAAAAGAAAGAGAGATTTATACGGTACAAAATTCTAAGATAATGGATTGCATTCGGAGGCCGATTGATGCCATAAGATGAATCAAGGTACTGAGAATACATCCCCCCCGAATTTGTTTTGAAAGAATGTTATGCTCATGTTCGCAGCTATTATGAGCTCTTCCTCGATTTGGAGCAACCTTTAGATGGTTTCTTGTCAACAAAATGCACCTCTGAGCAGTCTCGACTAATAGCTTCAATCCCAACTAATCTTCAACCGATTATATGAAGTCAATGATTTGCAGGATGTGCTCAAAATAGATTTGTTAAGGATGTCATTGTCAACAATAAGCATCTAAAAGGACTATATGAATAAATTCTTCAAACGTTTTGGAGATCTTGGCCCGTGAATGCTTCTCTCAACTTGAATCGTTGTTGTCCTAGTGAAAATGTAGAGTATAAAGAACAAAATGATGTGTTGGGCTTCATTTCCTGCCTGCCTCGTCTACCATCCCACCGAACGATCTTTCTCCATAACTTCTTGAGCTTGCACCCCCCTCCCGCTCAACACATTCAGATCTCATGCATTACACCCTTCGCCATTTCTGACAATCCTACTCAACTTCAGCATTGCATTTCCCAAACGCTTGAGATGTTAACACATCTAGAACAATGCATGTGTTAAAATAAATAATAATCGTATCATAGAAACATTTGGAACAATGCATGTGTCAAAATAAATAACAATCGTATCACAGGAATAAACGAATAATTTATAACAACCAACAAGGAGGAGGCGGACAACCAACATTGAGGTTTAACATAATTGACGCTAGCGCTAACCATCTAAGCAGACGTTCCAGAACAATCTTCCTACCATAGCCGCTTCATCTTCCAACACTGCCATCATTAAATTTTGTTAACTAATATTGATCCTAACTTTCGCTCGCATATTATAATTCTTCTGCTCCTCCATTATCGGCAGTTTAATATGGTGACTCTTCGGTTGCAAATCAACAGGAATAGGAAGCATTTCTTTTTGCTAAGACTGTTACTTGTGTTGGCCTCCTATGGGGACCGTGCTGCCATTGTAGGCTTACGCCTCTTGGCTTAATTAGAATTTTACTTTTAACAATTTTAATATAGTTTATTTTTATTTTTAATAATTAATTTGAAATGAAATGTAATTTAAGTTTTTTAAATCTAATTTATGTAATAATATTTTATAATATTTTTTTATTTGTTAATATTGAGTTTATGTTAATATTTTTTTTAATATAGTTTATTTTTATTTTTAATAATTAATTTGAAATGTAGTTTTAGTTTTTTAAATCTAATTTATTTAATAATATTTAATAATATTTTTTTATTTGTTAATATTGAGTTTACGTTAATATTATTTGTAATATATTAATTATATGTTTTAGGTACATATTTTATTAATATTTCAATTCTAATAAATTAGAAAATAGTTTTACTTTTTTATTTAATCATTTATTAATTTAATAAATTTATTATTTTTCTTTAAGTTTTTAAAATTATTATGTTTTTTTTAAATAAAAGGGGTAAATTTTTTATTGAATCAGAAAAGCATTACAAGACAAAAGCAATCAATTTGCCAAGGGCACCAGCAAAACCAAGAATTAAGTCGCACCCAAGAAGCACCTCATATCCTCTGTAACCCAATCTTCAAGAACAAGGGCCAAATCACTAGGAAGGTTGCCCCAATCATCTACATTCCAAGTCCCCATCTGCTTAGATGCCCACCTAGCCAAGCCATCAACCACTTTATTCCACTCCTGAGGAAATTAACATAAACTCCAAAGTAGAGCACAAAGAAACAATTTGCTTGACCGCCACCACCAACTGCCAATTCGCATCCTCCAAATGTCTCTTATTCAACCTATCAACGACCTGAGAGTTAGATTCACAAACAATCTGCCTCTAGCTAAGGGCACAGGCCCATTCCACCATCAAAAGAATAAAAATAACTTAAATGAGATTATTAGTATGCTTATCTTTATAAATAGAAAAGAAAAAAACCACAACTCCCAAACTATCTTTGCCAATACCACCAACTCTAGCATGCCTTGGATTTCCATGAGAAGATCCATCAGTATTGATTTTCAACTCCCCCAAAATCGGAGGACATTAATGACCAACACGATCAACCCTCTCTCGCCCACACCCACAATGACCAGGTCTCAATTTTTTCTTTCCCTGAACAGAAAGGCCCAAAGCACTAACCACTCCAAGATCACCAGGATCAATAGGAATAGACAAATCACACTTAGTAGTCAATGTCTCCTATAGGACCCCCAAAATTCTCATCCAAAGCTGACCAACAAGCAACTTCCTATGCAAAAAAATCTACAGTTGCACTCCAACCAAATATGTCATATTATTAAACTAGGGCCAATGATCCAAGCTATAAGAAGAAAATAAATCTTAATAGGGGGAGACCCCTAGCTCCTCCAAAGAAGAACCATGCCTACATGGTTGGTGCTAGAGATTCCACCAAAAGTGTCAAATATCCTTCGCAAAGGAGCACTAAAAGAAGAGGTGAGGGATACACTCTTCATGCCCAACACACATAGAAGGGCCTTGAAGCCCATGCTTCCAAAGATTCTCCCAAGTAGGACACTTTCCTTGCACCAATAGCCAGGTGAAGAAATTACACTTAGGCCAGGAAAACTTGTTCCAAACTTGTTTCCACCAAGAGACCTTTGAACTCCGAAACAACTACTTATCCAAAACTTGATAGCCTAAGGCAACAAAAAATTTACCTTTCAGATTAGGCCCACAAGCCAACACATCTCTCCTAGGAAGAGAATTACAAGCATGATTCAACAATAGCAAGGCAAGCTCCTAACGATCCTCAACCGCACCACCGGGAGGCCACATTTGTGGATCCTTCCACTTGAACACATTAACCTGACCCATAACTTGATGAGTTTTGAAATCAACCACATGACACCAACCAACATCCATAAAATGTTGACACAAATTCTACAGACGGGGATGAGAAGACAAGATGGGAGGATGTCCATCCCAAGAATCAGACCAGAAAAGAGCATCCTGAACACCATTGCAAATCCAGAACAACCCCTACTTAACCAGATTGGTACCTCTTTTAAGGGTACCCCAAATCATAGAACCCTTCCCCTCCAAGCTGAAGCGAGAAACTTTAGTACTCTCAACCACACCCAGATACTTTGAAGTAAGGATTTTAGCCCACAACTCATGCTACTACGAACACCATCGCCGATACAATTTAGCTACTAAATCCTGCCCATTCAAATCAATCTAATGTAATCCTAGCCCACCTTCCTTCTTTGGCTTGCATATGGCATCCCACTTAACCAAGCTCCACTTACTATTAAGAAGGTTGTCAAATTAAAGGAACCGACGAGACAACCTCTCAAAGTCTTTAATAAAGATGGAAGTAGTAGAAAGAATGAAACATCTATATAGAGGAAGAGCCTGCACCTTAGACTTTAGGAAGTGAAAGAATAGCACCATAGACTAGAGCCTACACCATAGACTACTCTACCCGTAGAAGAAAGCCACCTACAAGTGCAATGAATCACCAGATTATGAAACTTATCAATAATCCCCTGCCAAAATAGTTTAGGAAGTGAAAGAATAGCAAGTGAAATGCCAAGATAAACAAAGGGGAGGGAGCCAATATGGAAACAAAGGATGTTGACTATTCTCCTTTGGATACTCTTAGGAGTGTTGAAGAAGTAGATAAAAGACTTCCCCCCATTAATACATTATCTTGAAGTAGCTAAATAGTTGTCCAAAATAATATGCCATCTGATAGCCTCCTCAACTCTGGCCCTACCCATCAGAGCAGTATCATCAACAAACTGAAGATGGGATTGAGGGGGAATATTATTTTCCCATCTCCAACCTTGAATCAAACCACTCTCTACTCGAGATCTGATAAACCTCCCTAATCCCTCAGCAAGGAGGATGAACAAGTAGGGGGAGAAAGGATCCCCTTGTTTGAGCCCCCTAGAAGTAGTAAACAACTTTGTTGGATCTCCATTAACCAACATTGAAAATGAAGAAGTAACACAACTCTTGACCCATTCAATCCAATCTTTAGCAAAACCAAAAGGCTCCTAAAATCTTGAATAAGAAGGCCCATTTACTATGGTCATACACTTTAGCCATGTCCAACTTGGTAAATATGTCATAGAATGAATTGTCTCAGTAGCAATAATGACATGATCCATAATCTTCCTACTACCAACAAAACCCCCTTGCTCCTTAGAGATTATCCTGCTTAGCCATGGTTTCAGCCTCTCAACAAACAACTTTGTAATAATCTTATACACAATGTTACATAAAGCAATTGGCCTAAAAAGATCCAGAGTATTAGCAACATCCTTCTTTGGTATTAGAGAAAGAAAGGTAGCATTCATATATTTTAGCATTTGTTTACTCATGAAGGATTCTTGAACCACCTCCAAAAGGTCCATCTTAATCACTTCCCAGAACTCCTGAAAGAACTCAATCGAAAACCCATCAGGCCAAGGAACTTTTCCTTTTTTCATTTGAAACACAACATTCTCAAGCTTCGACAAGGAAATAGGATTAAGCAGAGATTCATTCATTTCATCGGTGACCAAAGGTGGTATACAATCCAAAATCATAGCTTCATCCACCTATGCAAGAAGAGAATCCTCAGATAATAAAGCAAAAAAGAAACAAACTAACTCAGCAAAAATAGAAGTATAAGAAGACAAAATCTCCCCAGTCGGTCACAAGAGGGAAGAAATAACCTTACCTTTTCTTCTATCCTTAAAGGAATTATGAAAGAAAGAGGTATTTCGGTCACCAGCCTAGAGCCACTCAATTTGGGACTTTTGTTTCCAAAAAATTTCCTCCCTTAATTCCCATTCCTCAACATCCTTCACTACAACAACTTCCAGCAAGCCAAGGTCCTCTGTGAGCCCCCGGTCCTAAATCTACCTGGTAATCAAGTCCAAGTGTGCCTAATCATTCTTCTTAGCAAGAAACACATTACCAAAGTGCTACCTATTCCAACGCTTCAGCCTATACTTCACATACTGAAGCCTCTTGGAAAAGGAGTACATAGCAATACCATATGTCAGCTTCCCAAGACACCACCAACTAGGAAGAAAATCATGAAGAGATTCATTCCTGAGCCACATAAGTTGAAACTTAAAAGACTTCTTTATACCACGCCTGGGCAGCTCAATAGTAAGCTTGATTGGTTAATGATCAGAACCCCGCCCATCCAAAATCTCAAACCTAGTTTGCCACCTATCTCCCACCAAAAACTAGATACCAAGAATCTATCTAGCCTTTCATAAATAGCTACTTCCCCATTTCTCCTATTATTCCAAGTAAAGACCCCATTAACCATCTTGATATCAATCAAATTCAAGAGAGAAACATTATCCTACAAGAGCATCAAAGAAGGCTCTGAACGAGCACTACCACCCCTCTTTTCCTCCATTGAAGAGACAACATTAAAATCCTCATCCAAAACCCAAGGAAGATAAGGATCCAAAGACCTCACATATCTTACCTGGCTCCACAATAGAACTTTACCTTGAAAGTCAGGCGGAGCATACATGTTAGAAAAGAGAACTCTCTCCCTTGACTCAAGATGAGAAGCAACACAATAAATCAAGCCCCTACACGAGAACCACCATAAAGGACTAACTCTTAGTGGATCCCATAAACAAGCCACCCCACCAGAGCTACCAAGCGCCCCAACGCAATGACATTTCCCACGACCCCAAATCTTCAAAGCCACACTTATCATACTATCAATAGATAACTTACTTTCCTAAAGGAAAGCCACATTAGGAGAATGCATACAGATCAAATCCTGAATAGCCTTTTGTCTAGGGATGCTATTCATACCCCTCACATTCCAAGAAAGTAGTATCATCATTGAGGTTGGGAGAAATGAGAATCAATAATCTTCACCAAACCCAACTCCACCAATGTTTCACCAATTAACTTGACCTTTTCTTAATCCTTCTTTCTACCAACCTTGAAAGGTTTTTCAAGAGCCCCCTTTTTAAGGATTTTTTGTTGCAAACCCAAGGCTAGGGAAGAAGACTTGGCTTTACCAAAGTTAGAAGTGCCCCACACCTCAGAGAGAACACCACCCATACTAGGGGAACTATTAGTATCCTCCAACACCAAACCAGACACACCCTGATTAGGAGTCAAAGGAGACAAATCTGAATCCATCTGAGAACCCTGCACACTAGGTTGAACAAAGCTAGGAATCACCAAGGGATGCTCCCTAGACACTTTCTCAGCAAAAGATCCAACTAATGCCTACAAGTCCACCTAAAACCCTTCCTCCTGAACCAAATCCTCCAATTCCTCAAATCTATTAAATCTTTCCTCCTCCTGCCTATCCTTGAGGGATCTCTTTTGGCCCCAACCATGATTACGAGGCTTAATTGAATTGCATCCTTCTTTATCAACCACCCCCCTTGCATGAGAGCCTTACCCTTGTCCATCTTTGAATTAGACTGTGAAGAGGCATTACTTGTACCAGTAGCACTAGAAGCGTAGGGGCATCTCCACTGAAGATGATCATACTCATGACACAGTCAACACCTGAAAGTTAATGTCTCATAATATAATGACTGAGTCCACAAGCAAGACCCAACCGTCATATCAATTGAATCTGGCAGCGGGTGACTCGAATCAATTTCAACACATACTCATGCATAAGAAAAAATCTTCTTATTTAAATTTTGTTGAGAAGGACCAATAGGCTTTCCCAGCAACATAACAATCAACTGTAATATGTCACTTCTCCAACACTCAAGTAGTAGACGAGGGAGCTAAACCCAAACTGAGATCCTAGATGGTAACTCCTCTACCAAGTTAAAGACAACATGCCATGGTTTTATGAAGAGACCCACCTGAGTATAGAAGTATGGACCACCCTCAAAAGCCTTATTCTGATCAGAAATGCATGAGAAATCCACCATAAAAAAGTTATTTGCAGCCATCAAAATCTCAAAATCTCCTTCTGGGTTCCATGTCTTTCAGATCTAGGTGTCAAGGAAAAGCAGAGAAACCCTCATCCCCATGAACTTACAAATCAATACATGATTGTTGAATTAATCCACATCTTCAACAACTGACTCTGATTGGATCACTAAAATCGGTCACTCTTGGGCCCTCTCCAAGCACCCATTCACCTTCTACAATTTAAATGCTTCATTTCTTGCCAAACCTAATCTAGATGAAGAATGATTAAGAACCCCCCTTCTTCACCAGCCAAAGAAGAATCTCAAACTACCATATCCAAAGGCACATGCAAGGCCATTGAAGCTTGGAACAAAGAAGTTGCAACCTATCCTCTTCCTACACCAAGCCAAAGCCAACCATAGCCCAAAAACGGGCACACACATTCACCAAAAGTAGCAGGCCAAAGTAAAAATCTCCTTACTAAGCACCAAGACGTCACTGCCTCCTCCATGAGAAAGAAACACCACCCTTTGCAAACAAGGGTGAAAGCACATAGCTCCCTCCAAGATCCCACACGCAACCCACAACAAATAGGAAAGAAAAAACCACGTGAACATAATAAGCTTGGAAACAAGAATCAAAACAAAGAAGCAACGACCCCCTGGACCGCCCATGTGCATACAGACCCCACCATGCTCAAAAGAAATGCTACAACAACAAGCTAGGGCTCACATGCCCTAGCTCACCCTCCATCGACTCTAATCACCATCCCTGCATCCATCATTATGTTTATTAATATTTGAATTTTGATATATTTTGACTTTCCATTTAGTTTATTTTATTTTAGTTTTTAATTTAGATTTATGTTTGAAATTTATTTTTATTATTATTTTTTTATGAAATTACAAATAATAATTAAAAATATTAAAATTAATTTTATTTATAATTATTTATCTTATTAAAACCTTAATTATTATAGAATAATTATATTTTGGGTTTTTGTTATAATATAATCAAATAAATTTCAAACTTGAAATATAAATTAAAATTTATAGAGAGAGAGAAGGTAATGTTTGATTAGTTGTTTTATGCCAAAAATCCAAGGATAGCATGTCCTTAGGGAGTTATTCTCAAGGTAGCATGTTATTTGATTAAGGATATGATAATTCACCTTTAAAACCTCATTAGTGTACCCATTGCATACTTAGGAGAAAAATAAATAGAGAAAGAAAGAGAGAGAAATAGATAAATAAAGAGGGAGACAAAGAGATACAAAGATAAACAGAGGGATACAAAATAGAGGTATGGCTATAAAGGAATAGATATGGGTAGACAAAGAGATAGATATAGGAAGAGAGATAAAGAAAGAGCGAGGAAAAAGAGAAGAGAGACATAGATAAATATACTCACATAAAGAGAGAGATAGAGAGATGGAGAAATGGAGAGATGGAGAGATGGAGAGGTAAAGAGAAATAGGAGATAAAGATATATATATAGAGAGAGAGGTAGAGAGAGGTAGAGAGATCAAGAGATCAAAAGATCAAGAGGGAAAGGGTGAGAGAGAGAGGGAGATATATAGGGATACAAAAAATAGTAAGGGGATAAATATAAGGAGTGGGAAATAGATAAAGAGAAGAAATGAGAGAAAGATAGATAGAGTAAGTGAGAAGAGAAGATAAATATAGACAGAAATAAGGGGGAGAGGAATAGAGAGATTGAGATAATAAAAATATAAAGATAGAGGAGACAAAGATACAAAGATATCTCTCTCTTTCTCTTCCCAAATATTTCTATTTATATATTCCCATATGTATCTCTCCCTACCTCTTTCTATATATCTCCCTCTCTCTATATAACTTCATATCTCTATCTTTCTATCCCTCCATCTCTCCCTCTCTCTTTGTCTCCCCCTTGTTATATCTCCATTTCTCTCTCCCCCTCTCTCTCCATTTCCCTCTCTCTCCATCTCTATCTTCCTCTCTATCTCTCTCCCTATCTCTATCTCTTTACCTCTCCTTAAATCTATTTCTCCCTTTCCCCTCTATCTTTCCCACTATATATCTCTCTATCTCTCCCTATTTCTATCCATCTCCCCCTCTCTCCCTATCACTATCTCTTTTTGTCTCTCAAATTCTCTATCCTCTCTCTATGTATATCCTTGTCTCTCCCCTCTCTATCTATTTATATTTATCTCTCCCTCTATATCTATCTCAATATCTATCTCACTTAGACACACACACTCCTTGTTTCTTCTTACCTATCTCTATCTCTTTCACTCACACACACACACACACACTCATTTTTTATCCCTCTCTATCCCTCGATCTCCCCCCCTCTCTTTATTTATATCCCTCTATTAATTATCTCTATCACCTCCTTTATCTCTCACTATTTCCCCCTCTATTTTTATCTTCCCTCCTCTCCCTCTCCCTCTATATTTATATCTCATTATCTATATATCTCTCTCTCTTAAATTTACTCCATCTCTCCCTCCATATCTCCTACTCTCTCTTTACATATCCCTCTACCTCTCTTTATATATCACTTCCCATATTATTATATTTCTCTCTCCATCTCCCCCTCCTTCATTGTCTCCATCTCTCCTTATCCTTCTCCCTCTCTCTCTCTCTCCTTCCATCTATTCCTTTATATATTCATCTCTCTCCATCTGTATCTCTATCTCTTTCACCCTATCTTTCCCAAGTTATATTTATCTCTCTATCTCTCCCTCTATCCCTCTCCCTATCACTTACTATTTCTATATCTCTCTACTTCTCTCTCCTATCTCTATTTATCTCCCTCCATCTCCCTCCCTCTTTGTATATATATCCCTCTCTATCTCTCTCCATATCTCTCGTATTCATACACACACACTCCTTGTTTCTCCCTCCTTATCTCTATCTCTCCATATTTAAATTCTTATGTATCTCCTTCTATCTATATCTCATTATCTATCCATCTCTCTCCACCCCTGTATCTTTCCCTCTCTCTACCACTCCCTATATATATCACTTCCTATCTTTATCTTTATATTTCTATCTCTCCCTCTCTCATTCTCTCCCTCCCTCTATAAATTTATCTCTTCCATATCTATCTATCCCTTTGTCATCTCTCTTTATCTCTCCCTGTCCTCCATCTCCATCTCCATTTCCATCTCAATTTATATCTCTAACTTCCTCTCTATCTCTATCTCCTTAACTCTCTATCTCTTCACCCTCTATCTCTCCCTCTTGATATCCCCATATCTGATTGTCTCTCCCTCTTTCCCTATTGCAAACATAAAATGAGCCTATTGATAATGGGGACTTTTTATCTTCCTAATTCAGAGGTTTTATTTTAGTTGTGTTTAGATCCTTGTAATAAGATGCATAGTTTATTTGAAGCTATCACTTCTCCATTGAGACCTTTGTTGCACAAACAACATAATTTTCTAAATGGTCTACCAATTGACCTCATGTATACTACACAAATGCATGTAAAAAATATCAAAAAATTCCCTAATTAACCTTCCACACTTCTTTGGTGTACCCATTGCACATCAATGTGTGATTTCTAGTTATTAAAATATGATTAATGATATTTTAGTACTCTCATAATTTGATTTTGTTGGAGTTATTCCATATTTTGGTGGATCAACTAGTAGACAAATCCCATGAGTTCCAATGATAGTTTTTTTTAAAGAATAAAACAAATTTTTGTTACGTGATAACAAATTTTACTATGTATATATACTCATTATCATATTAATATATACATGATCAATAATGATTTGATATGATATTAGAGCCAATTATGTAAGCTCTACTTGGTGTTAGCACTTAGGTGTAGAGATTCATTCTAGCATAGGAACTGAACGGGTGGAGGGTGTTTCACAATGTGTCTAAACTTAAAAAGCAAGGTTTGTGATCAAATGTGTAGACCATTGTTGGTTCACAGATTTTTGTTATGTTGTGTGCCTCAATTTATGATCATTGTTTTGTCTATGTAAAAATTGTTATGTGGTAATCTATTTCTCTTGGCCCTCTTTTTTATGCATGCAATCCTCTACTCAAACCTACAAAATTGATATCAACTTTTAAACCTCTAATAAGTCTAGCTCAATTGCTTCAACTTCTTTTACTGTAAGGCCTATGTTACATTCTTGATTGCTCAAAGCTTTGAAGAATTTAAGAAGAGATTCTTCCATCATTATCAAGCCAGCAGATAAAAAATTGGGCCTTTTTGTGCTTGACAAATCTTGGTACAAAGAGGAAGGATTTCGTTAGCTTTCTGATTCCAATGCCTATTTGCCTATCTATGAAATTCCTTGGAAATTAATACACAATAAGCTTTTATTTGTGCTCAAAAGGTTCTCTTTCTTTCTTAAGCCTGTTAGTTCCTTTCTTTTGTAGAATCCGGTTTCAAAAGCTTGGCCCTATACTTTCTATTTGTTGCCTAAAATCCATAAACCTTCTTTGGTAGGCCGACCCATCTACTCTCATACAGACTATCTTTTAGAACCTACTTCCAAGATACTGCATTATCTTTTGCTCCCCACTTTGTTGCAACAAAATAATCATCTTTGTGCTTATTTATCCTTACTCTGTGAACTCCAAAATTTCAATCTTCCAAGGGATTTTTTGCTCTTCACTTTTGACATAGCTTCCCTTTACCCGAGTATTCCTATTGATGCAGGGCTTGTTGCTCTAAAAACTTTGGTTACTCTGTATTTCTCTGAGCACAATCTCAATCTTTGTCTCATTGATATGATTATGATCTTGGCAGAGTTGGTGCTTCACTCTCATTTTTTGGAGTTTGATGGTTGTATTTACCATCAAATCAAAGGGACAACTATGTGGAGCAATTTTGCAGTGGTTTATGCTTTCTTGTTTCTCTATCATTTGGAAAGCTTATTGAGTTCTTTTGTTGATACTTCTCCTTTGATATTTCACAAAAGATTTATTGATAATGCTTTTGGTATTTGGTCGAGTTTTGAATCTTCTCTACAATAGTATTTTTCTTCATATCAAAGTATTTATCCAGAGATTAAGATTACTCCCTATATTTATAATTTTTTTGTTGTTCTTGATATAAATGTTTTCAATGGTCTAGATTTTAGCAATATTGGTATTCTTTCTACTCAGCATTTTCAGAAGAAGTTGAATGCTTATCAGTACATTCCATACCATTCTTGGCATCCTTTTTACCAGAAGAAATCTTTTGTTATCAATGAGCTTCAACGTTATCTTATTTGGGAATTTGATGCTTCAGGTTTTGTCAGATTGAAGAAACTCCCGTTTGAGAGGCTTTGTGCTCATGGTTATCCTAGATTTTTTTTTCTCAATTGTTTCGACAAGGTCTGTATGAAGGACAATTCAGTGCTTCTTCATCAGTTTTTTAATCCAAAGATGAGAAAGAGGACCCCCCCTTATTTTCAAACTTGACTTTAGTCCTTCGACTAAAGTGATGAACTTGGGAGCCACCCTAAACACTACACTTTTTTGGCTCTACCAAGAAGTTACCACGTTGCGTCATATTCCACATCCTAAAATTTATTGGCATAATCCTAGAAAGCTTGGTTCCTTCATTATGAGAAGTAGATTTTATTTAGAGAGACCTCCTATACAGAGACTTTCCTGAACTTCTTCAATTTTCAATTTTCAATTTTTTTTTTTGAAATCTTTAATTAAGATTTTGTTAAATTCAAAATTTTAAAATCTTTCCATTAAGATTTAAATTTTATAATATTTAAATATTTTAAATATTTTAGAAGTCTTTTTCTAAGATATTTTAAATATTTTAAAAGATTTCATAGATTTGGAAAGATTTAATAAAAGTAGTGGATTTGTCTCCACCTTTTATTTTTAAAATAGAAAAAGTAGTGGATTTGTCTCCATCTTTTTATTTTAGAAGTTCTTTTTTAGATTTGGCTAGATTTATGGAGTATTCAATTTTTCAAATTTCAATTCTATCGTTTTGGAAACTTTTTAGTTTTTTCGAAATGACTATATTTTTGTAGTGGATTTGTCTCCACCTTTTAAATTACTCCTTTTCATGTAATTTTTTCTTGAGTTCAACTCACGACACTTCAATAGGCAAAACTAGTTTTGAACAATGTAATAAAATTCCATGTTTTTCCTTAGCCATTTCTAGTTCTTTGCAATTCATTTATTTTCATTCTAATTATGTTGTCTTCTATTGTTGCAAGAGATACTATTAAAAAATTTAAATCTTATAAAAAAACTTAAATCTTATAAAAAAAATTAAATCTTATAAAAAATTTAAATCTTATGAAAAATTCAAATCTTATTAAAATAATTTCAATCTTATTAAAAATATTTAAACCCTAAACTCTAAAACTCCTAAACTTTAAAACCTAAAAACCTAAACTATAAAAAAAACTCCTAAACCCTAAACTAAACCTCCCTAAGCCCTGAGCCTTGACCCTAAATCCCTAAAACCCTTAAACCCTAAACACTAAACCCTAAGCCCTAAGCCCTAAGCCCCAACCCTAAACCCTAGCCCTAAACCTTAAGAACTAAACCCTAAGCACTAAACCCTAAGCCTTAAGTGCTAAACCCTAACCCCTAACCCCTAACCCCTAAACCCTAACCCCTAACCCCTAACCCCTAACCCCTAAACCCTAAGCCTTAATCCCTAAATCCCTAAGCCCGAAGCCCTAATCCCTAATCCTTAAAACTTAAACCCTAAAACCTTGAACCTTAAACCTTGAACCTTGAACCCTGAACCCTGAACCCTAAACCCTGAAACCCTAAAAAATTGAACCCTAAACCCTAAACATAAAAACCTAAAACCTTGAACCTTGAATATGGAACCCCAAACCTTAAACCCCTAACCCTAAACCCTAAACCTTGAACCTTAAACCCCTAATCCTGAACTCGAAACCTCTAACCCCAAACCCTAAACCTAGAACCCGAAACCTTGAACCCTAAACATTGAACCCTACGTAATATCATTGAATTTTTTTTGTAGGTACTTTGAAATAGAACACCAACATCTCATAAGACATCTAGAACCACATGAAAATATGGAGTGGAAGTGAGATGTAATTTTGATGGAATTTATTTTCAATTTGCCTATGTCTACTCATCATCATGATTCCATTACGATCATGGTAGAAAATCTAACCAAGGCTACCCACTTTTCATGCATGAGGACATCATATCATGTTTCATTAGTGACATGAGTCTTCATGGAGGATGTCATTTTCTTGCATGGAGTGCCTCATTGGATCATTTTAGGTTATGTTCACATATTCATTATAAACTTCCTTGTAGCATGTGTTTGACACTCAACTCAAATTTATCTTAGTATATCACTCAAATTGTAGCGTGCCAATTGTTCTACGCAAATTAATTAACTATGTTTTAACCTCAAGTGAATAATTTATGTTGCGAATCTCTTTGCAATAAATTTTTTATTTTCAACAAGAATATAGTGTGTTCATTTGATATAACAATATTCGATCTTTCTTGTTTCATTTCATTGAAATATTATAATCTTTCCAAAGATTGATTTCATTCTCAAGATAATATATCACATTTTACAAACTTTCATAGAAATGGATACATGAATACATACCTAGCTTCCCTGAGCTTTATTGGCAATATATATATGAATGGTTCAGGTAGTCCCCCTTAATTCTTGAAGCCATCAATTGATGAGGAGAAACATCACTCAAGCACTTTTTCGCCAACCACAGACTTAATGTGGTCTCCCTCACATCTACCACATATGGTAAGATGGCCCTCCCTTCGACAAAGAGATTGGTATGGTAACCTCATAACAATAGCCTTCCTGAGCTTAGTGTTGTGTCCTACATAACGAGAACTTGTATACAAACTACATGTATGACAATCCTGAACTAGCATGCATAAAAGGAACACAATGAACTGATAGTGTAACCAATGGTAATTACACTACTTTAGCCAAAGTATTCTTCACCCAATACTTTGAGTGAGAGTCATCTATTTCACATACACTACCTTAGCTCAATTAGGATTTTGACCATTCATATACTATGCATAGGAAATTCCCTCCATTGGATAATCTTTAACCCCAAGAACAACCTATTTTCATTTCATGTTCACCATGATACTTCTACTAAAGTAATTCTCTTACATAGGCTATCCCCTCCATTTGATAATCTAATCTCAGGAATAACTTATGAAATCTTCATGACTCTAACTTTATGAATAAATTCGTAATAATAACATCATAATCTAAACTATAGCTACAAAAGCTTTATCTTTCTTTTTTATTAGTCAAAAGGTTTTATTCTATTAATATTTATATAAAGTCATTACATGCAAATATACAAGTATTTATAAATTCTAACATCCATTGATCAAATTCTACCACCACCCAAAAAAATCCACCTTTCGAATTGCTGCACAAAAAATTAGCTTCCTATACACCCCATATTTCATATAATATAAAACTAAAACCTCCAAGAACTAGCTCCTAAATTCTAACTTTTGCACCGTTTCTTATAGGACATGTCCCCAACAAAAACTAACCTATAATTTCCTACTACTTTACATTCTTTGAAACCAAACGCCCTCCTTTTCCTAGAAATTCATGTCCATCTTGGATTTGCATTGCTTGTCTTCGTCTTCCTTCCTTCTGCCTTCCTTTATCATCACCATTCATTCAAAAAGTGGCATTTCGATGTGTTTAGCCAAAAAAATCCAAAAATTTCTCCTCATTAACTACTACCACGACCCTTACCACCCACTTCTATTCGCCTTCACACCTTGATGTTCACCCCTCCTCACCAAACACTTCTTTTGGGGAATTTGGTGAGGACTGCTTGCTAATTCCTGTCGATTTTCAGTTTCATGGCATTGTAGCACCAGTTTCAGGTTCTCCCATACCATAAGAACACCCAACTTGTAGGCTTCTCTATCGATTCTCCTATGCCACCTTATGAATGGGATCAATCCTTCCTCAGTCGCTTTGTCCATGTCCTCTATGCCTTCCGACGCGTCAAACCCCACACTTGGCACCGCCCATTCCAGATATGATTCCATCTTTCCTAATATCTCTTCTTCAAACAACATGAGCATCACCCATTTAATCACTTTAGTATCCTCACCCAGCTCCAATGCCCAGGAAAAAATCATCTAGACTATGTCTGCATTCAAGCATCCTCTGTGCATTGCTTCCCGAAAGTGCGTTCCCAATGTTTCCAGCATCGCTTCCATAACTTCATCTTGCACGTAATTCAACAACTACTTCATGCATTTCATTGGCGGAGGGCCAAAAAATCCTTTATGTTGCTTCTTGGTTGAAAAACCCCACATCACCTCCATCCTAGCCAAACGCTATACCACCAACTCCATTGACTAGCTTTGCTAAATATGGGAAAAAATTTACTCTTCCCATAATTAAAAGCCTACCTATCCATGCCATTAAAGCCATCGTACTATTACCATATTTTTTCCTCATTAATACTTCCTCCCACTCTGTTGCAACCTTACATCATTAACTAGTTCTCATATTTTGAGATGTTATTCTAGATCCTCTCATGAGCTAGCCAAATCACTCTCATCCTTCTCTTCAAAGATCTCCCTTGACAGCGTCCTATCATCCAATTGATAAGACTTTCACATTAGATTATGATACTTCATTGCTTTCATATATGTTATCTCACCAACCTTCCATGATACGCCACCTTTTTCATATTAACTCCACCCAATCACCTCACAAGAAACACTGCACCCTGGTCTCAGAAACTGTGTTATCAAACTAGTTGTCCATCAAAAATCTAGTCGTTATAATATTTCTACAAACTAGCCTCCCTCAAATCCTCGATCACCACCTCTACATCATCATTAAATGAGATTGCCCACTTGGGTAGTCTGTCTGCCTCCTTATTCCCCTCCCGCCTTATATGACTGACAAAAAAATCTTCAAAAGATTCCAATTCTTTTGAAATTGCTCTAATAAAACTTTGCATATGCCAAGCCTTCACCCCTGAGTCAATTATTGCTTGAGTTATTATTAAGGAGTCTCCTTCTAGATGGATTTTCCTTATGCCAAACAATCTAGCTAATTTAACAATTAATAAAGCTTCTTTTGCTTCGGCTACATTATTGGTCCCGACCTCTAATTTCTTTGTTGCATAAGTGATTATGTTTCCATGGTGATCTCTAATGATTGAACCTACACTAGACATGCCAAGGTTATCTCTGGCAGCGTCATCAAAATTTACCTTACGCCAACCTTCAAGAGGTCTTTCCCAGCTAACCCTATCTTCACTTGCATTTTTGAGGTAACCTTTATTGATCTTGAGATGGCTTCGATCTGAATACCTGGCCAGACTCTTTGCACTTTGCTATCATCCAACGAGAATGGAGAGCGCATATTCTACAGATGTGAAGCTGCAACACCCATCACTTCTTCAATACTATGATCAATTTGATTAAGCAACCTTTTCAAAGGTTCACTCTTATCCAATAATATTCTCTTATTTCTTTCCTTCCAAATCTCCCAAATGACCAAAGAAGGCGTAACAATCCATATACTTGACAAAAAATATTTCTTCTGCATCTTTGGCCAATTTTCAAAAACCTCTTTTAAAGTCCTTTGGAATGGAATTTGCCAGCCCAACTTTTGTCTCAAGTGGTCCCAACACCTTGTTACTATCTCACACTGAATAAGCAAGTGATCAAATGATTCCTTTGCCTTGTCACATAAAACACATTTCGAAGGGCCCACAAAGCCTAAGCGTTTCCTCCTTTCCCCTGTTAGGATTCTATCATTTATTGCTAACCATGCAAAGGTGTCTGCTTTTGGTAGACAGTTCTTGTTCCAACAAAGGTTTTTTTCCTAATTTTTTTCCCTCTCCATGGAGTCCAATAGCTGATATCCAATTTTGACTGAATAACAACCATTAGAAGAGCCACACCAAATAATCTTATCGTCATTATCTGATATATAAATTCTTCTATCTTGAAAAATCCTTTTCATTCGCTGAATTTTCTGATTTGATAAACCCTCTTCAGACACCTCCTTCCACCCCCATTCTTTCCCAAAAGGACCCTATTTTAAAATCATATAGTCTCTCACCTTATTTTCCCATCTTTGTGAGATGTGATTTGTAAGAATATGTACATCAGGCTCTTCACATAGGTTTGGCAACCTGTCCCATGAGTCCTCCCAAAAATTAGCCTTACACCCATTACCAATCTTCCAAGATAGATGATTTAAAATCATCGGTCTACAAGAAACTATGAAATTCCAAATTGCTGAGCCTTTTGGAGGGTTGCGAATTGTGAAAATTCTATGATCCTCATTAGAATCTAGATATTTTTCTTTTAGAATTTTTACCCACAACAAATCTGGATTGGCATACATACTCTAAACCAACTTCGCTCCCAAAGCTTCATTCAAAAGCTGTCAATTTCTCAAACCAACCCCACCTTTGTCCATTGCTTGAAAAATTTTGTCCCAAGAAAGCAACGAAATTTCATCTTCTTCACTAGCCCCATTCCAAAATAATTTTCTCATACACTGCCCGATTGAGTTGATCACTTTCTTTGGGATCTTTAAACACATCAATGAATAAATAGGAATTGTAGAGATAACAGATTTGAGCATTAGAATTCTACTAGCAGAGGTTAACCATTTTCTTTTCCAACCATCCATTTATTTAGACATGAATCCACAAGATATTTCCAAATGCCTGCCCTATTAGCCCCCCCAAAGAGGGGAATGCCCAGATATTTATTCAAAATATTTCCTACCCTCATGCCAAGGATCCTACAAATATCTGTTTGTCTTTGGATTGGGGTGTTGAAAAAGAAATTTCCAAATTACACCAATTAATGCATTGACCTGAAGCCATACCATATTTGTCTAGAGAGCTTTTCATCACCCGATCTTCTCTCAAGGAAAACTCCCCCAACAAAAGAGTATCATTAGCAAACTAGAGGTGTGAAATAGGACCTAGACCTTAAGCCACTTTAATACCTTTCCCCTCAACTTTCGCCATCTGGACTGTATGAATATTTTTGTGTGCTACTATTACACCTTCGAAGATTGATCTATTTTGGGATAAACCACTATGTTCAATAGAAATCATAGATCTCAGAACCTTTTTCAGTCTATTTGCAATGACTTTTGAAATAATTTTATAGACCGTATTACATAATGAATAGGTCTGAAGTCCTCAAAATAGTTAGTCACTGATCTTTTCAGGATGAGGTCTATAAAGGTGTTATTTAGATCTTTGAGAATAAAATCATCCCTCCTAGACTCTTCAACCACCTCCCATAAGTCATTCACAAAGATATCCCAGAATTTTTGGAAAAGAATTATTGGGAAACCATTTGGACCTGGGGCTTTATCCCCACCTAAATCAAATAAAGCTCTTTTAACTTCCTTCAAAGAAACTGCCTCCATTAGCATGGCATTTTGGGCTTCTGAAATGCAATGCGGGATGACATCCAAGATTTTAGAGTTTTGGTTCATATCATCTGAAGTCGAGGTAAAGCTCTTAGAAAAAACCTCACAACCTCCTTATTAATTTGAGCTGCATCATTCAAAATTTTCCCATTACCGTCTTTAATTGAAAGAATTTTATTTATAGACCTACGAACCTTTACAAAATTATGAAAAAACTTGGAGTTTCTATCACCTTCTTTCAACCATGTTTCTCAAGATTTTTGTCTCCAAAATATTTCTTCCTGGGCAAGGGCTTTTGAATATTCCTTATTTAGTTTTCTCTCCATCACAAAATCCTCTTCACTCATCCCTTTCACAATCTTTCGAATGCAAAGTATTTAAATCTTCCTCCAATCTTAGTTTTTCAACAAAGATATTTTTAAGGACTTCTCGATTCCAAGTTTTCAATTGCTCTTTCAAGTATTGTATCTTTTTGAATAAGATAAAGGCTTTATATCTAGTCTACCTTGGGGCATTCTTCCACCAATAACTCACCAAATTCTTGAAACTTTCCACTTGGAACCACATCGTTTCAAAATTGAAAGGACATCTATCTAGAGTAGACTCCTCTTGGATTCTCAAACTAATTGGATAATGATCTGAACCGATTATTGGAAGGATCTCCGCCTCACACAACCATTTCTACACTACCCAATTTCCTGCTAGAAAAAACCTATCTAGTTTTTCTGTAATGTTTAGGAAACCACCCTTTTTTAAAAGGCACTTCTATCAAACCATTATTCACTGCAAAATCATATAAATCTTGTTGGTTTTGCCCAGACAAACACACACCCCCAAATTTATCTGAAGGTCTCATTATCATGTTGAAATCACCACTGAGGAGAAACATCCTTCCCTCCTCCTCACTTAACATTCTAGATGGCTCTTGCCATAGCATTTTTTTATGAGTTGATTTGTTTGGTCCATAGATGTTGAGAATAAAGAAGCTAGTTTGTAATTGTTTTGATTGCACCCTACACCATTGCCAATTTATTTCCTGTCTGATAACTTGAACATCCACAATAGAATCATTCCAAAGCAATCCCGTACGACTAGAAGCACACACAACCCCTGACAAAGAACAATTCCAAGGACCAAAACACTTTGAGAAGAAAGCAAATTTTGATTCCTTTATTTTTTTTTCTCATAACAAAACCAAGGTCGGTCTCGTTTGATCAAAACATCGCTTGATCAGACAAATCTTGTCAGGGGCATTGCAACCCTTGACATTCCATGGAAGGATCCTCATGGTTGTCAGGAAAAGGCATAGCCTTTTTTCGATCTCAACTCAACAATACCAATATTATCATATAAATCGAGGACATCCTCATCTCCCTGATCTTCATCTGATTCTGACTCTGAAGCTGAGTCCACCATATTCCCCCTGCTGTCTCTAACCCCTTCAAAGGAATTATCTAAGTTTCTAATAGGAGATATGGGTATGTCCTTGAAAAATGGTTCTTCCTCCATAGCCCCTCATCCATCCTCCTGAGATAAATTTCTTGTAATGCCCTCTTGCTCTCTACAAATTTGAGATACTTGAGCCCAATTTTCACCAGAATTTTCCGCTCTATTCTACAAGAAACTCATATCACTTGAAGAAACCTCCTTTGGTGGAGACTTCGAAAACTAGGTTTAAAGTGAAGGGGGGTTCTTCTTTCTTCTCCAAGATGAGAAATTTGTTTAGAAAGAGATTCTATTTCATTTTGTGGTGAATCCTTTCATCTCTCTAGAAATTCATTGCCACTCCTTATGTCTTCCAAACCAATCAATTGCCCAAACGGATTTGGCCATTCACTCCCCATATTTTCATGGGGGTTATCGTAACAACTTTGCCTTGAGCTATAGACTGGTCCTTCCATGCTTGGGATAAATTCTCATAACCGTTTGCAAATTTAAGGAGTTTATTTCTTTCCTCTGGACTCCATCCCAACCACATCCCACTTCCATTGACCTTTGAACTTTATTTGAACTTTGAGAACCCCATTCTTGAGAGTTCCTAAGTTCATCCCATTGCACAACCTCTGATAATTTCACTATTTCCTTAGATAAAGAGTTTTGAATCAAACCCTTTCCCTTATCCTTCATTTTTACCTTCAAAATGCTTTTTTCCAATGCAACTCAAACATTCAAAAAAAGCATCCTTTATCTCTAGTTTTTGGCGCCATAAACCTTCCCCCATTTTAAGTTCTAAAATTTCTGGAAAAGAATGAATCCCCTGCCTCAAAATGCAAATCCTAGGGAAGGTGCTAAAGTTTGATTTATCAACAACCTCTTATGATTTTACAAAGGTCCCAAACTTATTTCCAATCATTCTTAGCATTTCCTGATCCCAATATTCTTGAGGGAGATTTTTCAATTTGATCTACACAGGGGCTTCCTCAACCGTTTTTTCATTGGGGTCCAATCTTTGATGAAAAAACCTATTCCCTCCATCACAAAAGGACTACTATTGATAATCCACTTCTTATCGTGGTTTGTTTTGCAGGTCACAAGATAAAACCCATTTTCAAGGGTTTTTAGGTCACAATATTTACTCTAATGCTTATCACACCATGCTCTAATCTTAGTGAATGCAGGCCATTTCCCACCCCATTTCAAGAAAAATTCCCTACATTTTAGAAAACTAACTGAATCACTCCATTCTCTATTTTCCAGAAGCAAAGTAGTTATGGTTGCATAAGAAATGCTCAACATTACCTTACTTGGACCGATTTTTTCCGCTTTTTGTTTCAAATGCCAAAACTTGTTCTCCACCTGTCTGAAGTCCACCCTATTGGTTAAGTTCCATGATAAAAAATGCTCACCCTTATGTGGTTGTGACCTCGCTCTTGGTCCATCAGTTTCCAAACCTCCAACCTTAGCATTTTGATTATCCAGAGCCTGCCAAGCCTGATTTGCGTATGCTCTTCTAGGGTTATTGTAGTTACGGCCCCTTCATTTATTGAATGTCCAACAAGCCTGCGCTCCATCACCATGTCTTCGAAAACCCTGCCTATGTCGTCGCTTCGCCATTTTATGGTTTTGGTTATTTTACAAAAGCTTTATCTTATCATAGAATAAATATTCATCAATAAACAACTCCATTCAAGAATATATCACAACCATAAATTATTCTCATCAAAAGTATAATCTCATTAATAAATGACCTTAGCTCAAAGGTATGACCTCAACAATAAATAACTTTAATCAAAATAACAATCATATCAATAAAATGACTCCATTTTAAAATCATAATCTCAACACTAATTTGAATTTAGTCAAAAGTATAATCAATGAAAAAATGACTAGCTCTATATCATATAGGTTAATTCCCAACCTATTAGCTTCAATCAATAATCAAATAAACAGCCCTAACAAATGGGTTATCTCCAACCTAAGGTTTCCATCAAAAGTAAGGTAACGATCAAGTGACCACAAATAAATCATAAAAATTCTATGTTCAGTAAAGCTCAAATATTCACATGTTCACAATGTTCACTATATTGGATATTATTCAAAGGACATTATCAACGTGTGATTGTCGATGCTTCTTCACCCATAGTCCTCTTCAAATACGGTTTTGGGTTACCAAAACGCGAGTCTTCTTTAGGATTCCAAAATTAAGAATAGACTCTTACTTAGAAATAAGAAGGCAACATAATCATAAAGTATATTTTATCAACCCTATTTTTGAATGATGATATAAACATCCATTTATTCCCTAACCCTAGAGATAATAATCTCTTCCTAATTTCTAGGAGAAATAAGTAATCAATCAAATAAGGATTACCAATCAAGGTTTGCATGACGTCGCAACCTAATAATATAGACATTTCTACTCATGCAATTCATCGCATCTCGATATCTATATCCCTTAACTTCATGAATTAAGCATCAACTATGTATAAATTCTATCTTTAATATAGTATTTAATATAAATACCCATTCCATACTATGAAATATATATGAATACAAGCAATTAGGTAAAATAATTCTCCACTAGACTCATCAAGAATCCTTCTTATGAAATCAAATAATAAAATCCATTTCATGACAACAACTAGAAAACAAATTTCCAAACAAGGCATTCAAGATACTCAATCTTTTCAAAAACTTTAAAACACAATAGAGAAGAAATCAACATGCCTGGTATGAAAAGATCCAATTGAACAATCTGAAATCCTAGCTTAGCCTTTTTCACCATCAGCTTCTAAATAAAAAAATATCTCCTTTCTCTCTAAACTTCCTTCAACAAAATCTCTCACAAACTATCACTCAACCTCCTCTTAAACTCAGAAAATATAATTTTAATAACTCAGAAACTAGCAACATGTATGCAAGTATATGCACATACGAAATGAGGTATCTCTTACCTCTATTTATACAAAATTATGATCAATTGTAGCCTACAAACAAGCTATTCAAGGTGACACTTCTCTTTCAAAGAGTTTGATTCAACAAGTAAAAGAAGAAAGGTGGCAACTGGATTTGTTGCACAATGAACACATACATAGCCAAATATTTCCATAATGGACAACAAGAATGATAATCATAAATACAAGGATAATGTCTCCTATAGGTCAACTCTACTTGGCCAACTTCACATTGACTATTTTCATGCTTCATACACTGGAATTGATTTAGCAAATAGACTTCTATTTTGGTTTACATTGTTCAAGTGTGGCACCACCAAATAGCACACTCCCTATCTTTTCTATTTGGTTATGGACTTGATCAAAGTTTCCTTATGTGCTTAGACTATTATTGCCTTTAATTATTTTGACTTTGTCTTGCATATAATCTTCACACATTATCTTTGGCTTATTACCCGTGCGCTTACATAACACTTCCTTCTATTGTTTACACAACAATTTAATTTCATAAACATTTCTTATAGATATATGTGGCCTCAAAGGTTTATGCACATCTTTTATGTGCTTTAATACAATGTGCACTCTATGTTCTTATTATCTATGTGCTATAATAATAAACTACACTATCAAATTTTTATGTTATATAATATAATATAATATATATATATATATATATATATTCATCTACTCATAAGTTTATCAAATGCATCATTCGATATTCAAATGTACATACTCATATTATCATTTTTCATAAAATAATATTGCATGTGTATATATATGTAGTAACGGAAAAGTAGCCTTTTTCCTTACTTGGTTTGGATAATTAATATTGAAATTGAACTAATGGTGTCTTGGAGTGGTGTTGTAACGTGTTTTACACATTCACATCATTATAGGACCTTTATTTGGTTAAAAAATGCTTTAATTGATCCTTTCAAAGGTGTTGTGAAGTGTTGTAACACACTTTCATGCTTTTCTAGGATTTATTTGCTTGATTAAGCCTTATTGGCCCCTTTCTGAATAAGATTTACCTAATGTGTACCTTATTTAGATGTTGTAAAGTGTTGTAATACACTGTTAAATTTATCTAAGGCAGTCTTAATTAATTGTGGTTGATTGGAGTTAATTAGCCCTTTTAATTCAAATTTAAGCCTTATTTATGACACTTCCCAAAGATCTATCCCAACACCTAATAATTAAATAATATAACATTTAAATTAGGAAAATTTAGGTCCTAGAAAATGGTGCCAAGACCCATTCGCCCAAGGTGGTGAATGGGTCCTCCCTTAACAGGATCCCCATTTTTTAGTTGATATGGAATGGGTTTTTAGTGCTCTTTCCATCCCCCGGGGTTAGATCCTGGTAAACCGAGCCAAGACCCATTCGCCCAAGGTGGCGAATGGGTCCTCCCTTAATAAGGACCTCCTTTTTAAATTTAATCTTGGTAGGAATTTAATAATGTTTGTTTCCATATCTGGTGTCGAATTGAATTGTTTGAATTTTTGGGTTAATCTCCTAATTTAGTATAAATAAGGGGTTAATTCACATTGTTTCTCCTAGAAATTCATTCTAAGTCTTCAAGCACACAATTTATCAAGAAATAGAGCATTTTAAGAGCATTCACAAGGCATTTGAAGAGTTTATTGTAGCAATTCAAGATCATACCATCATGTCAAGGGTTTGATGCATGAATTCATGTTGTTGAGCTAAGATTGTGAGTGTAGCATTGGAGATCTATTGCAAGAATTATTCACATCATATCTAAGTATCCAAGATCTACATTCTTCATTGCCACTACATGTTAGTTTGCATATTTGTTTCAAAAAACATCATCCAAGGTATCTACATTACATCATTTCATGCTTCATTCCTTTATTTCACCATTTGGTTTAATTACCTACAAAGGGTTTGACTGAGGCAAACCCCCATTCACTAAAATCAACATGTTTTCCCTCCCTTGAATGTGTGATTTCAGGTTTATAGGTCAAAGATCAAGTGGAGCAAGCTTGGAGCAAAGTTGTCAAAATTGTCAAGCTGCAAAAGCTATCATTCAAAGTGAAAAATAAAAGATTTGAAGCTACAAAATTAACTACAGACTTTTAGAACTTGATAATTGGGATTTTAAGAGTGTAGACATCAAGGAATAAAACCCTGATCTTAGTTTCAGAAACCCTAATAGGGAACCATTCGCCACTGAATGCCAATGAGTCCTTTGTAGCTTAAAAATAACAAGTTTTTGACAAGGTACACAACTTTTTATGCTCTAAAAGCTTCTCTCGTAGTTGCTATAATATTTAGGTAGAATTTTTTTATTGTTATTTACATATTTTGGCCCTCATAATCACATCTAATTAATGATTTAGTGGAAAAGGGAAAAGAGTTTTAGTGATTGATTCATTGTCCTCCCCCTTTTCACCATTAAACATTTTGGTGAACCTGACATATTCAACATTGCAATTTTATGATTTTTGGAGTCTCTCATTGCATCTTAAGTTAGATCTTACATTCATTTGCATTGAATTAAGATCTCATTTAGGATTGAAATCTTGCATTTCATCTAGGGTTTAGATTTGCATTGTTTTGCATTACTCTAAATCTGAATAATATGAAATAAAATCAATCATTTTTCATATCATTTAGATCTCATACAATTGCATTTGAAAATCAAAATAAAATTTCAGTTTAATTTAGGCCTTGCATTTTATCTTTTTATTGCACATTTACATTGTATTTCTGGAAAATCTCAAATTGAAAGTCACTATCTCAAACCTGGAATTGAAAAATTATACTAAAAGCTTGCAAATTATTAAAAAAAAGGTTAAAAATACCTAAACAAGACCCATTCATCCTTACTAGCGAATGAGTCCCTGATCAGGCCAAACTTGCATCTTCTAGCATTTGAAAAAGCATCAAAATCACCCCAAAATCCACTGAAACATTTTAGAAACATCTAACTAGGACCCATTCGCCCTTACTGGTGAATGAGTCCTTGTTAGCTATTCATTTGCATTTTTTGGACATTAAAATATCAATTTCTAGCTTGTGTTTGGTGTTGTTACTTTCCTATTTCAGTTTCATGATTTGTTGTTTCATTAAATTCATTGAATTTAGCTTAAATTGCTTCATTTCAATGCATTGTTAAAAATTCAAAATTGCATTCAAACATTTCATTTTCAGTCTATTGCATTGTGCAATTAGTAAATTGTATTGCTTACAATCTAAATATTG
This sequence comes from Sequoiadendron giganteum, assembly GCA_007115665.2. Taxonomy (NCBI): domain Eukaryota; kingdom Viridiplantae; phylum Streptophyta; class Pinopsida; order Cupressales; family Cupressaceae; genus Sequoiadendron; species Sequoiadendron giganteum. The sequence goes on along the minus strand of VCHN02000014.1, from coordinate 171,323,806 downwards.
CATTTCATTTTAGATTATTGCATTGTTCATTTGCTATTCTAGGGTTTGCACACTACAGTTGTAAAACTTGCACGAGCTTTACAACTTGGTGTCCTATTCACAATACTATTATAAGACATAGTTTGAGGCTCATGAGTCCCTGATCAGGTCAAACCTGCATCTTCTGGCATTTGAAAAAGCATCAAAATCACCCTGAAATCCACTGAAACATTTTAGAAAGATCTAACTAGGACCCATTCGCCCTTATTGGTGAATGAGTCCCTCTTAGCTACTGATTTGCATTTTCTGGATATTAAAATACCAGTTTCTAGATTTTGTTTGGTGCTGTTACTTTCCTATTTCAATTTCTTGATTTGTTGTTTCATTAAATTCATTGTATTTAGCTTAAATTGCTTCATTTTAGTGCATTGTTAAAAAATAAAAATTGCATTCAAACATTTCATTTTTTAGCCTATTGCATTGTGTAATCTATAAATTGCATTGCTTACAATCTGAAAATTACATTTCATTTTAGATTATTGCATTGTCCCTTTGCTATTCTAGGGTTTGGACACTACAGTTGTAAAAATTGCATGAGCTTTACAACTTGGTGTCCTATTTGCAATACTATTATAAGATGTAGTTTGAGGCTCATGTCATCCCATGATATCTCACTCGTCATGGATCTTGGATTTCCTAACTCTCTTTCTGATAGTGTTGAGAATCAACCCTCCATGGCTTATAGTTTGCATACTTCACTTCCCATGAATTCACCTCCTATAACCAATGTCCTTAACACTGTCCCTACCATTACCACTTCCACTCAAGATTTGGGGTCTACCCAAAGTCAGGGTGGAATTCCAATCCCATCCTCCACGATACCCATATCCATTCCCACATACACTAGTACACAACCTACAACAACCTTCCAACTTACAATAACATTTCAAACTACAACAACCTTTTAGCCCACAACTACCATTCAACCAACTACAATACCCACTAGCACTGTGTACACTTCCATAGGTATTCCCCTAGGAAATGCTTCAAACACAATAATACCTCAACAATCCACCTTCACCAGCCTACAATTCACTAGCCCTCCGCATTCATACACTACACCACCTTATTACCATCAACCTTATAATTAGAATGACCCTCTCATTAACTCAATTTTGCAAACCATGGCATCCCTTCAACAACAAGTGGCAACATTGCAACAAAACAATAACGGTCAACCTTTGCAATACATCAAGTCCACCCCGTTTTGTTTGGACATATTACGAGCATAAATGCCACAAGGTATAGAGGTCCCTCGATTTTTGAAATATGGTGGGAAAGGAGATCATGTAAGCCATGTTTCCACCTTCACAACCCTATGTAGTGATTTCATATTTGAGGATAAATCTTTGGCTAAGTTATTCCCTTGATCCTTAAAGGATACTACTTTGGAGTAGTTCTCCTCTTTTCTAAACAATTCAATTAGTTCATTCAATGAACTCATTGATCTCTTTTACAACCACTTCCATATTCACATGGATCCCAAGATGACCCTTACTAATTTAATGACATGTAAGGAAAAAAAGGATGAGAAAGTGATTGATTTCATATAAAGATACCAAACAATTTATTCACAAGTGAACATTAAGATTCCTGATGCTGACCTGTAATGAATGTTCATTGCCAACTTAAAAGATAAACTTCAAAGAAAACTTGAAATGTTGAGATTCTCATCCTTCACACAATTATGTACAACCCTTCTTGATCATCAAAAATTGACTGGTGGCCATGATGTGGAAAATCCCACTAGTCTCCCTAAAAAGTTTGAATCCACAACTCAAAACAACTATCAACCTTTCAAGAAACAAAATAAGGGATTTTTACAATTAAATCCTCCATGTAAAATTCAACAAAACAATAATCAAGTAGTTTCTATAAAGATGACAAATCCTTTCGGGGATAGGGAGAGAGAGTTCACCCCTTTACCCAATACCCTTCATAATATCATATTGTAGCTTATTGACAAAAAACATGCTTACCTTATCTCCTGTTAAAGAATGTGACCCCATGCTACCATTGCCTAAATGCTTTCAAAAAATGACTTATTGTCATTACCATCAACAAAATAGACATAACACATAATACTATAAGCGTCTTAGAAATCTTGTACAAGACCTTATTGATTCTATAATCATTTACTAATTGGAGGTGTGAATGATAAAGGAAATAAGTTTGTAGCCCCTCCTAATCAAAATTTGCAAATATTTACAAACCCCATGCCTAAACACAATATTTCATTTTTTAAAGCTAGTGAAATGAAGAATGATGTAATGAATGTTGATACGAATGATGACAATATGGATAATATTAAACAAAGTCCTACAAATGATGTAATGGTATTTATCGAAGCTAAACCTTGTAAGGGCTTGACTAGACAACCTCTTGACATTGATTTCTCAAAAAATGATATACTTAAACGTGTACCTAATGGTCCTTTTTACATAGTCGGTCGAATCAATGACAAGCCCACCAATGGGATATTGATTGATCTTGTTTGTGGAGAGAATCTGATCACAAAAAAATTCTTATATGTGCATGAGTTATATCAAGAAACATATGATAACCCAAAAGTATGGATGAAGACACATAATGGATTTGGTTTCCCTACGATAGGCTCAATAGATCTCCCTTTAAAATTTGGACCAAAAACACTAAAAGTATTATTATCCATCATTCACAATCAAACCAATTTCATGTGAAGCTAGGCTATCCATGGTTTCACTCCATGAATGCTATCTCTTTAGTTGTGCATAAATGTCTAAATTTTCCATTTAATAATGATATCTTTACTATACATCATAGTGGATTTAATCTTGTCTCAACAAAAGGGAAATTTTCATTAGATTACTTTTGGCCTGAGCCTATGGAACCTATCAAACCTCGTGAGGATTTCTTTTTCAAATCTTATAAAAAATTCAAGGCAAAGAAAATAGAAAAAGTATCCATTCACAATATGATTGAACCAACTATCCTTGATGAAACAATGATTGAACCACAAGCGCTACCAGAAATACAAGAACAACCAATAGACAAACATCCTGCAATTTCATACAAGAGACCATGAGATAACACAAGCAATCCCATTGTCCCTCCTAGAGTCAAATAAATTTACAAAGTCAAAGAGAAAGTGGTTGAACAACCTCCTATTGTTTCTTCTATTCCTCCCAAGGAAGAGAAGGAACCTATGATTGACAAATCCACTCTTACAAAAAACAAATTGACAATAAACTAAAAAGAAATCAAAGTGCTAAAGAGCGTAGACATAGATGTCATGCTATTGATCGTAGATTAAAAACTCAAGAAAACAACAACAACAAAAGAAATCAAAATCTAAACCTACCTGAAGCAATACATGATGACTCTCAACCCTCACCACAACATAAACAAGAACATTGCATGGACATTGTTATTCGACCTTATGTTGTGATTAACTTAGATGATGACATTGACATTGCAAAGATTGATGAACAAGTGCATGATGAGTTGAATACATTGTTTTCTTCTTATATGAACTTAAATGATAAATATCCTAAAAATAGTGTTGAACTTGGTGCATGTCCTAGTTCGACACTTGATGTTGTACCTTTGGCTAGTTGTCTGCCTTCCATTTATACTGATCGAGATTGGGAGGTAGATGACTCACTTTAAGTTGACTCACCTATGCCTTACTAGTCTTTTTCATTTTCATTTTTATTTATGTGATTGCATGTGTGTAATGTGATCCCCTGTGATGTTTTGTTTGATATCTCTTCTCTCCTTGTGCATTATTCTATATGTACCTTCATTCTTCTCTATGTCATAATAAATTTTTTCTTTGTCCTATGTTTTCCTTTTGGGGATGATGCAAGGTGTTGAGACATTTATGTCTCTTCCATGTTGACCCAAAAGCTTTATCTTTATCTTTTCTTTGTCTTGTGTTTTCCTTTTGGGGATGACACAAGGCATCGAGACATTTATTGTCTCTTCCATGTTGACCCAAAAGATTTGTCTTTATATTTTATTTGCGTTGTATTTTCCTTTTGGGGATGACACAAGGCGTCGAGAAATTTATGTCTCTTACATGTTGACCCAAAATATTTGTCTTTATCTTTTCTTTGCCTTGTGTTTTCATTTTGGGGATGACACAAGGCATCAAGACATTTATGTCTCTTCCATGTTGACCCAAAGGATTTGTCTTTATCTTTTCTTTATCTTGTGTTTTCCTTTTAGGGATGATGCAAGGCATCAAGACATTCATGTTTCTTCCATGTTGACCTAAGAGGTTTTTTTTTTTCCTTGTTTGTGTCATTCTTCCAGTTCTATGTGTATTTGGGGATAAATGGCAGTTCAATGCTCTTATAACAAAATTGTAGTAAAGACATACTGACCCCAAATCCATTTATCCCTTATATATTTGTGGGGGCAACCCTTCCTTCCTATTTCATGACACAACTTATTTTGGAAACATATGACTTGGCATAGGGTTTTTCGAGGAAAGATCTCATGTCTTAGGACAAAAACATTGGCTACTTTAAAGCAATTTCTCATAGTAATGGTGTAGCAACTGCTTTAAAGTGGGGGCATACATTGACAACATCTTTTGGAAAAATTTCATGGCATGATTTTACTTTTTATTATGATGTATCCTCTTCTTGGTGGTTTCATTGGCTTTGATGTCATCCAAGAGTGTACAGTCTACTAATATGGCATGATGCGAACAAGGCATCCCATGGGCGACGATCTGACACTTTTGACTTTTCCTCTCTTGGAGACATTAGGCACAATGTTACCTAAGAGGAAGACCTTTACATGAACAAAGAAAAATCCCCTTTAAAAAATTTTTTATATGACAAAAGCATTAAATTTTGGTGCCTTATTGAAGTTATCAAGAGTATAACTTTGGTATGGTTAGTATGATGGGAAGTCTATACACTGGCATGAATTTCTCATTATATGGTGGGAAGATGACACACTGGCATGAATTTCTCACTAAACCACTTCAATGGAATAACTCACCTAGTGGACAGATTGAGGTTCCACTACCCAAAAGTGAGCAACATATACACAACCTCATCTCACATCACGTTGAAATGGTTGTGCTTGATCCTTTGTTTTTCTTGGCCTTTGACAGGGTATGGTTATGTATATTTGTTATTGCTGCATACTTAAGTGTCTTGGATGTCTACTTTAGTGTGAGTTTGACATGGTTTCATCCTCTCACTAAAGTGGTGGAAAAATGTAGTAACGGAAAAAGTAGCCTTTTTCCTTACTTGGTTTGGATAATTAATATTGAAACTGAACTAATGGTGTTTTGGAGTGGTGTTGTAATTTTTTTTACACATTCACATAATTCTAGGACCTTTATTTGGTTAAAACATGATTTAATTGATCCTTTGCAAAGGTGTTGTGAAGTTTTGTAACACACTTTCACGCTTTTCTAGGATTTATTTGCTTGATTAAGCCTTATGGGCCCCTTTCTGAATAAAATGTACCTATTGTGTACCTTATTTAGATGTTGTAAAGTGTTGTAATACACTTTCACATTTATATAAGGTGGTCTTAATTAATTGTGGTTGAATGGAGTTAATTAGCCCTTTTAATTCAAATTTAAGCCTTATTTATAACACCTCACGAAGATCTATCCCGACACCTAGTAATTAAATAATATAACATTTAAATTGGGAAAATTTAGGTCCTAGAAAATGGTGCCAAGAACCATTCGCCGAAGGTGGTGAATGGGTCCTCCCTTAACATGACTCCCATTTTTCAATTGATATGGAATGGGATTTTAGTGCTCTTTCCATCCCCTGGGGTTAGGTCTTGGTAAACTGAGCCAAGACCCATTCGCCCAAGGTGGTGAATGGGTCCTCCCTTAATGAGGATCCCCTTTTTAAATTTCATCTTGGTAGGAATTTAATAATGTTTGTTTCTAGATCTGGTTTCATCTTGAATTGTTTGAATTTCGGGGTTAATCTCCTAATTTAGTATAAATAAGGGGTTAATTCTCATTGTTTCTCCTAGAAATTCATTCTAAGTCTTCAAGAATTCAAGTTATCAAGCAATAGAGAATTTCAAGAGCATTCACAAGGTATTTCAAGGTAGATTTCAAGAGTTTATTGCAGCAATTCAAGATCATACCATCATGTCAAGGGTTTGATGCATGCATTCATGTTGTTGAGCTAAGATTGTGAGTGTAGCATTGAAGATCTATTGCAAGCATTGTTCACATCATATCCAAGGATCCAAGATCTACATTCTTCATGGCCACTACATGTTAGTTTGCAAATTTGTTTCACAAAAAATCATCCAAGGTATCTACATTACATCATTTCATGCTTCATTCCTTTATTTCATCATTTGGTTTGGGGTTTGACTGAGGAAAACCCCCATTCACTAACAATCAACAAGTTTTCCCCCCCTTTAATGTGTGATTGCAGGTTTATAGGTTAAAGATCAAGTGAATCAAGCTTGGAGCAAAGAGTTCAAAATTTTCAAGTTGCAAAAGTTGTCATTCAAAGTGCAAAATCAAAGATTTGAAACTACATAATTAACTACAGACTTCTAGAACCTGATAACAAGGATTTTGAGAGTGCAAAAATTAAAGAACAAAACCCTGATCTTAGTTTTAGAAACCCTAACAAGGACCCATTCACCACTGGAGGCGAATGAGTCCTTTATAGCTTAAAAACAACAAGTTTTTGACAAGGTACACAACTTTTTATGCTCTAAACACTTCTCTCATAGTTACTATAACAATTAGGTAGAATTTTTTATTGTTATTTGCATATTTTGGCCCTCATAATCACATCTAATTAATGATTTAGTGGAAAAGGGAAAAGAGTGTTAGTGATTGATTCATTGATCTCCCCCTTTTCCCCATTAAACAATATATACACATATATACATATATTAATGTACTTGTATGGACGTTTCCATCACGTCGATACATATGTTCACATTAATATGTATATAAATTATAAATATATACTATTGATTCCCTAATCAATCATATCAAATGCCATATATATATATGTCACTTTATCCTTCTGATATTCCCATGCATATTGGTAATCCATCCATGAGCATGTGTAGATACATCTATCTACGTATATTCATGTATGTATTTACTCATGTGTATGAGTTTATCATTGAAATGTACATGTATACATATATATACATTTCATCTATATGTATCTCATTAATTAAGTATAGACACATAAGGAAGAACTCACACATATCAAAAAGAACCAAACACTTATCTCAAATCAAGAATGCTCACGAATAAAATACCATTTCCTGAAACTATGACTCAACTTAACCATACTATAAGTGAGTGTGTGAAAGCTTAGTTAGGCTTATTAAGGGTTACTAGACCAAGTTATTCTCCTGAGTGATACTTCTCCTCTCTTTCAGAGGCTCGAACATGTTCCTACATTCAACATAACACATAATAACAATAGTTAGTCATTCCCTTGAAATCCTTTTGCATCATAAATCATTAGTATCATAAAACATTTGCATCGAAAAAACACTAGAATATTCACATAGCAATATATACTCTTTTCATTGTGTTTCATCCATATAAAATATATCCATTCTTTAAAAGCAATAACATCTTAATACTTATTTTAGTACTTTCATTAATCTATCAAACATATTAAAGTCAAGATTAACATTTATCATCATATTTACTCACAAGGTAAAAGTAACTTAGTAACTATGGGATGGGGTGTAGCACAAATATTATTTATATGTATGTTATGGACTGGTAGTCCAACTAAGAGGATTATTTATACATGTTTGAGTTAACATATAATAATTTATACCATAGTTCCTTAGGGATGGAATTGTTCTAAGATTTGTGGGGTTATCCTTGTTGAAATCCATTGAGTTAGGATAGGATTGGGGATAGTGTGGCCCTTGGCATAAGTATGCTTTAGGATATTGAATCATAGGTTGCTTTAGACTACAAGAAGTACATCAATACTAAGAGATTGGATCAAAAATTCATGGTTGGTGACCATGTGTTCTTAAGAGTTCACCCACACAAGAGATTAATCCAATATGAAACATATTCTAAGATTGCATTATATTTTATAGGACATTTTGAGATTATTGAGAGGATTGATTCAATTGCCCATTCAATCTCTCATGCATTGATAAAAAGTTTAATTTTATTTTTGTAAGACATGTTTAGCATATGGCCCATTTTCTCGATTTGGGTGCCTTGTAGGTTGAAGGTGAGTAGTTTTATTTAGAGCCCATTCATATTCTATATCATTGAATGAAATATTTATACCAAGTAAGGGTCTATTGGTATCATCATGTTGAGCTAGTAACTACTTGGGAGGATGCCATAAAATTAGAATTTATTTATCCTTGTACTTTTATAGGCTTGTTGAAGTAAGCCTAGTTTTAGAGGAGGATATAATGCCTAGGCACGTGTGCCCCATTCTATTGATTTATTTTGAGTTTTTATACTTTATCATATTATTTTTATATTACCATTGAGGTGTATGCATTTTCTACTTAGGTATTATATGTGGATTTACATATCAGACTCAATTTTGTTACTTTCATGTTGATATATATGATTCAATTATGTTTGGAATGTATAGAATCATGGTTATGTATCTCAAATCCATACGCCTAAATCATGATAATGATTTTGTGAACTCCAATAAGTATATTTTGATATTATATCATTGGTGGACATTTATGCTATTTTTTGGTTATTTAGTAATAGATAAGCATGTTTGATGTTTCCCTTCAGTGTGAAGGCTTATATTATTCCCCAATAGTGATTACATTGGAGATAGTCATATTGGGTAGATGTGTTGTGTTGATCATTTCTTGTCTCCCTCAAATGCAAGTCATGAGATGTATCTTATGTAACCCTATCATTTTTATCTAAATCAAATACTTGTGGATCCTAGAGTTATGTATAAACCTATTAATATTCTGGAGTATTTGTATGATTCCTATATTTATTTTGTTTTATTATTTTTTTATAAAAATTGCTTGGTTCATATTTATTTGTTTATTTTCTATAATATTTTTGCAATACAAAGTGCTTTTTTATGTTGGTGATAAATGTAAAAAAACAATTTCAAATGTTTTAATGAACTTGGTTCCTAGTCAAAAAGTTTTATCTTTGTTTTTTATGCAAGTGGAATTTTTCCCCTTTTGTCCAAAATTAAAATTATTAATTGTTGGGATTAAGGTGTCTAAACGCTAGAGAGTCCCATGCTAAAATATTTAATTATTTGCCCCTAAGTTATTGATTTAATTTATTAAATGCAAAAATATAAGTTTCCAAAATTTTAAGGCACTTTGTGGGATTTGGTAGTGAGTTGGCTTCCTACATGCAAGGTGAAAAGGGTGAGAATATGACACTTGTCACATGGGAACTCATTTGGAAAGAGGAAAATGTTTAAACCTCTAAAATGTATGCCACGTTGACACATGGCAGTCTATTTTGCAAGTTAGCATTTGGTGGGGCCCACTTGTGAGCATATTCCTTCTTCAAAAAAGAGGAAGCAATGAAGGGTGAAACTTGTCACCTAGGTGCATATTATATCATTTTGTATTGTGAAAAATTCTAGGAGGAGCACCATGATGCCATGTGGCATTGGTTTGACTTATTGACTGATGCTTGAGGAAGAAAGTTGTTAAACAAAGATTGAGTTGTCACTCAAAGTGACTGAGATTCAAAGGGGAGTTAGAAATTGGTAGGTGGCTCATTTTATTCTCAATGGGGATGCCTTACCTATGAGGTTACTTGATTTTTGGAGTTGCACACCTTGCATGTGCTTGTATGTTTAGTTGGTTTCTTTTTGAGTCACTTGGGACTCATGCGTGTTCTTGGTTTCAATTTGCATCCATGTAGAGACTATGAGATTGACACATGGAAACCTTTGGTGCCCATGTACGAGTGATATAAATATATTAATGCTTTGGTGCATTGGGAGAGAGTTGAATTGTATTGCATGGGTTATGCTACTAGATTTTTTCTAGAAGAGCGAGCTGTAATATTTGTGATTCAAGTTGTGAGCCTGCGAGTGTATTATAATTTGTTGTTACTAATAGATACATTGGTTCAAGTATACATGACCATATAATCTATTATTTTATTGTAACCAAATTGCTACTAATAATACGATTGAGTTGTGTGTTTGGAGTGTGGGGTATTTTAACCGAAAGGGTTTTCCCCATGCATATTTGTGTTCTTTCTCTTTTATCTATTACTTTTTTCTCGAGATTCTAATTTACATGTTGTTATGTTGATAAAATCTTAATGGATCTAAAAACCATATTTCTTTCCTCTAAGGGTTAATATGATGGAAATTAAATTATGTATGTTTTTTCTTTAAGACATAATTTTATGTGCTTGTATCATGAGAAAATAGATAAAAGATACTAGAGGCATATAATGGTTCTCAGATGGCTTTCTAAGATCATCATTTCCATTCATTTGGTATCAAAGCTAAGATCCATGGTTTGCATGTTCTTGCATGGGCATGCATGTGAGTTGCATGAGCTTGCATGTTACTTGTATATGATTGCATGTTAATACATGTGAAGATTCATGGTGTTTAAGATTTTGGGTATTTCTTCTATTATTATTCCTTAACCTAGAAATCTTGAAGGAATCTGTCCCAAAGGAATTGGTTGATGATAAATCCTTGTCTAAGCAAAAGCTTTGTAGTTGATCTTGTTTTTTAGGAGATAGTTGGAAGTGTGAAGGTTAGTGAAAGATGGAGTGTTTGGAGTTGATCATGTGATTTCATGTATTATGAAATTGATCTAGAGCTCCTATTTGATAATATGATAACCCTTAAATGCATGATGGTTATTTTTAATTCTATTTCATATGGAGTAGAGTATTCATATTGGGTTTCTAAGATGGGATCCCTATTTATATGGAGAAACTTGTGTTGTGGTGACTATGGTGTGATGTTTCTATGTTGGGTCTTGGTTTTCGTCCTTGACATTTGAAGGGTTTTTTCAATAACATTGAATGCATGTAGGCTATGAAGTTGGTCATTGGATGATTTGAAACTGTATGCACCTAAAATTGGTCTGGAGAATCCGATTAATTAAATACGAATTATTTGATTAATTATCCTAAATTCCTCTACTATTGAATAAATATCAATATTTATTTATATAGTTCACGTTCACATTCACATTTAAATTCTTCTAATTCTTTTATTATCTCATCTTAATAAAATAAACAAAATTAAATACTTTGTTTGATTTAATTATCATTTCCCTAGTTTATTCTATCACATCAAATCTTAAATTAATTAAATAAAGATCAAACACTTTATTGATTAATTACCATATTCTTCTATTTTAATTTAATAAACAACTTCTATAGTTTGTTCTATTAAATTATTTATCCCTCTTTTGCTAATTTAAATAAATAAAAAATATTTAAATAAAGGCATAAAGAATATTCCTCTATATTTCTTCAAAATCAAATTAGATATCCTATGTCTAATTTATGTCAAAAATATGTCAAAATTAATGCCTTCAAACTTCACGGGAAGTTCTGGAGACAAATTGGAGACAAATTGGAATTTCATCTCTCAATCCTCTTCCATCAATCCTTCCTACCTTCTTGCCTGGTGTTTTCATGGGTAGGGACAATCCCAAAAATCTTTTCAATCTCCTTTATCTCTCACCATTCAATCCTCTAGATTGAATCCAAGCCTCTCTTTGCTATCCTTGTGCAAAGCTACTGCCGAGAAATCTATAAATACAACTTCATTTAACCAGGAAAGGATCCACATTATCAAGTTTATGCAATCTTACTCTACAAAAATTAAAGCATCAATCATCAAGCCTCAAGCAATTCAAGCATCCAACATTTTAGATTTCATATTATGGCTGCCTCCTGTAGCTTCATCCATCAATTTTCATGTCAATTCATGTTGCAGTAGTTTATTTTATCATTTAGTATTATCATATAGCTTCACATCATTGCATCAACATCATTCCATTATTTAGATTATCATTTTAATAGTTATAGTTTTATTTAAATATGAGAGCACAATAGCTTAATAAATCTTTAAAGATAGGAGACAATGAGACGCTTTCAGTAGATTATTTTCTTAATATTTGATACAATGTTTCATTAAGAAGTGTTTTACTTTTTTTACTTATTCACACTTACAATTTGGTGCCCCCCATGGGGCATTAACCTCGTATTTTGCATTTTTTTCTGAAAAGTGTTGCGCAGGTTTCCGACGTGTTCTGTTTCAACGCTTTTGTGAAAAACTATAGCGCTTTTGTCAAAAACTATAGCACATCCATGGAAAACTATGGCACTTCCGTGCTCTGTTTCAGCGCTTCCATGAACTATTTTGGCGCATCGGTCACTCTCCAATATAGCTGATATAGTGCTTCTATGAACAAATTTGGCGTTTCAGATCTCTATTTTAGTTCTTTTAGTTTTAGCACATTTGTGAAATACTATAGCGCTTTCATTGACTGTTTTAACATTTTTGTAATTTTTATCTGGATTCGATACGACCGCGACCATAATTTCATTTTGATACATTTGGACTAAAATGAACCAATCCTAGGATAGTTATTTGGTTTAAAATCTATCAATCCTAGGGTAGCCATTTTGGTTTAAAATTTATCAATCCTAGGATAGCCATCACACTTTTGCAATATCAGTTAAAATGGACACCATGATTTTTGTGAAGCAAAATCTTCACATAGATTAGCAATTTTTTTCTTTTGGGCTTAAAATGAATCATTTATCTACTATGCTTGTGTGATGAGTAGGCTTATTCTCTCCCCTTAACTGGGTGATCAAAGTGCCAGACTCATCCTTTATTTTCATGCAAATTTACGCTTTTGTTAAAACCTTTAGAAGGCCTGCCGTAGTGGGAAAACGTACTCACCCTACAGGAATGACCTAAGTGGGAACGCCTAAAGCCAAGGATTCCAACCCACTCTAATCAAAATGAAATTTGTTGATGAAAGTCCAACTTGATGGTAGTGTGCAAGATAACCATCCCCAAAATATTTGTTCTAAAGATTGGGAGGTCTCCTAAGGGAGTTTATCATTTGCCGCACCACACAGAAAACCTATCTAAGAACCATAGCATAGTATCCAACTAAGTCAATAACCAAACATTGTAATACTCATGGTGCAAGGGGAGGGAAGAGTCTACCCCCAAGACACTCACCATATAGTTTACAAGGACTTTTTGCTCTGAGGACGAGAAATCCAACTTTGAGTACGCACTTGGAAATGACAAAAACATGAGCGCCCTCTAGGGGGTGACACGACTGTGTGATTCAACACAATTTTAAGATGCGGGTTGTTGAGTATAACGATGACCTTTTTTTACCTTAAGAGTGAGTTTGTCTGAAGTGTATTTTCGTTAAACAAACCAGTGAAAATCAATAAGGACCATTCGTGGTTCTTGAATATACACTATATGTTCAGATTCTAAAACAATTATTCTATAGTTTGCTGCTTGTATTTTCAAAAAAAAAAATTAGATAACGGATCATCTAGAAAACAACAAATCAAATTAGGGTAGAAAAAAAAATTCTTGATTCGAGAGCGAAAATCAACCAAGTTTGTCAAGAAAACCATCAAAGTCAACAAACCCAAGAGGCCACTTGGTTACCGATTTTTTTTGAGAAAAAGGAGTTTCTTATATCAAAGTCAAAAGATCTTGTTACAACACAGAACCTTCATTCATAGGTATCACGATTTCGCTAGAGGTCATACACTTGATTATGCCATAAAACCTCTTTATTCATGAGATTTCTTCCAAAGGAGAGCCCTCACACAATATCATAATCATAGTCAACGCATATGTCAGTCCTACATCCCACAACCGATGATAGAATAGGCCACAAGGCCAAGTCAAATTGTGCAATAAAGAGTCTTAAACATCAACCCTTTGTTTTAGTGCTTTGGAAATCTGTTTCAACGCTTTGGGACTCTATTTTAGCGCTTCCATAAAATAGCGGTTCCGAGCACTGTTTTAGCGCTTTTGAGCACTGTTATAATGCTTCCACAAAATAGCACTTCTGAGCACTATTCCAATGCTTTCGAGCACTGTTTTAGCGCATCCATAAAGATAGTGCTTCCATCAACTGTTTCAATGCTTTTCAACTCTGTTTTAGCACTTTTGTGAAATAGCGCTTCCAGGACTTGTTTTAGCACTCCTGAACTCTGTTTTAGAGCTTTCAAAATAGAGAGTTCCAAAACATATCAGTCAGTTTGTCTGTCATCTAAACACAAATTTTTATCAAAACAAAAGTATCTTTTTAACAGAGTCATTGTCTAGAAACCAAAATTAGATAGGTTCCTACAAGTTTCAAATCTTTTCAACTAAAACACAAATCTTGCAAATCATAAAGTGTCAAATCAAAACAAAATCTTGATTATTACACTAAAGTTTCATCATCAGGATATTATCATCCTATTATCACGAAACAAGGCATAGAAATCAAATTTTTAACCTAGTCTTATCAATAAGATATATCATCTTATTTGACTTTGTTAAAAATTCACTTGTAATTTTCCAACATAGAAGATCAAAGTTTGGTAGAAAGAACAAAACACTTGTATGCCAATCTTCACCAGGTTAAAAAAATAGAGGCTCTTAGAAAAGGAACTTGAAACATCAAATACAATGGTAGAAGAAAATCCCTGGAATAGTTTACATCAAAGTGACAAAAATGAAATAACTCCAGAAGACATACAAACAGCCCAACAGGATCCAAAATTCCATAAATTCATGGAAAAGATCTTAGAGAAGGACATGGAGAAATACCTCTTAATGTTGGCTCAATCAGGTGCTAAACTTCCCAAAGACTTTGACATAAATCACCTAAGAGAATCACTTGGAACAAGCGAAACCGAAATATCACAACATACAAAAGGTATAGATCCGATTATTGCCTTGACATCCCAAATGAAAATCTTACAACAAAAAATACAAGACATGACAAAAGGAAACACCAAAAGGTATGCAGTGCAGGACAATTGTCCTTAGCCTTTTGACTCAACAGCCGACATGATACCTTTTCCTCGACATTGTGAATTCCCCAAGTATGACAAATACAATGGAAAGACAGATCCGATCGATCATATCCGGGAATTCAAGACCATGCACCTAGAGTTTTCTCAAGAGGAAACTTACCTAATGAGGTTATTCCCAAGAAGCTTAGGAGATTCATTGTATGGAATGGTTTTCCAAATTACAACCAGGAATAAGTACTTTTGAAGAGCTTGTCAACAGGTTCATATCCCAATATTCTTTTAACATCCAACACGATGTCACGATAAAGGATTTGTATAACATGAAACAAAACAAAGGGGAGACATTCTTGTCCTTTTTACAAAGATGGCAACGACTATTTGCTAGATATCCTCGCTCCATTCTAGAGGAAGATAAAATGGAGTTGTTCATAGACAATTTGATAGACGAGATGAGGTACAAACTCGAATTACAATGTCCTGCTATGTTCGAAAAGGTGATAAAAAATGGCCTTAAGATTGAAGAAGCATTGGTCAAAAGAGGGCTTATTAAACATTTCAATGACAAATCAAATAACACAAACTCCTCAAATCAATACCCCAACAATGACAAACCAAAATTTTGGCAAAAGAACAAAAATACGGGGACCAACGAAACAACAAGTGATTTACAAAATGCCAAACTAGTTTTCAACTTGGCAACATCTACTTCAAAAACAAATCAAAACAACGACCAAATCATCAAGTCAAATGTCATTCAAAAAATAAAATCACAAAATCGCAAACATACCAAAAATCATCAAACCGACATAGGTTCACACCTTTAGGCCAAACATTGGAATCAACGATGAAAGAACTAGTCACAAGTGGTCTTATCACCATGTGGGAAGCAAGATTTTGGGATCCAAAGGTCAAACCACCATGGTGGATTGACGCAGATTATTGCAACTTACACAACAATAAAGGCCACAAAACTAATGATTGCATGGAGTTAAAACACACAGTTCAAGATCTGATCGACAATAACAAAATATATGTAGAGGGACACCAAAAAAATAATGATCATACAACCTTCAAGGACCCTTTACCAAACTATGAAAAAGGAGCATCATCTTCTACGAACAAGGAGCATCATCTTCTATGAACAACAAAGGTAAAAATATCAATCATGTCTGCAATAAAAAAATCCTTTGTCTTACCGAAGTGGGAAATGATAATACAGTTGGTCATAACATGGAAAAACACAAAACCAATGACACTACCCCTTTGGATTTTCTCCCAAGCATACAAGTCTCTGAAAATCAAATAAACGTTTTAAAAATAAAAGAAAGACGGGACTATCAACCAATACATGTAATGAAAAGGGGGCAATCCAACATAGTCTTAAAGGGAGTTGCACCTAAAAACATAACTCTACCTCCATCTCATTAGAACATTATCGATCAGCTTCTAAACATTCCAGCGCATATATCAATACTAGAACTCCTCAAACTATCACCATCACATAAGGAGGTTCTAGAACAAGCACTAGTTGCCACTACGGTACCGAAAAATCTAGATGTTTGCCAATTCTAGGCTATGGTGGGGCATTTGACTACACCACACTAGATATCATTCTTTGAATAGGATGATGTGTCACTTAACCATCCCCATAACACTGCACTCCATATTGAAGTCTTGATCCACAATCATCATGTCAAAAGAGTCTTAATAGATGGGGGAGCTGGTTTGAACATTTGCACTCTGAAGTTAATTCGTGCACTAGGGTATTCAAATGATGTTATTGATTCCAGAAGGAAAATGACAATAAAGGCATATGATGAGGAAGAGAGATCTTCTAAGGGACTGATTGTGTTACCCATTCAAGTGGGATCAATGATGAAACACATAGCATGCCAGGTATTAGAAAAAGAATTAACTTACAACATACTCTTAAGATGCCCATGGATCCACGAAATGCAGGCAGTACCTTCCACATATCACCTATGCTTAAAATTCCCAGTAAATGGACATGAGGTGACTATATCAGCCAATTATAATCATCCTCAGCATTATGACACACTCAAAATCTCTCAAGATACCTTTGTGCCCCACAAATAGGGAAGCATCTAGTTCAAAGTCATAGAATGAGGAAAAACGTCCAAATATCACCACCAAGTGGGTAGAGAAAAAGGATAAATCAAAAGATACAAGTCTTGTTGACACTCAATTAATAGACAATCCAGATCCCCAAACTTCTTTATCACAAAAATTTCAAGAACAGGTCCAACTAACAAACAAGGGAATAGGACAATATACTATTGAGCAATCGCTCAATCTTTCACAATTGATGCCATCTCCAAGGACATATGGCCAACCATCAATGGTTAAAAATCAAACATCACTACCTGTCATAGTTCTAGAAGAAAGATTTGTAAAAGCTGGTACTATAGAGGATGAATCAGACAACAGGGCTATCCTCGATTGGTTATACAAAGATGAAGAACCATCGACATCAACAAATATCAATATCAATACAGACAAATATGGCAAAGGGAAGGCTATCCTAGAAAAAATGGGTTATGAGGGACAAGGACCTATTGGAAAAAGGAAGGAAGGCATCATAGAACCTATTCAACCTCTTACTCTTCATTCAAAAGATAAGACAGGACTAGGATACTCAAAAGAACAAAAACAAGAAATGACAAAGAAGGCTATTGAAAGAATCCTTCAGGTTAGAGATAGCTCTGAAATGGATTCAAATGAATATGAATGGGATATGTGTTCCGATATATCTTACAAAAATATCCAAATTGATGTAATAAAAAAATATGCACCTACGCATGAGGAGGGACAGAGCTCTGGGTCTAGACCATTCGTATCAGGATCACTAAATATCGATGACTCAAGTGGGGACAAACAAACATCAAGTGAACTAGACAATCTTGAAGAGGGTACCATCATTGATCTCAACATCCCTAATAACGACTATGATGACATAGCTGTACTAACCCTTATCCCCATTAACCTAAGTCAATCTGACAACTTCATGCCTTTAGTCCATCTCGAACTTATTGAATGGGAACCTGTTGAACCTATAAATGTACCCATATTTGCAAACAATGATGCCGTCATAAATTTCCTATGTTGTGACGAACCTGGTACAAATTTTGTCCATAATTCTCATAACAACGTGACTCGGCAGGAGGGTGTCAAATCTCCCAGTTGCAAAAGTAAAAACAAGAATAATAGATCTAATGGTGAAAACCATTCTATGGTAGCATTAGATTTTGAAAAATAAAAAATAAAGAACACATCTGACGGTGAAAACCTCTCTGAGGCACGGAAAGATGGGAGATTTGACACTCTTCTAGAGCATTATCATGAACGGTCATCATTTTTGGTGGAGCCAACACAGTCTATAAACATTGGCACTGAAGAAAGAGATTTTTTTTTACATCTGGCTAAATCTATGATAGATCAAGAGAGACCATAATTTATCAAATTATTTAAGGAAAGAAGCATTAAATTTGCTTGGTCATATTCTGATATGCCAGGCTTGGATCCAAACCTTCTCATGCATCATTTGTCTTTGCCTACAGGAATCAAGCCTGTAAAGAAAAAATTGAGAAAAATGCATCCCTATATCACATTAATGGTAAAGGCTGAGCTAAAGAAATTATTAGATGTTGGATTCATAAGGTCTATTGATTATGTCGAATGGATATCAAACATTGTACCTATCTCAAAGCCAAAAAATAGCATTAGGATATGTACGGATTTCAGGGACTTGAATAAAGCATGCCCAAAGGATGATTTCCCATTACCTAAGATAGACATCATTGTAGACTTAACGATAGGGCATGCCATGTTGTCAATAATGGATGGTTTCTTCAGATACAACCAAATTAAGATAGCTCTAGAAGATCAAGAGAAGACTACATTTACATGTCCATGGGGAACATTCTACTAGAATGTCATGCCATTTGGTTTGAAAAATGTAGGAGCAACCTATCAAAGAGAAATGACCACAATCTTTCATGATATGATGCACACCTTTATGGAGGATTATGTGGATGATATTCTAGCTAAATCTTGTACTAGGGAAGGACATCTGCATATCTTGATCAAAATCTTCACAAGGCTAGAGAAGTTCAATGCTAGGTTAAACCCCAAGAAATGTGTCTTTGGAGTCAAATCAACAAAACTCTTGGGATACATAGTCTCAAAAAAGGGAATTGAAGTAGATCTAACGAAAGTTAAGGCAATAATGGAAATTTTGCCACCCAAAAATATCAGTCAACTCAGGTCACTACAGGGAAGGCTCCAATCAATCAGGAGATTTATCTCCCAGCTGGCGGACAAAAGTCATCCATTCAATCATCTATTACATAAAAATGTCATTTTCAAATGGGATAATGGGTGTGAAACAATGGTCAATCAAATAAAGCAATACCTAATCTCACTGCCTATTCTCATGCTGCCTACAAAAGAAAGACCTTTGATACTGTACATTGCAACAACAAATATCTCTTTAGGAGCATTATTGGCACAAAAAGATTATGAAGGAAAAGAGCACGCCATCTAATACATCAATAGAACTTTAAATGTCTATGAAATAAACTACACTTTCATTGAGAAATCTTGCTTGGCGGTGGTGTTTGCTACTCAACAGCTGCGACATTATATGTTGACTCACACAATCAGGCTTATAGCGAAAATTGACCCCTTGAAATATCTACTCAATAAGGCTGCCTTAACGGGTAGATTGGCCAAATGGGTCATGCTCTTAAGTGAGTTTGATATTCAATATGTGGAAAGAAACGCCATCAAGGGTCAAGAAATCACCAAAAAATTGGTTGAGGCTCCTTTACCAGATGATTGACCTATGACAATGGAGTTTCCAAATGCAGAAATTCTGACAGTGACGCCACAACAATGTATATTGTATTTTGATGGATCATATACACAATGAGGATCTGGAGCAGGGATTTTGTTCATCACTCCCCAAGGAAACACCATCCTGAAATCTTATAGACTGATGTTTCAATGTACCAATAATGTGGCGAAATATGAAGCATTAATCATTAGTGTCAAAATCACAATTGAATGGAAGATCACATAATTACAGGTATATGGGGATTCTCAACTAGTCATTTATCAAGTAAATGATGAGTATCAGATGAAAGATGAAAAGTTGATTCCCTATAAACAACAAATAGATGATCTAAGACAATATTTTTTCAATATCAAATTCGATCAAATTCCAAGGGCAAAGAACAAAGCGACAGATGCTATGGCAACAATTGCTTCACTCTTACAATTGCCAAAGAAATGTGGTCGTTATGAGTTTATGGTAGAACAAGTACTATGTCATTCTTACAATAGTTCAAAATCCAATACCATATGCCATTTAGATACCATTAAAATCTCTATCTATGAGAAAACCTATGCGTACCTAAAGGACAATATCCTCCCTCCCGATCTTTCTAGGAACCAAAAACACAGTTTTATTTGCCAATCCGCCTGACATATTTTAATCACCGACATCCTTTATCGTCAAGGTCTTGATGGTACCTTACTCCAATGTTTAAAACATGATGAATCTGAGACAACGTTACATGAGGTTCATGAGGGTATTTGTGGCACTCATTCGAGTGGTATAAATTTAGCGAAGAAACTCCTCCGTTTGGGATATTATTGGCCATGTATGGAGAAAGAGTCTTATCAGTTTGTAAAGAAATTCCAAAAATGTTAGATTCACAGTAATATGATCCATGCACCAACTCAAGAATTGCATCCATTCACATCAACATGGCCCTTTTGTCAATGGGGACTAGATTTGGTAGGAAAGATAAACCCGTCTTCATCCAATGGACACAAGTTCATAATCACAACAACAAAATACTTTACAAAATGGATAGAAGTAGTCCCTCTTACAACTATCAATGGAAAATAGATCTTGTCATTCATATTGAATTACATAATCTATCAGTATGGCATACCTCAATCTATTATCACTGATAATGGACGACCATTCAAAAACCAAGATATCAAAAAATTAAGTGAGAAGTTTTATATCCAACATCATTTCTCAACACCGTACTATCCTCAGGGAAATGGCCAAGCAAAGGCCTCTAACAAAACAATTCTAAAAATACTCAAGAAAATGGTTAACGATGTTGGACGTGATTGGCATGTTCATCTTAATCCTGCAATATGGGCCTACAGAACCAGTATCAGAACACCGATACAAGCTACACCATATGCCTTGGTATATGGATCAAAGGCCATACTACCCATTGAAGTAGAGATTCCATCACTCCGTGTATCACTAAGAGGAATAATTTCAGATGAGGACTATAGGGTATCCAGACTTCAAGAACTAGAACTATTGGATGAGCATCGTCAACAAGCTTTCAACCATCTAACAACTTATCAACAACGAATATCAAGGAGCTACAATCATAGGGTAAAACCTAGAGTCTTTCAGGTTGGTGATTTGGTCCTAAAAGAGAACCCTAGAAATCAGCAAGATAGGGAAAAGAAAGGGAAGTTTGAACCTAACTAGCTAGGTCGTTTTGTCATCATATCAGTGTATGAATCAGGAGCCTATCAACTATCAACATCAGAGGGGGATTTGTTTGATGAACCTTTCAACAATATTCATCTCAGAAAGTTCTATACTTGAATTTCCTAGTACAGGGGTCAAACTTCTAGAAAATGGTTTCCTTGATGAAAACCTGACAAATAGGCATCTTGGTAACAAAAAATACAAAAAAAATACAAAAAATACAAACAGATAACTGAGAAAAAGGAAAATACAAAAACAAAAAGTGCAATCAAAACATATGGTGAAAACCTGGAAACAGGCATCGTATGTGATTCTAAACCAACTTTCCCATCTATTTTGATACTTATTAGAATCATTAGTCTGACAGTCATTAGCATTCCATATCATATCATTAGTATTACCATCATTGCATCCATTATCAAATCATTTCACATGGTCATGTCTCACTCTAAGCTTGGGGGAAACATCTGGATATCAATGGGGGCAACAAAACATCGGCTTCGCCAAATTGGAAAACAACAGTATGACAAGTACAACAAAAAAAATGATCAAAACGCAACATCAATCATTGTCAGAAATGCATCAAACATCTGTATCCTATCGAGAAATCCAAAAACAACTCAAAAATCCAGTCTAGAAAAGCAAAAACCCCAAAAAAAAAAAAGAGTCTATGTCAATCAAACTACATGGTCTCTACATGTGTAATGTAGGCAAGGCTAATCTTTGATCAACCCCGAGGCCCCTAGGATAGGTCTTTAGGTCAGGTCTTTGGTCAAAATCTAGGAAAATCACAAAAACATCACAAAATCGGGATGGATGATCTAATCTGAATAATGATTGAAACACTCTAAGTAAAAGGTGGATAAATTGTATTTTTGATTAATTATTATCATTTCTTTAGAGCAACTCTATGATGTATTGAACTAGAGAAGCAAGGAAGAAGAATGATATTTTTATTGTCTATTGTCTGTACGTTAATCATATAAATGTGTGAATTGTCAGGGGATGTGCTATAAAAATGTATCATCGATGACATTTAGAATTCAGACACTAAAATGATTAATCTCTACCTGTCTACACAAGAAATACTTAGGTCATCTCGGTTCAATTATATCTAGATTCTTGTGTTCACTTGCAATATTAAAAATCATGAAAGTAGTACTTAGGTCATCATTGGTCTAACATATACCATTAATGCTTGTACTCACTTTCAACATCCTAAAAAGATCTATGATGATACCAAGCACAAAATTATTGTTAAAATGACAATGGTTTGCATATATGTGCATGATAAAATTAGACTGCATTCATAATAAATTCTACATCTGCAGAGTGTTTGTTACATAAAGGATTCCAATTAATGATTATCTTTTCTACAAATATGATTGAGTATACTTGACATAAACCAGAAAATCATCAAAAAAACATATAGGAGCATCATCTCATCATTCATGCATTTAACGCCAAATAGTTGTGCATTTATTGTACGATATTTTCCACATCATATCATAAATAAATACATCATGTTCATTGTACCATATCATTTATTACATTATCATCCGTTACAAATTATTATTTTCATATACATTATTTTCATTGTTACCATATACAAATCATCGTTATCATCTATATATCACCATATCATTCATTACATTATTATCATATGAATTTGATCAATTTCAACCCATACATCATTTGTCATCCATGAATTATGTCACAAAAATTTACACCATCCATCCATATATCATTCATCACAAAAATCATCAGTTTGAACATCATAGATCCATACATAATATATTCATACATAAGTATTTAAAATTAGAATCATCACATTAAAATAAATGCATTCACCATACATCCATACATTTCATCAGGTTAAAATAAATGCAAATCATGTCATTATTATCCATATATCATTCATCACAAAAATCATCAGTTTGAACATCATACATCCATACATCATATATTCATACATAAGTATTTAAAATTAGAATCATCACATTAAATAAAAGCATTCGTCATAGAATCATCACATCATATATTCATAAAATAAATGCATCCATCATAGAATCATAAATAACCATCATAGAATCATAGATAACCATCGTAGATCAATAGAAATCAATTGCATAATCATATATGTCATCAATGTCAAGTATACAATGAAGTCTGAAATAAGAAAAGATACATCGTAAAAAATGAGCTGACTCAAAGTGTACATCATATCTCCGAAAGAATATCTCAAAAATCACAAACAACATTTAAGATATGCTGTTGCCAGAAGGTATAGGCATAATAGGACTAGTACTACCACCACCCTTGGATGGACCAGGATCTTTGGGATCTCTCCGTGAAGGCTGCGTCACACCCTCACTAACTATTCAGGTATGTGTCCTACTAGATCTCGAAGGGGCATAACTAAATCTATGATCGGCAAGAACTGCATCATGATACCGACCCCTATAGAACTCTGCCTCTCGGCCAACCCGTAGAACCTCCCTCATATAATCAACAAAAAATGTACCATCAACTACTCTCTGTAAGGTCTTTGCAATCTCCTGTCCCATCTCGACAATCTTTCTGACACTGTCCCTCTCGACTATCAAAGTACTAACCTGTGTCTGAACAACTGCCAATTGTCCCTGGACCTGTGCCTGAGTCTACATCTGTGTTTGCGTCTGGACAAGTAAACCTTGTGCTTGCACTAACTGACCCTGCAGAGTCTGTACCTGCACCTGTAGGCTAGCAATCTGTCTCTGATGATCCACAAGAGGCATCTCCATTACTTACCTCTTGCGAGGCCTACTTGAAGATGGACCAACACTGCTTGGTCCAACCCCTCTACCACCTCCACCACCACCATCCCCATCATCATTGTTGCTATCCTCGCCGCTGCTCTCAACACTACTACTTGACTCAGTGTCATCTTCGCTATCCTCCTCGCCCTGAACAGCTACGACAGGATCCTTGGCAATGTCCTCCTCTACAGGTAATGGTGCTGGCTCATCTGGAAAGGTGATCTAAGGACATGGATACAAAGCCAAATATGCGACATACTCCTCTATCACAGGTGCCTCTGTAATATCCCAACGCATATCCCAAGCTGATGGTTGTAGAGTACAATATCCCTCCACTAATGTATCATAAGACAAGCATGATCCCCAATCTGTTGTATCACTTTGCCGTCAGGCATAATGAGCAACCCCCCTAGGCATACACTGTACAATACCGTACTACCTATAGAACCGTCGTAGTAAAAATCTCTCTAAAACAAAAGGAGTCCTATTGATCAAATACATAGAATCACAAACATATCCAAGCACTGCATCATCCTCCTCCCATCACTTGCAATCCAGATAAGGCCGCCAGATGACACTCTCCAAGTCATCCAAGACACATCTCCAATTCTATAACTTACCCATCTGAGATTGGGTAAGTCGACCTCTGTAACAGAAAACATATGGTCTGCTTGCATGTCTGTTGAGTATCGAAAATGGTCACAAAATGGAAAAATGATCCCATGCCCAAACCTGTAATAGAGTCACCCCTGCTGGTAGGTTGCGTCCTCCCAAGTACACCACTGAATGTAAATCATGATAAAGGTGGGCTAGTATACATATCCCCCACACATATCTGGTTCCGTGCATGACCATGCTCTCAAGAATACAACCCCAACCCATAGAGAATCCCTTTGACCTGTGATTAGGACAAAGGAAGCCTCCAATGAATCCAGCTAGCACTACTGGTAGGATAGCATAAGCGTCAGCCATCATCCGCCACCGAACACTTGGTCCTGCAATATGCTGATGCTGAAATACTCTATGGAGTGCATCTCTCCCACCAGCCTCATGTGAATCATAGACTACAATATCTCCAATAAAAGGTATCCACAATATTTTCCACACATCCTCTAGTGTGACAACCATATCGCCAATGGGTAGATGGAAGGTGTTATGATTGATGTGCCACTGCTCGGCCAGGGTAGTAAGGAGACCCTAATTAATCCTAATATGGGGCATATCGAGAAGACTAGACAAACCACATCGAGCTATGATCTGAATCTCATCAGGAGTCAAATGTGGAATCAAATTAGTAGTCCATGGAAATTTCTCTCGCATCTGGAGGTTACCCAGATGCTCCTATCATCATAAAAAGTTTTAAAATTAGCACACTGTGTCAAAGAAACACAATTCATTCTACTATTAGATCCAATCAAACTTTGGTACGAATTTTTGATCAAAATTCATGAACAGACATCAACTAACCTCACCTATCATGAGGTTCATCACAAACATCATCTAATCTCACCTATCATGAGGTTATCAAATATGAAATCACTCCTCACCTATCATGAGGATCATCACTAATGGGATTATGTCTCACCTATCATGAGAGTAAGTCTTATTAATCATCAGAATCAGTCATTAGGGAATTTGGATAATCAAATCATACCAAACCACAAAATGGACATGATCGAAATTGACGAAATCAAGGTTAACTGTGCCAAAATCTACAAATCTGACATGGATGCGCTAAAGCAGGCACCCAAAGTGCTAAAAATCAAAAGTTCTATTTCATCATTCGAATGCGCTAAATAACCAAAAGTGCTATTTTGACAATTAGATGCGCTATAACAGGCATCCAAACCGCTACTTCAATCAATGCGCTATTTCATCACACCAAAGTGCTATAACAGTCTACCAAAGTGCTACCTTAATCAAAGTGCTATAACAGACTATCAATACGCCAAATTATTGCATCGAAGCACTAGAACTTTCTAGGTGCTACAATCAGGCATCAAAGTGCTAAGTCAATCTATCTAAGTCCTCATTGTTGAAAGCGCTAAATATTTCTATGAAAGCACTAGAGAAATTAATGAAAGCGCTAATTCCTCAAAACACTACACCGGAGTGCAAAGCACTACAACGTGACATTGATGCGCTAAAACTACAAAAAGATGCCAAAAACAAAAAAAAGGGCACAAAAAATAAGAATGCACACATTATGAGGTGGATTATGGGTACGTACTGGAGGTCCGTAAATGTCGACCACTGGTGACGTCGACAACGTTCGAACTGGTAGGTGTGGTAGGGAATCAACATCTTGCTCCAGCTGGCTCAAATGTCTCTCTCACTAGGTTTTGAAAATAAAAAAGTACAAATGAGGGTGAAAAGGACATTTTTGACTTTATATAGGTTTTTTAAAAAGGGATTTTTGAGGGAATTTCTTTTATTTTAATTAATTTTATTTATGAAATTAATTGAAATACATCCATGGGCTAATTTTTCTTCATCAATGTTGGGAGATAAATTATTTCTTCATCAAATCATCATGAAATTTTCTAAAAATAAAAAAATCCAAAAAATCCAAAAAAATCATAAAATCATTAATTTATCTCCTGATGGGGCATATTATCATCAACATATGAAAAATCAATATCTAGGGCATATCTGGGGTGTACTATTTTTTTTCCATCAATACTGGCAGTAGCATAAAAATTTTCTTTGAAGCAATGCGTAAACACATCACTTCAAAGATGGGCAAAATGTATACACCTAAAATTGGTCTGGAGAATCCGATTAATTAAATACAAATTATTTGATTAATTATCCTAAATTCCTCTACTATTGAATAAATAGAAATATTTATTTATATAGTTCACGTTCACATTCACATTTAAATTCTTCTTATTCTTCTATTATATCATCTTAATTAAATAAACAAAATTAAATACTTTGTTTGATTTAATTATCATTTCCCTAGTTTGTTCTATCACATCAAATCTTAAATTAATTAAATAAAGATCAAACACTTTATTGATTAATTACCATATTCTTCTATTTTAATTTAATAAACAAATTCTATAGTTTGTTCTATTAAATTATTTATCCCTCTTTTGCTAATTTAAATAAATCCAAAATATTTAAATAAAGGCATAAAGAATATTCCTCTATATTTCTTCAAAATCAAATTAAATATCCTATGTCTAATTTATGTCAAAATTAATGTCTTTAAACTTCATGGCAAGTTTTGGAGACAAATTGGAGACAAATTGGAATTTCATCTCTCAATCCTCTTCCATCAATCCTTCCTACCTTCTTGCCTGGTGTTTTCATGGGTAGGGAAAATCCCCAAAATCTTCTCAATCTCCTTCATCTCTCACCATTCAATCCTCCAGATTGAATCCAATCCCCTCTTTGCTATCCTTGTGCAAAGCTGCTACCGAGAAATCTATAAATACAGCTTCATTCAACTAAGAAAGGATCCATATTATCAAGTTTATGCAATCTTACTCTGCAGAAATTCAAGCATCAATCATCAAGCCTCAAGAAATTCAAGCATCCAACATTTTAGATTTCATATCATGGCTGCCTCCTATAGCTTCATCCATCAATTTTCATGTCAATTCATGTTGCAGTAGTTTCTTTTATCATTTAGTATTATCATATAGCTTCACATCATTGCATCAACATCATTCCATTCTTTAGATTGTCATTTTAACAATTATAGTGTTATTTAAATCTAAGAGCACAATAGCTTAATAAATCTTTAAATATAGGAGACAATGAGACACTTTTAGTAGATTATTTGCTTAATATTTGATACAATGTTTCATTAAGAAGTGTTTTACTTTGTTTACTTATTCACACTTATAGAAACTTTTGGAAAACCTAGATCCTTTATTTGCTTGTACATGATGGTGGTTGTGGAGTTGGCCTACAAATATTCCTAGAGTTCTTAGACTTATTCTTCTTTTTGATGGATGTACTTGCATGGCTCAGGTTTATGATTAGTTGTATTTGAGGATTTTCTAAATTCTTCATAAAATATCCATGGCTATACATATTCATGATAATCCATTTTTCTAAATTAATTTTCATGGTTTCTCTCTAACCTTTGGGTCTTCCAAATGATAACTGGATGTGGATTTGCATGTGTTTTGGAAAACACAATGGTTTTCTAGTTTTTCCACAATCAAATAAAATTGTGGTTTTGTAGATTTGTGGTTAAACTATCTTTCAAATCAAGCCCTTGGGCTATCTAGATGTAAGATAGTTGTAGGTTTGCATGTATGCTTCATGCATGGAATGAGGAGGCTTGTAGTTATCTTGTTGAGGAAAATTTTAATGGTGATTGTGAAGTTGTTAAAATCTTCTTGAAAAACTATTTCATTTGGAGGTTTTATAGTTTTCCTATGTTCTAAAATTTACGGGTCTATGTAGACGTAGAGTATTCACTTGTTTAGCTGAAATATGAGTGATCTATTATTCTGGATGTTTAAGTGGTTCAGATTTTACAGATTTTACATGCTAAGAAAATTCTGTAGATCTATGGAAAATCTTGTGTTCGGATTCTTAAAAGAAAACAATTGTAGATTTATAGGAATGCTTGAGTAGTTCCTGACTATGGTTCTCAGTTGTGGTTTTGTTTGGGAAATCATATTTATTAGTGATCTAGTGTTTGATTCATAAAAAGATACATGATATCTTCTTTGATATCTCAGTTTTGTATGATTACTAATGTCATGATGGGTTTGCATGTTTCAATGTTTGATATTTATGGGTCATGCAGTTGTGTAGGTTGGGCACCCATTTAGTTGCAGTGGTGTGACTTGGATTTAAACCATCTATATCCACAAGATTGATTCAAAGTTGATGCAAACATCATTAGTTGGCCTTGTTTGTGGTCACTTGTATATTAGTATGTATTTCATTGGGGTGAGACCTGATGGATGTTGACTTCCTGGATAATTAGTTATGGGACTTGTAGTATGTGGTGGTATCTTCTTAGTTTGCATATCTTGGTTCTACTTCTTCCTTAAAGTTATTGGTTGGAAGTTGAGTGTGTTGACCATGGGTGATCTTCATTTAGGAGATGGTTGTCAATTTCCATGTGTAGCTCGATACCATAGTTCAATGGGAGCTTTGGAAATGAAATGGATTCATCACTTGATGATGAATGATCTTCTTTGTGTTTGTGGATGTTTTGGAGCAACTCTTAGATCCTATTGTTGTTGAAGAGTTATTTCACATTTGTAAGTTCATTGGTAGGAGATGGTTATCTCCATGTGATTGGAGATGATTTATTCTTGGTTTAGATTATGGTTGGTATTATTTCATGATGTACACTTGATTCTAGATTATGGCATGATACAGGTTCTCTTGAGACCAAGTTGTATGCATTGTTGCATGTGATCTCTTAGGAGGAGATTGTTAGATCATGATCTCATGTTTAGGTTCTTATTTTTATAGTTGGAGCTTTGATAGTGACCTAGTTAGTTATCTTTGTATTGGGTATCTTGGTCATGTGCTTAAGAGCTTCATGAGAGAGAAATGTTGCACATGAATTTTTAGCATGGATTGATTAGTTGTAGATGCTTATGGATACTTGGAGACATGGGTGAGGCTAGAATTATCTTGTGATTAGAGACATTTGCTTGAGATGGATACTCTTTGGAGGTTTTAGCGGGATGTATAAGGAACCCTTCACCTGGATATAGATGTGAGTTCATGTTGGATTTGAGAGGAGTTTTTTCTTGCATAAATTCTATGAGACAATAAATATTGGAGGAGAAATATCATTCCCCACTCTTGGTCTACTTAATTGATAATCATCTAAAATATGTAGCCCATATTATTTTCAAATACATTTTTTTAATTTTTGGTCTTCTCACGAGGATGGATCTTGAACTATTCTTTCTAGTTTTGTATGGTTCATTTGAGGAGTTTTTGACATGTTTATCTCCTTGGATGTTTTATTTGACTCATGAGGAGTTTAGGATATGTTCAGTGGGATAATTTCTTGATATGGGAATGTTTTGAGTTTGATCTTTCTTCTTTAGAGAGGCTTACACCCATGTTGGTGACATGAGATATATGCTTTTTTATCTAACATGATTGAAGTTTTAGGTGTTTTCGAGGCTTTTCCTTTGGGGTTGTGAAGGAGATCTTACTTGGAACAATATGGAACTTTGAGGTGTTTTGAGAGGATATGATTGGGATATGATTCATAGGTTTTCTCTATATTTTATGGTTTCTTCTTGGAGGTTCATTTTTACATGGTATAGTGTTGTGGACTTGGGAGAGTTATGGTGAAAATTTATCAGAGATAATACATTGGGTTATGCTACTTGCATGGATCATTATGATTTCTCTTTACCTACATGGTTGACTTATATGTCACACATCGGTATAAGTGTTAATTGGTAGACTTGGTATGCCAGGATTTATTTTTAGATCTGACATTACCCATGTAGTGGGAGTTCTTGGATATGTATGTTCTTTATTGACATGTTTGATAGATGGAGCTTGTGATTGTAATTTATGGTTTAGATATGAAAGGAAACTTGCAACCATCTAATGAGAATTTTTACATAACCCAAAAGAGAAATCTATGCAAATAAGTATTCAAAATCCACATGCAAGAGAATAAAGAACATACCCATCAAAAGATGACACAAGGTATACCCTGGGAAAACCCTCAAGAGGGAAAAACCTAGACTCCAAAAGCATCCACGACTCTTGTATTATTCAGCAATAAAAATTACAATACATCTTCAGAGCCTCCATTAAAGCCTTTGAAACATCAATCCTCCTCAATGCATCCTCCATATGTCCAACATGTAACCACACATCCCATGCCATGCTTCACATATGAATTCTTTAGAAGAAGACTCAAAACCCCAACTATCCAACCTTAGACAACTACCCTTTTGTTTTCTTTAATAGGATCAAGCTCACATAAAACCACCAAGTGGTATTACATAAAACCATGTGACTAAAACCATAAGATTACAAAACCATGACCCCACATTTAATATTGGGTACTTTATTGAATTACTTTCCCCAATATTAAATAAATACATTTTTACAACTTACATTATGTCTTAATGTTACATACAACATAAAGTGGCCCCAAGAATGTTAACTTCTAGTGATGCATGTACTTCTAGGTCCCAATAGGTGCATGGCACACATAATAATGAATTAAAAATTATTAAAATTATGCAATGTGTCCAAAACCTAATTCCTAACATGTTATATTGTTGGCATAAGTTCTAATGATGTTTGGATACCCTTGAGGTATGGATGATTGGATGGATTAGTAGTTTTTGTGGTTGCTTTTTCAATCATGTGGGTTTTTTAGTTGGATGTAAATAATCACTTGTGGTTGTTGTTATAACTATTTTGAACATTTGTATTTGATCTCATTCTTAGATAATTTTGGACTTTAGAGTTTTTTTCTAGTAATGGGTTTGAAGTTGGATATTTTGGTGCTTCTATTTAGCCTGTGACCATAATGGATTTGTAGCACTAAACCCTTGGGCTATCTAGATGTAAGATAGTTGTAGGTTTGCATGTATGCTTCATGCATGGTTTGAGGAGGCTTGTATCTATCTTGTTGAGGAAAAATTTAATGGTGGTTGTGAAGTTATAATCTTCTTGACAACCTATTTCATCTGGAGGTTTTATAGTTTTCCTGTGTTCCAAAATTTATGGGTTTGTGTAGATGTAGAGTATTCACTTGTTTAGCTGAAATATGAGTGATCTTTTATTTTGGATGTTTAAGTGGTTTCAGATTTGTGTGGAGATGATTTTACATATTTAGCAAGGAAAAATGTGGTCATTTACATTTTCACACTTGTTTGGGCCCTCCTTGCTAAAATTGGGCTTCTTTATTCCTTATTTGGTCCTATTTTGCATCCACAAGCCTTAATTAATGCATCTTTCTGAGGATAATTCTGAAATATACCAAGTGATCAATCATAATTCATTGATTTTGGATTGCATGGCCAAAATTTAGTGATTTGGGACTCATATGCCACCTTGGGCGTATGGGTCCCACCTAAGTTTCAGGGCTGGATTTGAATTTAGCATAAAACTTAGAATTTCTTGAAAAATGTGTCCTAGGATTAGCCTAATGGGACTCATACACCCCTACTGGCGTATGCATCCCACTTAGCTTAGACCTAATTTAAATTCAAATTCTTGGTGGGATTTTATTCTCCTAGATCTGATGTTGGCTTGTAGTGTTGTAATTTCAAGAAATTTGGCATAAATAAGTATAAATACAAGGTTATCTCACATATTTTCTACTAACACATTTTGAGATCAAGTATTAAAAAAAATTTGTGATCATAAGAGTTTACAAGAGCATTAAATAGAATTCAAGAGTGATTATCAAGCATTGTGGAGCATTATTCAAGATTCAAGCATCATGTCAAAGTCATCATGTTTGTTTTTTAGCCAACATTTGTGATGTAGGTATCCTATGATTCAAGCAAGCATTCAAGTCAAGATCCATATCATTAAATCAAGAGTCAAGATCTAAATTCATGCTATCCATTACATGCAAGTTTGCAGCCTTTTGTTCAAGGGTTTCGTGAGTTGTAACATTGCATATTTGTTCATTCATAATTACTTCATTCTATTTCATTTAATTTCAAGGTTTGATTACCAAAACGAGGTTTGACCAAGGCAACCCCCTATCCACTAACAAACAAATATTTTTCCATCTCTTTAATGTGTGATTATAGATCTAGGTGGTTTAGGTTGAAGATCCATTGAAGAGAAAGAATGGATAAAAGTTGTCAAGTTGTCAAAGTTGTCATCTGCATTGCAAGATCACAAAAAGTCAATTACATAGCAAAATTTAGTGTTTTAGAACCAAGGATTTGGTAGGAAGGAAGTTACAATAGATAATTAGAGGATATCAGAGTTTTGGAGCAACCTTGATATTAGGAATAAATCACCACTTGTGGCATATGAGTCCTAGTATACCTATTTTTTAGACTTTTTCTGTAGATCCTAATTCGACAGTTCTAAGTTTTGGTTTCGGCCCAAAACCCTAAAATGGGACTAAAATGCCCCTACTGGTGTATGAGTCACAATTTGCATAAAAAATTAGTATTTCCAACATTTTATATCTCAATTCAAGTCTCTTCAGTTTCCAGGTGCACCTTTGTACTTTCTCAATTTACTATTCTAATTTGAGTTCATTTCTAGGTCATTTATTTAAGTCTTGCATATCATTTACATTTCTTGTCTGTCCAAGCCCTGGCTTGGTGGTGAACCCCCTTTATACCTTTAATTACACCTAGGATACCTTATTTCAGATCTCTTCCCCTCATTTCATCCTTGGATTGAGATCTCTAGGGTTTCCTTGAGTGAAACTTGTAGAAAATTGGTTGTTGTATCTCCTAAATCATACATTTCACATACATACATAGAATGACCATTTTTGAGGTTTCATTTTGGTGAACCTAGCCTTTAGAACACCTTTATTTTTGATTTGGATTACATCATAGTCCTAGATCTATCTTACATTAACTTTGCATTAGGTCTTACATTAGTTAATTAACATCTAGAGTGAAAGTGCATATAGGTTGCATTTTTGCCTCTTACTTCATTGAATTTCACTTAAAATCTATAATTTAATTTAGTTTAGACATCATTCAAACCAAAAAACATAAAATTCACTCTGACTTTGCTGAAATTTGTGTCGAAACCCTAATTTGGGACTCATACGCCCCTTGGGCGATTAGTCCCAATGTAGGTTGTCTTGCCTGATTTATGGGTATTATGTGTTGATTTTTTATTGGCATTTGAATCCCTAAAAAACCCTAACTGGGACTCATACACCCCTTTGGGTGATTTATTCCCGTTTCAGATAATTAAACTATATTTTACAACATTAAAAACTTTGTTTCTATGTTTTGGTTTGTTGTTATTACATTTCTATTTCAATTTGCAAAGTTTTTTTATTCTTCATTTCATTGCACCTAACTTAATTTGATTCATTCCATGCATTTATTTATTTCAAATTTGCATTTACATATTTAATTCTAGGTTAATACATTTCATTTCATCATGGATATGTGCTTTGGTAAGCTTTGGATGTCCTTGAAGTCCTTAGTGGAGGTGTCGAGTTGTGCTTTTAGAAATGACTAATGAATTTGAACTCACTCATGCTCACTCAAATCCTAATGCATGTCCTCCTCATGATGTTGACATCATTGGAGAAGATTATGACAACATGAACAACTTCATAAATGATTTCCTTAACAACCTCAAGACTAATGCATCCTTTTATCCTTCACTGAAACAACTAACACCTCCCATAATCCAACCACTTGAGATGTTTGGTCTTTTACATCCTGAAATTGAGAAACAAGTTGAATCTAAGTTCCCTAAAATAGGTGAACATAGTTCCTTTGATCAATCCAGCATTCGACCATTTTATGTTAACAAGGTAACAAAAACTCCCATCAACCTAGAAGAGATATATGGAAAATGATTCACGATCTTAAAAAAGAAAGGGTGTGATACAACAAGTGAACATCAAATTCATCAACTCTCAAAGAAAATACCAATTGAAGATATGAAAGGGTTAGGATACCAAGATCCTCCTCTTGATATAAGTGCCCTCCTTCCTAAAGAACAACCAATGCCTCATGATGATGATAAAGAAGACAAGGTTATTTTAGGCCCTCCTACTCTATATCCACCTAAAGAAATTGGCGAATCTAGCAAGCAACAAAGGCCTTACAAACTAAATAAACTACAATTCCCCTGTCTGTTGTCTACAACTAAAAGAAATTTACACATACTTTCAAGCCAAGGGATTCTTACATTACCACCAATAAGATAAGATTGAAAACCAATTCCTAAGAATACAAACACATCACATTGTTGATATCATAGAGTTATTGGACATAGTATTGATGAGTGTCATACTTTAAAACAAATATTTTAAAAGTTTGATATCATAGAAATAATACCTTAAAGCATGTCCTTCCACCCCTTTCCATGTAATAGTTGTAGATTCATAACATTCTCACTATGGCATGCCTTACATTCGGATTGGGTGAAAAATAGGGTAAACCCAAATGTATGAGCAAGAGGGTAAACCACTAGGATTTTTCACACCAAATCACTACAATTCATGCAATTATGAGGGCCAAAAGATACAAATAACAATTATAAAATACCCTAACTGTTATAGAAACTATGAGGGAAGTTTTTAGAGCATAAAGAGTTGTGCACCCTTTCAAAAACTACTTGTTTTTAAGCTATAAAGAACTCATTCGCCTTCAGTGGCAAATGAATCCCTGTTAGGGTTTCTAAAAATGAGATCAGGGTTCCGTTCCTTGATGTCTGCACTCTCAAAGTCCTAGTTATCAGCTTCTGGAAGTCTGTAGATAATTTTGTAGCTTCAAATATTTGATTTCACACTTTAGATGACAACTTTTGCAACTTGATAATTTTACTCCAAACTTGCTCCACACGATCTTCAATCTATAAATATGCAATCACACATTCAAGGGAAGAAAAAAATGTTATTTTTTAGTGGATGGTGGTTTGCCTTGGTCAAACCCCTTGTAGGTAATTAAACCAAATGATGAAATAAATGAAATGAGGCATGAAACATGAAATATGCAATTGATGTCAACCTGGATGATGTCTTGTGAAATAAATCTACAATCTAGCATGTAATGACCATGAAGAATGTAGATCTAGGATCCTTGGATATGATATGAACAATGCTTTCAAGTAGATCTTCAATGCTACATCCACTTCTTTAGCTCAACAACACACATTAATGCATTAAACCCTTGTCATGATGATATGATCTTGAATTATTGTAATAAACTCTTAAATTTTTCCTTGAAATGCCTTATGAATTCTCTTGTGAACTCAATTTTCTATAATTCTTAAATGCTTGAAAGTCTAGGATGAAACTATGTGAATTAACCCCTTATTTATACTAAATTATGAGATTAACCCCAAAATTCAAACAATTAAGGTTGACACTAGATCTGGAAGTAATCTTCATTAAATTCCCACGATAATCAAATTTGAAAAGGGGGTCCTCATTAAGAGAGGACCCATTCGCCACCTAGGGAAAATAGGTTTTGGCTCAATTTTCCAAGACCTAACCCTGGGGGATGGAAAGAGTGATAAAAACCCATTTCAGATCAACTTAGAAAGGGGGGTCCTATTAAGGGAGGACCCATTCGCCACTTAGGGAAAATGGGTCTTGGTACCATTTTCCAGGACCTATTTTTTCCCAATTAAATGTTATATTATTTAAATTATGGGTGTCGATATAGATCTTTGGGAGGTGTTGTAAATAAGGTTTAAATTTGAATTAATTGGGGTTAATTACTCTAATTAACCACAATTACTTAAGACCACCCTAGATAAATATGAAAGTGCTTTACAATACTTTACAACACTTAATAAGGTACAAATTTAAAAGTATATTTTATTAAGAAGGGGCCTATTAAACTTAATTAAGCAAGTCCTAGAAAAAGTGTGAAAGTATGTTACAACACTTCACAACACCTTTGCAAATGATCAACTAAAGCAGGTTTTAATCAAATAAAGGGTTTGGAATGATGCGAATGTGTACAACACATTACAACACTATTTTGAGACACCATTGATTCAGTTTCAATGTCAATTATCAAACCAAGTAAAGGAAAAAGGCTACTTTTTCCATTACTACACATTCATTGCAAATAATTTTCAAGATGCAAGGAGCTCTGTCTCATCACCTATCTCGGCTCATTCTTGTCTTGCACATAGTGGGATCAAGAATTAGATAGCCTTGTCCTAGTTTTGGCACTCACTGTTGTCCGTTTGACTAGTTTTCTGCCTTATGTATACAATGAACAAGATTGGGATGTGGATGAATTGTCAGAGGTTGAATCACATGTGCCTTACTAATATTTTGCATTATTTTCATTTTTCATGTTATGTGTATGATTGCATGTGCATAATGTGATCCCCCATACTTTTATGTTTGATGTCTTTCTCTTTGTGACATTCCTCTATTTGTACCTACATTCTTCTATATGTCGTTATCTTTTATATTTTCATTATCTTGTGTTTTCCTTTTGGGGATGACACAAGGCATCAAGACATTTAGGTCTCTTCCATGTTCACCCAAAATCTTTTCCTTTATCTTTTCTTTGTCTTGTGTTTTCCTTTTGGGGATGACACAAGGCATCGAGGCATTTAGGTCTCTTCCATGTTGACCCAAAATATTTTCTTTGTTTTCGCTCTCTTTTTGTCATTATTCCTATTCCATGAGTATTTTGGAAATGATGATAGTTCTAAGCTCTCTAATAAAATTGTAGCAAAGACATACTAACCCTGAATCCGTGGATCCCTTATGTGATTTTTGGGATTTCATTTTGGGGGAAACCCCTTTTCATGACGTAGTTTCCCCCATTTCATGATGTAGCTTTATTAGGAAACATATGACTTTGCATAGGGATTTCCAACTAAGCTCTCATGCTCTCTTTATTGTCAACATTCATCATTTGCTACTTTAAAGTGATTGCTCATAGCATGGTGTTTAGCAATTTCTTTAAAGTGGGGGCATACATTGGCATTATTCTTTTGCATTTCACAACTCATGTTTCATTGTGTAGTCTTCTTACTTCATGTGATGTGTCTTTTGATTTGTGGTGACATTGGGTACAATGTCCTTCAAGATCATGATCTCTCTTAGTATATTATATTCCTCTTAGTGGCTTGATGTGACACACTGCATCACCTAAGTTGTGAAACTTCTATTCTTTGATTGGTCCTCTCTTGGAGACATTGGGTACAATGTTCCCTAAGTTCAAACCTTATGTGAACTAAGCATAAATACTTTGAACATACCTTACACTATTTTGCAATTACAATTTTGGTTATGTGGCCACCTTGCATAAC
Organism: Sequoiadendron giganteum; assembly: GCA_007115665.2. Lineage (NCBI taxonomy): Eukaryota > Viridiplantae > Streptophyta > Pinopsida > Cupressales > Cupressaceae > Sequoiadendron > Sequoiadendron giganteum. Next base: position 171,285,486 of record VCHN02000014.1, on the reverse strand, counting down.
ACACTTTGCTTGCCTGTGGAGCCATCTTGTTTGTTCATGAGTTTCAAGCATACAGAGCTTTGCTTGCCTCATGGAGATCAAAGTTCATTATTGTGTGGCACCATATCAATTTATTAAGAGATATAGATTTGGTATGGTTGTATGTATGGGAGCCGAACTTAGGTGTGAATTTCCCATAGCCACTTGCTTGTTTGTGTGAGTGCATACTGGCCATGTGCATATGTGTCTTGCTAGGGGCTCACCTAGTGGATGACCTAAGGTTCCACTAGCCCTTGTGAGTGTGTGTTTGGTTTGCATGGTAGACATTGTGTTCTACTTGCAAACACTCTTGGACAAAAAACTTAGATCTGATCCACAACGTGTAGGACAAATGGTTGAAGCTTGATCCACCCCTTTTGTTTTGTTTTTGTCTTCTTCTCTTTGTCTTTGGTAGTGTATGCTTGTGCCTTGTTGTTTCTCCTTACATTATGTTCATGTGCATTGAATTGTGCCTATGTTGGTTTGCCATAAGATCTCAATCCTTTGGGGACTTGTGCAACCCTCTTGGTCATTGTTGCCCTATCTCACTAGCATTAGTACAATTGGACCCCTCTTGATGCAAGTTTGTCTACGTTAGTGTGAGTTTGAAGCAAGTTCCTCCTCTCACTAAAGTGGGGGATAAATGTAGTGTATAAAAATTTAATTTACATTTTCACACTTGTTTGGGCCCTCCCTGCTAAAATTGGGCGTCTTTATGCCTTATTTGGTCCTATTTTGCATCTGCAAGCCTTAATTAATGCATCTTTTTGAGGATATTCCTAACATATACCAAGTGATCAATAATAATTCAATGATTTTGGATTCTATGGCCTAAATTTAGTGATCTGGGACTCATACACCACCTTAGGCGTATGAGACCCACCTAAGTTTTAGGGCCTAGATCTGAATTTAGCATAAAACTTAGCATTTCTTGAAAAATGCATCCTAGGCTTAGCCTAATGGGAATCATACACCCCTACTGGTGTATGAGTCCCTCTTAGCTTGGACCTAATTTAAATTCAAGTTCTTGACAAGATTTTATTCTCCTAGATTTGATGTCGGCTTGCAGTGTTGTAATCTCAAGAAATTTGGCATAAACAAGTATAAATAAAAAGTTATTTCACATATTTTCTCCTAACACTTTTTGAGATCAAGAATTATAGAAAATTTGAGATCATAAAAGTGTACAATAGAATTCAAGAGAATTCAAGAGTGATTATCAAGACTTGTGGAACATTATTCAAGATTTAAATATCATGTCAAAGTCATCATGCATCATGTTTGTTTTTGAGATAACATTTGTGTTGTAGGTATCCTATGATTCAAGCAAGCATTCAAGTCAAGATCCATATCATTCAATCAAGATTCAAGATCTACATTAATTCTAGCCATTACATGCAAGTTTTTAGCCTTTTGTTCAAGGGTTTGGTGAGTTGCAACATTGCATATATGCTCATTCATCATTACTTCATTCTATTTCATTTCATTTCAAGATTTGATTATCAAAATAGGGTTTGAATAAGGCAAACCCTATCCACTAACAAAACAACAATTTTCCCTCTCTTTTATGTGTGATTGAAGATCTAGGTGGTTTAGGTTGAAGATCCATTGAAGAGATAGAGTGGAGAAAATTTGTCAGGTTGTCAAAGTTGTCATCTGCATTGCAAGATCATGAAAAGTCACTTACATAGAAGAATTCAGTGTTTCAAAACCAAGGATTTGGTAGGAAGGAAGTTACAAAGATCATTAGAGGATATTAGAGTTTCATAGCAACCTTGATACTAGGACTAAATCGCCGCTTGTGGCATATGAGTCCTAGTATACCTGTTTTTAGACTTTTTCTATAGATCCTGATTCAATAGTTCCAAGTTTTGATTTTGGCCTGAAACCCAAAACTGGAAGTAAATCACCCCTACTAGTGTATGAGTTCCAATGTGCATCAAAAATTAGTATTTCCAACATTTCAAATCTCAATTCAAGCCTCTTCAATTTCCAAGTGCACCTTTGTACTTTCTCAATTTACTATTATGATTTGAGTTCATTTCTAGGTCATTTATTTAAGTCTTGCATATCATTTACATTTCTTGTCTTTCCAAGCCCTAGCTTGGTGGTGAACCCCCTTTATACCTTTAATTGCACCCTAAGACACCTTAAATTATAGATCTCTTCCCCTCATTCCATCCTTGGATTGAGATATCTAGGGTTTCCTTGAGTGAAACTTGTAGAAAATTAGTTGTATCTCATAAATCATACATTTCACATACATACATACAACGACCATTTTTGAGGTTTCAACAGATTTTATATGTTAAGAGAAATATACGGTTTGTATATCTATGGAAAATATTGTGTTTAGATTCTTGATATTTTTGGATGAAAACAATTGTACATTTATAGGAATGCTTTAGCTCTCGAATCTGGTGCTTAGTTGTGGTTTTGTTTGGAAAATAAGATCTATTGGTGATCTGGTGTTTGATTCATGAAAAGCTACATAATATCTTCTTTGATATCTCAGTTTTGTATGATTACTAATGTAATGATGGGTTTTCATGTTTCAATGTTTTATATTTATAGGTCATGCAGTTGTTTGGGTTGGCCACCCATTTAGTTGCAATGGGATTACTTGGATTTGGACCGTCTATATCCACAAGATTGATTCAAAGTTGATGTAGACTTCATTAGTTGGAATTGTTTATGGTCACTTGTATATTAGTATGTGTTGCATTGGGATGAGACTTGATGGATTTTGACTTCCTAGATAATCAATTATGGGGCTTGTAGCATGTGGTGGTATCTTCTTGGTTTGGAGATCTTGGTTCTACTTCTTCTCTGAAGTTATTGGTTGGAAGTTGAGTGTGTTGACCATAGGTGATCTTCATTTAGGATATGGTTTTAAGTTTTCATGTGTAGCTTGATACCATGGTTCAATGGAAGCTTTAGAAATGACATGGGTTCATCACTTGATGATGAATGATCTTCTTTGTGTTTGTGGATGTTTTGGAGGAACTCTTAGATCCTATTATTGTAGAAGAGTTCTTTCACATTTGCAAGTTCACTGGTAAGAGATGGTTATCTCCATTTGATTGGAGATGATTTATTCTTGGTTTAGATTGTGGTTGGCATTATGTCATGATGTACACTTGATTCTAGATTAGATTTTTCGCATGATACAAGTTCTCTTGAGACCAAGTTGTATGCATTGTTGCATGTGATCTCTTAGGAGGAGATAGTAAGATCATGATGCCATATTTGGGTTCTTATTTTCATAGTTGGAGCTTTGACAGTAGCCTAGTTAGTTCTCTTGGTATTGGGTATCTTGGTCATGTGCTTAAGATCTTCATGAGAGTGCAATGTTGCACTTGGAGTTTTAGCATGGATTGATTACTTGTAGATGCTCATGGATGCTTGTTGACCTAGGTGAGGCTAGAATTCTCTTGTGATTAGAGACATTTTATTGAGATGGTTTCTCTTTGGAGGTTTTAGCAAGATATCTAAGGATCCCTTCACCTGGATATAGATGTGAATTCATGTTGGATCTGAGAGGAGGTTGTTCTTGGATAAATTATATGAGACTAAATATATCTAGGAGGAGAAATCTCATTCCCTACTCTTGGTCTCCTGGGTAGATAATCATCTAAAATATGTAGCCCATATTAGTTTCAAATGCATTTTTTTATGCTTGATCTTCTCACGAAGATGGATCTTGAACTATGCTTTCTAGTTTTGTATGGTTCATTTGAGGAGTTTTTGGCACGTTCATCTCCTTGGATGTTTTATTTGACTCATGAGAAGTTTAGGAGATGTTCAGTGGGATGATTTCTTGATATGGGAATGTTTTGAGTTTGATATTCCTTTTTTAGAGAGGCTTACACCCATGTTGGTGACATGAGATACATTTTTTTAATCTAATGAGATTGAAGTTTTAGGTGTTTTTTAGGCTTTTCCTTTAGGGTTGTGAAGGAGATCTTTCTTGGAACAACATGGAACTTTGAGGTGTTGGTGAGAGGACATGATTTCTATATGATTCATAGGTTTTCTCTATATTTTATGGTTGCTTCTTGGAGGTTAATTTTCACATGGTATAGTGTGGTTGACTTGGAAGAGTAATGGTGACAAGTTATTAGAGGTAATACATTGGGTTATGTTTCTTGTATATATCATTATGATTGATCTTTCTCTACATGGTTGAATTATATGTCACACATTGGGATAAGTGTTAATTGGTAGACTTGGTATGCCAAGATATATTTTTTAGATTTGATATTACCCATGTAGTGGGAGTTCTTGGATCTATATGTTATTTATTGACATGTTTGAGAGATGGAGCTTGTTATTGCAATTTATGGTTTAGATATGAAAGGAAACTTGCAACCATCTAATGACAATTTATACATAACCCAAAAGAGAAATATATGCAAATAATTATTTAGAATCCACATGCAAGAGAATAGAGAACATACCCACCAAAATATGACACAAGATATACCCTGGTAAAACCTTCAAGAGGGAAAACCCAAAATCCAAAAGGATCAATGACTCTTGTATTATTTAACAATAAAAATTACAATACATCTTCAGAGCCTCCATTAAAACCTCTGAAACATCAATCCTCCTCAATGCATCCTCCATATGTCCAACATGTAACCACACATCCCATGCCATGCTTCACATATGCACTCTTTAAAAGAAGACTCAAAACCCCAACTATCTAACCTTAGACAACTACCCTTGTGTTTTCTTTTACAGGATCAAGCTCACACAAAACCACCAAGTGGTATTACATAAAACCATGTGACTAAAACCATGTTATTACAAAACCATGAACTCACATTTAATATTGGGTACTTTATTAAATTACTTTCCCTAATATTAAATAAATACATTTTTACAATTACATTATGTCTCAATGTTACATACAAAATAGTGTGGCACCAAGAATGTTAAAACCTAGTGATGCACATACTTCTAGGTCCTTTTAGGTGAATGCCACACATAATAATGAATTAAATATTATAAAAATATGCAATGTGTCCAACACCTAATTCCTAACATGTTATGTTGTTATATAAGTTCTACTGATGTCTAGATACCTTTGAGGTATGGATGATTGGATGGATTAGTAGTTTTTGTGGTTGCTTTTTCACATGTGGGTTTTTTAGTTGTATGTAAATAATCACTTGTGGTTATTTTTCTATCTATTTTGAATATTTGTATTTGATCTTATTCTTAGATAAGTTTGGACTTTAGAGTTTTGTTCTAGTAACGGGTTTGAAGTTGAATATTTTGGTGCTTTTGTTTAGCCTGTGAGCACAAGTAATAATCTAAACTATAATAGATATTGTAGTACCTCAAGTGTTGCTTTCTTGAGTTGCTTCAGTCCCACAAACTCCTTCTTCAATTACTAAGTCAGAGATTCATGAAAAATGATGTATTATTTTTTATTAAAAATTGAACATACAAAGACTTAAGAATAGAATATATGACTGGAAATATTTATATTCAAATCTATTTTATAAAATAAATATATCTAAGTATAGTCTATCACAAGATTAGATATAGAAAAGATCCTTTAGAGTTCAATTATTCTTGGATTAAAAACAATCTTTAAGAAACTATCAACTCTCCCAAAAACATAGGAAGAGGACTAGGTCTTATTTAAATAGTAATGAAAAGCTAGTGGAGTTAAGAGTTTCAAAATCACATAAGGGCTCTACATCTTTAAATAATATGGTTATAATTAAAAGCATGCTTAACAGGGAAAAAATTATTGCAAGTCTTGAGAATTTTTATTACAAATATCTTCTTTCCTCCATGAACTAATAATAGCATAAGTAAAAATATGGAATAATGTATAAGAAAATTATGCTCACAATCTCTAGCTACTACCTCCATCAAATTTGGGAAACTACACATATTGTAGGTGATCACCTTCTCTAGCTACAATAGAGAGGTGTTCTTTTGTTAGGGGTTGATAGTCCCTTTATTGTGGGTTGATAGTTCTTTCACTGTAGGGGTTAGTTTATTCCAAAGGAATATTTCATCATTAATATCTATAATGAATAATAAAACTCCATTAAATTCCATAGACATTCAATAATTCACACAACCATTTACCAATATAATATATCATCTTTAATGTTTTAAATACTTAAAATATATGGAAAAGTCTAGGAATGTCTTTAAAAATTATCAAAAATATGAAAATAAAGAAAGGAAAATAGGATATTTTCAAGGCTCATCACTCCTCCCAACTTGGCTCTTGCTTGTCCTCAATTAGTTTATGGCCTCTAATTATATTGTAATGCAATCTTTTTGTATTCTATTGTATCAATGACTCTTTCACCTTGCTTTAGGTAGAATCCCTTATGTTCAAATACCCTTTCCCATCTGGATTTCTCAAACACCCCTTGTTCTTCATTTCTTCATGTCTAATATGGAATCTGGTATAGGATAAGGGGAGGATGAAATGTTAGAGGGAACTAGGTAATCTGGTGTTATAGGGAGGCTTTGATATACTTGAGTGACCTTGCAACTATTGTAAAGTAATTAAAAAAATAATGGGGTTCCTTCCTCTTTAGTTCCCATGCCAACTCCTCCCATTTGTCCTAGGATAAATCAAGTGCCTCTCTTCCCATTCTAGCTACTAGTTCATGGAATATTTTGTAATCTCATTGTCTACATTCCAAAATTTTATTTTTCACCCAGCTTATGTCCACAAGCTAGTTCATTCCTCCACTACCCCATGGGGGTCCTTTGCCTCTACTCTAATATGGAGGGGAAATAACTTCTCCCTCCAATTCCAATCGGATTGTAATTTTCATCTTCGATTCTCATTGTTGATAAATGAGGCTAATGAATTCATTTGAGCATCCCCCACAAAGATTAGTGGGTTCTAAGCAATGCCATATGGAATGGCTAGATTATGCAAATAGAATTCACACAATTGATCTTGCATATCCAGTGTAGCCTATTGATAGGCCTTTAGGAATATTGTGGGTGATGATAAGGAAATTAGGAGCTCACTAATTAGCTAGCTAAATTGAAAACTTAAATTTTTTTCCTTCAAAAATATGGTGTAGACCCTAGTGTGGTATGCATTTTAAGAGATGGATTGAATTATCAACCATTTATTTCATTTCTACTTTTTAACCTTTTAATCTATGAGTACCTCTTTCCAATATCTCTACTATGTGTCTCTATCAACTTAATTTTTTCCTTATCCCATTTCCTTTGTGACTGAGAGAATTCTCTTATTTTGTTCCATAATTCAATTTCAAGGGTAACCATGGTAGGAGCTTTTGGTATCATTGGAGCTTCATTCTATTTTTTCAAGTGATGAATTTTTCTTATTAATTTCAATGATGGATAATTGGGCCAACCTCTCCAAACCTACTTTTTTTTTCATAAAAATGCAATTGTTTCTCCAATTATTTGACCTTATGGTCCATCCCAATCTCTTGTTATTGATAACCTTTTATCTGATCTTCCAGTTCCTTTATTTTTTGAAGAGCCTTTTCCAACTCATTATTTTCACCTTTTGCTAAATCCATTCTCACCCCCCAAAAATAATTCTTCAACAGTATTATCTAGTGAAACAAATTCTTCATTAGTAGCTAAATTGTTATAAGGTAATGCTTATTCCTTGTAAATAAATATTTTGATTCAAAATTTGAGCTAGTGCTCAAATACATAAATTCCAAGGTTTTAGATTGCACTTGATTACTAGGTAAAAAAAATTCTAAGTTTTTTTTAGAATTTACTATCACAAACTTTTCCTATCAAGGTTGGTCCTTCCCTCTTGTAGTGAGATTGCCTTTAAGTCTACACCAATATTTCCTATTTATTTTTGGATGTAGAAGGAGAGGGTATATTTTTATTTTGTGTTTCTTGGGTCTGGAAGGGTTTTTGGTGGTAAAATGGTTTTACGACTTTGTAGGTGTTGTGGGCTATACCCTAGAAGTTGTAGGTTGGGTTTCCTACATTTTTGGCTTTGATTGTGTGTCAATGTTATGGGTAGGTGATGAAATATATGGGGAAGATGGTATGTGTTCCTCTTCAACAACTATAGATGACCCATTTACCTCTTGATTCATGTTTTCTTTGTCTAACCTTGACCTCATAAGAGTGTCTTTTATATTGTTACAAGATAGAAATTTTTCCCAAGAAACATCAAGGAATTTATTTCTAGAGCTTATTTTATCAACAAGGTGACCAAACAATAATGAGATAGGTAATATTGATTCCCCTTTCTTCTATACTCAACAAACATATGTTTTAACAAATTATACAAGAAATTAGGAATATTCACTAGCTTTTGATGGCGAAGGTGATTCAAGAGTTTGAAATGTAATATGTACAAAAGAGATTACCTTACATCACAAGTTAAATATTTAATTATATATGAATCAACAACAAAAAATTCTCACAACCATGGTAGGGAAATTCATTTAGTACCTTGAGTTGAGGTTTTTCGACTTTGTAGGTGTTGTGGGCTATACCCTAGAAGTTGTAGGTTGGGTTTCCTACATTTTTGGCTTTGATTGTGTGTCAATGTTATGGGTAGGTGATGAAATATATGGGGAAGATGGTATGTGTTCCTCTTCAACAACTATAGATGACCCATTTACCTCTTGATCCATATTTTCTTTGTCTAACCTCGACCTCATAAGTGTGTCATTTATATTGTTACAAGATAGAAATTTTTCCCAAGAAACATTAAGGAATTTATTTCTAGAGCTTCTTTTTATCAACAAGGTGACCAAACAATAATGAGATAGGTAATATTGATTCCCCTTTCTTCTATACTCAACAAACATATGTTTTAACAAATTATACAAGAAATTAAGAATATTCACTAGCTTTTGATGGTAAAGGTGATTCAAGAGTTTGAAATGTAATATGTACAAAAGAGATTACCTTCCATCAAAAGTTAAATATTTAATTATATATGAATCAACAACAAAAAATTCCCACAACCATGGTAGGGAAATTCATTTAGTACCTTGAGTTGAGAAGTCTAATTCCTCTCTTGACTATGAAAATTCATTAGTGCTATGATTGCATCTGATCACATTGAAAAATTCCTCTCCCACCATGGGAATCTATAAACTGCTATATTTTCTACCTCTAAAGCATCCACTCTCAAATCTCTGAATGTGGCTTCATCATTCCATAATAAACTATAATTTTTTTGTGGCATTACTTCATTGAGCTGTATAAGATGAAGGGGCGGTGGTCCTAGCTCAATCAACTAAAGCATCCTATTGTAGGAAAGAGGTCATGAGGTCTATTCTCCCTACCATCTCCGTGGTACCAGAGGTTGTGTCATGTCAACATCACCAAACACATGAATTTTTTTTACCAGGTGCACTACAATTTATAAGGGCAACTACCCAATTCTGATTCCTGCAGTCTAAAATAAATCTCTATAAGATTAAGGCAATAGTCCAACAATCCAAATTTTGAGAAGATACACAAACACAATTGATCTTCTTATAATAAATTATGACTTTTTGGCTCTCATTTAACGATGTCTTCTCTCATTTTGAAGTTTGAAAACCTTTTTCAAGAAATTTTTTCTTTAATCTTGTCTTTAAATTGCTTGCTACTTAAGCCTTAATCCCTAGTCCTCTAAGTACCATATTCTCTATGTTTGTAACCTTTGTGACTTTGGAAAGACAATTCAAGTTGGTGTATACAATTAATTTCAAAAAAATTGACAATGAATTTGATAATGACAACCTAACCAATCTTTCTCCTATCTTAAAGTTGTTATTTTTCCTCTAATGAAAAGGTATGAGAATTATGGAGGGGATCATTATTCTAATTTTTAAGCATTTTAGAAAGAGATATCATATAAACTAAATGTTACATGTAAAATTTAATAGTAATCATAGTTGATAATGTGAAAGAATAATATATGTAATGTGTGTAGTGATAGGAAATATGGTGTGTGTGATGTTGATTTGAATGCCACAAAGTAGAAACATGTTGAGAAAAATGAAATGATGAAAATAAATGGTAGTGTTAAGGGTAGCTTTTCATACAAAAAAATTATTGGAATGATGACTCATGTCTATAAAAAGCTAGATATGGGAAAAGAAAGTTGTGGCATGTACACAATTTATTTATAGTAAAATGATATGTTGAATGCATATCATGGTGAATAGGAGTGGTTGCATGTAGTGAATAACTAAAAGTGACAGTGATACATGTGTAGTGGTAGTGAGCTAGATGTAGCTTTTGTGAGTAGTTTTTGTGTAGGACCCTTATGTAAATGCCTCAACTATTGCTACAAGTCACATGAAAAAGAGTGCTTGTAAATTGTTGTGTGTATCCAAAAATAGTTGTTGTAGGTGGCACAATTTTATTGCTGATATAGTACATGTATGTGTATGTGAGTTTGTATTAATAAGTGAAAATCATACTTGCTATATATTAGTAGGTGAGTTGGCTGGATCATCTAAAAATATAACAATTATTGATTCACCTGTATTTTCATTATTGGTAGGAAATGTTGAATCTATAAGTGGTGTAAATTGTTATTGCAAATATTTTTAAAAATTATGCAAAGGATTTTTATAAAGATTTACTTGATTTCCATTCACCATTAAAGATAATCTAATTGTATTAATTGTAGTTAGTTTTGTGGATCCATTCAAAAAGACATATTTAATTTCATAAGGGCCTAGCCACCATGTTTGTAGTTTACCCTTGTGGTCCTTATATCTTAAATCATAAAGTAATGTTGAATCCCCTTCATGGAATTCCTTAGTTTTGATAAACTGGTCATGCCATTTTTTTCTTTATTTTAACATGATCTCTATATGATGGACTATTTCTATCTTTATTTCATCCAGAGTATTTATATTGTGCAATATGTCTTTTCGAGCTTCAGAGAGATCCATACAAGATGCACCATTGTTTTGAGCATTTTATGTTTAAATTCAATGAGAAGGACAAATTTTTTCCCATATACCAATTCATATGGTGTGAATCTTGTGGTGGTTTTCCAAGTTGTTCTATGCACCCAAACAAATTTTGGTAACCTAGTTGCCCAGTCCCTCTAATGCAATTGGACTATATTTTTTAGAATTGATTCAATCTCCTTGTTTGTGACCTCAACTTTACCATTTTCTTGTGGGTGGTAGGGGTTGACTTTTTATCTCTAATCTCATATTCTTTAACTAGCTAGGTAATCAAATCTGAATTAAATTGGGGTCCTTGCTCTGTGACTATCTCCATAGGTGCTCCATAACTTGTGAAGATTTCTTCATAAAGGAATGTGGAAAAATTACCATCTCTAGAAAACTACAGTGTTTTAACCAACCTCCACCCATTTTGCTAGATAGTCAATACAAACTAATATGTATTCCTTATTATTGATGGTGGGAGCTATTGGTCCAATGAAATCCATTCCCTATTTATCAAATGGTGCAATGAATAATTGTGATTGTAGGGGTATTTCATCACTCCTTGTAGGTCTACCCATCCTTTGGCATGTATATACCCTTACCCAATTTGAACCGATAATTTTATGATTTCCACTGGGTTTGACAATGCAAGCAACTTGTCAAACAATTGGCACGTCTATTGTTTTGAGTTATTTTTCCAATATCTCTAGAAATTTTATAATTGATTACAAAGATAATTCAAAATATATGATTTCCCATAAATTCAATATTTAATAATACCAAATTCGAATGAGACAATGAACATTATATTCCAATATAAAAACTAATGTACTTCTATTAACTAAATGATAGTGGTAATTCTCAAAAAAAATTGATACAATATTGTAGATTACAAATAATACTAATATGTAGATTCTTAAGAATATATTTAAAGACTTGAATAAATTTGTATGATTAGTAGTAATTACTTAAAGTACCTTAATTGAAGACCTTGGATATCTTGCCACATCTCCCTTAGAACCCCACAACTCAACTGGAATATATAGGGTCCACTTTAAAGGCTAGGAGATCACTTCATTGATTGAGTTTGATCGCTTAATATACTCCACATCAGATATAAGTCTTCCACCCAATGAATAGAAACCAATATTAAGGGTGACTATATATTATAAGTCACAAACTTGCCTTAAATTGTAGCGGTTGATGAAGAATAGGAGTGACTGATTATGGAATCGACTTCACTATTATCTTCAATTAATATTGACTATAATTAGCATCAATAAACACACATTAATAATCCCTTCCTAGAAATTACATCAACCTCAATAAATATATGCATTCATGTACTACAACCTCTTATTTTGCATAATAATATTATAGCAGCCAATATTTAATATAAATTGCCCCAATCTAGAAAATATATGTTGTAGCAATATGAATGATTTCAGAGTTATTATCTATCTTTAATCAATCAATATAAAGGATGGATAAAATTGCATTTTAAATATACAAATAGATCGTTACTCTTGCAAATTTGTCTCCAATGGAGACTTCACAAATTTTCTCAACTATCACAAGCTAGGGTGGAATCATTTCACCATTGAAACCCTAAACCTTCAAGCCTGAAAGCTCTTAGCCAAAATAGAAGAAATATAAACTCCAATGCTGAAAATGAATTTCTAAATTGCCTCTTGCGTACCATTTGTGTAAAAATAACCTTTCCCTCACAAATATTTGAATTTGACTTTAGGAGGGAAAAGTGACTATTTAAATATTAAAGCTCTACTTTGGTCACTTAAATTAATATTAATTAATTAATATCAATCATATTATTTGCTTGAAAATAATAATGATAATTAGTCAATAATTAATTCCCTTAATTTATTTAATGGCTTGCAAGAATTAAATAAGCCACCAAATCATCTGGATTATTAATTAGAAGGGGACATTATGTCCTTCCATCTTGAAATTGCTTGCCCACAAGAAATTTTAAATTAGGAAGTTGATGGATCTACTCATTCTCCCATGTGGCATCTTCCCCTGGTAGATGGGATTCCATATGACAAGATATTCCTTGATTGTTTTGTTTCTCAACTTCTTCTCACAAACATCCAAAATCTCATTCGAAATGAAAATCAACTTGCCCTCTTTATCAAGAGGTGGCAACTTGACTAAAATTGTAACATATCGTCCAAGTGCCTTCTTGAGGCACAAAACATGAAACACATTATGAATCCTACTACTCTCAAGTAGCTTGAGCTCATAAGCCACCTCACCCACTCTCTTGATGATCTTGTACAAACCATAGAACCGTGACTCAAATTCTTGACACCACTCCTCTTCAATGAGGACTGTTTGTATGGATGAAGGTAGAGAAAGACCAAGTCTCCAACCTCAAAAGTACACTCTATCATGTGTCTGTCTGCATAAACCTTCCACTAATTCTGAGTGCGCTATAGATTATCCTTAGGTGACTTAAGGATATCCTGATTCTCCTATATCTAATCCTTGGCCTTGGACGCTCAACTATCACCAAATGCCACATCCAAAAATGAATAATCCTCATATTTGTATAGTGCTTTGAAATGTGAAATCCCAATGGACATATGATAAGTGGTATTATAATAATATTCACCCAAATGCAACCATCTAACCCTGGCCCTCTATAGCCCTACAATGTAGTTACGTAGATAACCCTCAATCCACTTATTCACTATCTTTGTCTACTTGTTTGTCTGAGGGTGATAGATGGTGCTTGAAGTCAATTTTTTACCTAACAATCTAAATAACTCTTGACAGAAAGCACTGAAGAAACCTCTATCCCTATCACTAATAATATTCTTCAATAACCCATGTAACCTGAATGTCAATCTAAAGAATAAATTTTCCACTTGTGGTGCCTTGTACTCTAAAGAGATAGCCATGGAGTATGTAAATTTTGTTAATTGATCAACCACAACAAAATACAATCTCTACCTTGTACCTTTGAAAGATCAATGATTAAGTCCATCGATATATTATCCTATTTATACTCTAGAATAGGCAAAGGCTGAAATAAGCCAGTGATGCAAAGAAAAGGACTCAACTAAAGCAACTTGACACAACTTGAACAATGATCCATCATAAACAATGATAAAATGCAACCTGAGTCATCTTAAGAACATTGCTATAATGGCCTAATGGGAACTTAACAAAGAGAACAACATAAAAATTGTGAATATTGGATTGTACAAGCCTTCCACAATATGTTTCACTGATTCCAAGTCCAACCATAAACAAACTATGCATAGATTTGTTCAAACATCAAGAAAACTAGGTTTTTTTTACTATTTTCAAGCAAAATGAGACGCACAGTCGACCATAACTCATGAAAATGAATAAATGATTTTTTTCCTTTAAAGGGTTTTTAGAACATGTAAAAATAGAACTTTTCACCAATTTTTGTCACTTTTTGATGGTGAAATGAAAAGATATGAATGTTTCTATTGATTCAATCTCCAAAAACAACATCCAACCTCAATGCTGATGAGACAAGAAATTCTTAAAGCATTCACAACCATTTATCAATTGTTCCAACTAATTTTAAAATGAAAAACTCAACTAATCATCATTAGACCCCTATTATGCCAAAACTTGCAAAAGTTGCTTTGACAACATTTAAGCAACTTGACAACATTTTGCAATTGACCTCTAAATCACCTCTAATGACTCAAGACTGACCTAAATAGACTTGAAATGGTCATTTAAGACCTTATTACATGTTATTGACCCAAAAAAACCAAAGCATCAACATTTGACCCCCCTTGGAGGTATGACAACCTAGGTTCTCCTGCACCAATTCCGTGAAAGCTTGAAAGAGGTATTTACTGTTATCAATACTCCGTTGGTTTGAATTAGAAGCATTTATCATAAGCATTTTCAAAAGAATTAAGGAAAGATGGCCACACCAAATTTTGTTGAGACCTTTGAGATAATCACCTCTAATGACTCAAGATCGACCCAAATGTACTTGAAATGTTCATTCAAGACCTTATTACATATTATTGACCCAAACAAAACAAAGCATCAACATGTGACCCCCCTTGGAGGTATGACAACCTAGGTGCTCCTACACCACACTCCCTGGACAAAGAAAAATCAAGTTCCACTTGAGGAAAGACCTTCAACTGTGCGCCTATGCTTCTCAGTCATACAAGATGCATCCTTCATGTGTGCTACATTTGTATAACAATCTTCATACATTGTATGAACTTATCCTTCTTTAGACTCTTTTCCATTTTCATTTTCATCTATTGCACCTATAAAAACATACTCAGACAAAGGCTTAGTTTCAAAAATATAAGATTTTCTTGTCTCTTTAGATGCTTATAGCACCCTTCCTTTCAACATATCTTGCAACTCATCCATTCTTGTTGTTGCCATATTTTTCCTTCTTCTCCTCCGAATGATCTTCTTGCTAGGCCACTTTATCCTCTTTATTATTGGTAAATTCCAACCACTTTCTTGTTCTACCTTCTCAAGACACTACTACATCTCAACATCCATTCTTTCTTGAATTTATTTCATATGTTCCAAGGCGTGCCTCAACTCTATTATCTCTTGCTAAACATTTATTGGTTTTTCTTTCTCATTTTTCTTCTTCATCTCACTTTTCTCTCTTATTTTCTCTTGTTGCTTCTTGCTTGGTAACTCTTTACTCTGCAAGTCTCCATGGATTAATCTTCTCAAAATTTCCATTCTTCTTTCTCAATAAATTCTCTTTCACCTTGCTTTTCTCAACACTTCTTCTTTTCTTTGTGATACCTCACCTTAGGCCAACTTCTTTTCCCTTGGCCTAGTCTTTTGGTATCCAAGTTCTTCCTTAAACCATTGTAAAAAAAGACAATACAAAAACTCCCAAAAATTCCTTGCCCAAATCTTTGGGATCTGATACCAATTTTATGCAGAGAAAAGGACTCAACTAAACCAACTTGACACAACTTGAACAATGATCCATCATCAACAATGAAAAAATGCAACCTGAGTCATCTTGAGAACATTGCCATAATGGCCTAATGGGCACTTAAAAAAGAGAACAACATAAAACTTGTGAATATTGGATTTTATAGGCCTTCCACAATACGTTTCATTGATTCCAAGTCCAACCATAAACAAACTATGCATAGATTTGTTCAAACATCAAGAAAACTAGCTTTTTATAACTATTTTCAAGCAAAATGAGACACACAGTCGACCATAACTCATGCAAATGAACAAATGAATATTTATCATTTAAAGGGTTTTTAGAACATGTAAAAAAAAACTTTTCACCAATTTTGTCACTTTTTGATAGTGGAATAAAAAGATATGAATTTTTCTATTGATTCAATCTCTAAAAACAACATCCAACCTCAATGTCAACCAAACAAGGAATTCTTAAAGCGTTCACAACCATTTACCAACTGTTCCAACTAATTTTCAAATGACAAACTAAACTAATCATCATTAGACCCATACTATACCAAAACTTACAAAATTTTCTTTGACAACATTTTGCAATTGACCTCTAAATCACCTCTAATGACTCAAGACCAACCCAAACAAACTTGAAATGGTCATTCAAGACCTTATTACATGTTATTGACCCAAACAAAACAAAGGATAAAAATTTGACCCCCCTTTGAGGCATGACAACCTAGGTGATCCTGCACCAGCCAATAGGGAAAGTGTGCTCCAACTTGTTCTACTAACAAATGGAGCACTCTCTAACATGGTGTATGGATTCTCTAGGAGAACCTCTCTCTAATCTTCCTGTATGTGTTGCCAAAGGAGTTTCATGCATAACTCATGATTTTATCCTCAACTTAGATTATGGAACCATGAATATTATGTCCTTGTAGTAGATGATATCATCCACTACCTTAGACATATCATCTTGTATCTTTCTATCCATCAACTCATATGCAAAAAATTCTTGGAGTACTCAACTAGCAGAAGAGATTTCCAATCCACTAAAATCTTAGATAAGGAACATATGGTGGTCCTAGAAAGAGCATCAGTAACTATATTATTCTTTCCCTTCACATACTTGATATCAAAATCATACACCTAAATTTTACTAACCCATTTTTATTGGCGTTCATTCAAGTCCTTCTCTAGGAAGTACCTCAAACTGTTATAATTAGTTCTGACTATAAACCATCCACCAACCAAATACTTCCTGAAATTCTCCAATGCATGTATGGTGAGAATTTCCTTGTTGTATATAGAATACAACCTCTCTACATCTCAGAGCTTCTTGCTCTCATAAGCAATGCGATACCTATTATACATTAAAACTACACCAATCCCCTCTCCTAATGCATCACATTTAAGCACCCAATAATTGGACAGGTACTCATGACCTTCTTAATTTTTTCAAAGGCTCGCTGAGCCTCGCTAGTCCATCTAAAGGAACCCTTATTAGTGAGGTCTTAGAGAGGTGCCCCAAGCTATGAAAACTATTTCATGAACTGTTTGTAGTAACTATATAGGTAAAATAACCCTCACAACTTTGTGAGTATCCTTGATGGTGGTCAATTTAAGATCACTTGGATCTTTTCCAAATGCACTCAAAACCCTTGTGAACCAATGATGTGACCCAAGTAAAGTATCCCCTTCATCCCAAACTCACATTTTGAGGCCTTGGCATATAATGATTGTGCCTTGATGATACCCAACACCTCATCAAGATGCTTTAGGTGGTCCTCCCATGTTTTGTTGTATACTAATATATCATCAAAAAATGCAAGAAGGAACTTCTATAATTGTTTATTGAAGATTTGATTCATGCAAGATTGAAATTCTATGGGGCCATTGGTCAAACTAAACTCATAATGCCCATAGTGGCACTTTAATGTTTTCTTATGGATGTCTTGATCCCACACTCCAATCTGGTGGTATCTCGATCCGAGATCTATCTTTGAGAAGAAGACAACCCCATGCAATTCATCTAACAATTCATCAATTTTGGGAATTAGATACCTATTTTTATTGTCTTCTTATTTAAAATATGGAAATCAATACACACTCTGAGAGTCTCATCCTTATTTTTAACCAACACCACTGAAGAGGAAAAATGACTCAAATTCGACCTAATATAACCCATATCCAGCAAATCCTTGATAGATTTCTTAATCTCATCCTTGAATTTATTGGGATGCTAGTAGGGAGTAGTAATGATGGATTTAGCCACCTCCTCAATCTCAATGGTATGCTTAATTCCCCTATCCGATGGCATCCCTAGAGAAATATCACTAAAGAATACACTACAACTATACAATATCTTCTACAAATCATCTTGGTAATGATTAGGCCCACTACCCATGAACTTAGAAGAATTCAAACATTGTGTTTCCCAAGCAACAACACCATATCTGAAAATCCTCTTCATACATTTGGCTGAAACCACTCTAGGAGATCTATTAGACATGTCCCTAAATATCACTTTCTTGCCATCTACCTTGAACTTAAATTCTATGGTTTTTAATTTTTGAGAATACTTCCCAAGTGAGTGTAACCAATGAATACCCAAGATGGTATTGGTGTCACCTAAGTCTACCACATAGAAATAATTGGTAACTATATATTTACCAATCGTGATGTTCATATGAGAGACATTATGTATATAAGAAATCTGATAGCCATCTACATTCATGACATTAAATCCCCCATGATCCATAGTTTGCAAACCTTTCCTAGTAACCATAATAAAGTCTATAAAATTTTGGGTAGCCCCACTATCAATCATAACTGTGACCCTCTATCCTTGTAGCACTCCATGAACTCTAAAAGAGTTAAAATTTGGTGTACTCCATAGTAAAAGAGTACCACCCTTCTCTCCCTTAGGTGGCATCTCATTGGCACCCAACTACTCATCATTTGACTCACTATATTCACTACCCTGGTTATGATTAGATTTCTTCTCTTCCTCAATATTTGATACAATCTCAATATAATGTACTTTTCCCTTACAAAGACACCTATTTCCTAGTTCCCAAGGCCCCCTACAGCTGAAACACAATTTCTTTCTCCTCAAATCTTGTTGAGTTTCATCATCCATTCTATTTTTCTTGGGCCAATATTTTTTAATTAATTTCTTTTTTTTATCCTTTTGAGAAGTAAAACCCTTGGACTGAAATTTATTCTTCAATTTAGCAGAGTCCATGTCCCTACCTTTCTTGATTGCCTCCTGAAGTGAGATAGGATTGAATTCCTTGATCCAACCCCTTAAAGGATTTGTCAATCCATCCATAAATAAAACTAGTAGTCTCTTCTTTGATATGTTAGTGACCAATACATATAGTCTCTAGAGATTAGAAACGTATTTGTCCACCAATCCCCACTACTTCAATTGAGCCAAATCCTTGAAATGGAGTTCATGGTCCTTGTTATCAAACTTCTTAATTAGTCTTTTTGTAAAATCCACATTAAAAGTGATTTGATCACAAACCATGGTGACCATACCATGATGCCACAACTTATGAGAAATCCCATCAAGATGTATGGCAATGTATTTGATTTCTTCCTCCTCTAGCATCAGATTCAACTGGAAGTAGGTATCAACTTTTTGCACTCAAGCATGTACTGAAGTATTTCCTAAACCATCAAAGAAGGGAATGATCAATTTACCAGCCTTCCTCATAAGATCATTATGGTTCTCTAGATTACCCTTGTTGGGCATTTGTCTCATCCTGAGGTCCATATAGTCACGAAGGAAGATATCATGTTGGAAAATTGGACTCGCATCAACCCAATCCTATCTAAGTTGTTCTTGTAACTCTATCAATGTAGGATTTTTTCCCTTCTGAGTCTCTAATCAATGTAGAAAAATAAGCATTAAAGGCTTGGAAATAACAAGTGGAACATGCCAATTTGACATCCTGTTATTAACTATTATCACTTGGCCATTATTGCCTCCATTATGGCCATTTTGGTTATTAACTTTGTTATTTCTATTAAGCATAGTTTGTGATGTAGGAGAATCCTATGTCGCAACCAATCTTGCATCAAACAAAAATATTTTCATTCTTGTTATTTCTTGCATTACCGAACCCAGTCTCAACCTATTTCGTGCCTTGCAGAGCTCTGGAAACCATTTCATAAGGATGCACGTTCATCAAGGAACCTTTGTTTCGATCCACATTATGTTTATCCAAGAATTAATGAAGACCCATATGTTTTGGATGACGCTTGCATGTTTCATCAAATTCGGGGTTTGGAACCTCTTGGGTTGACGCAGACCTTTTTGGAGCTGGGAACCGATATATATATATATATATATATATATATATATATATATATATAAGCATTGTATAGTTGCATTAGGAAGGCAAGTAGATGGTAAAGTGAATAAGTTAGCGAGAAGTAGTAGGATAAAAAATAAATAAGGGTTTTGACCCGCATGTAAGTCTGGGCTTAGCGCCAAATTATTCTATATTTTGTAAGCCGAAAGGCAGGGCATGTTGCAAGTGAATAATTGATTGATCATTCATATATATTCCATGTGTGATTGTTATTCCAATCCTTTGAGTTTTCGTTGTGTTTACTCTTGCTGCAAGGCTCAACAGTCCTATTCCCAGACTCTCCATCCTTGACTACACCAAGTGGGATCAGAGCGAGTTTGTTAAATTTGGGAGAGAAGATTGAG
The DNA here is from genome assembly GCA_007115665.2 of Sequoiadendron giganteum. NCBI lineage: Eukaryota > Viridiplantae > Streptophyta > Pinopsida > Cupressales > Cupressaceae > Sequoiadendron > Sequoiadendron giganteum. The sequence goes on along the minus strand of VCHN02000014.1, from coordinate 171,264,888 downwards.
GTTGAACAAAGGCATTCCATAAGATCTTTGTGTAGACAGATCGCCCACTTGAGGCAACCTACTTGTGTTTTTCAACATATCACTGGCAGTGAGGCAGTTGCAAACCTGTAGCCAAATCACCGAATTGAGGCAGTTGCACCAGATCCTAGGAAGAGATGCCGCCAAGGATAATTCATACTACTATTAATGTTGCTGGAAAGATGGATGAGATGATGGAAATGATGTGAACGATGAAAGTAAGATTGGATGTTGTTGAAGAAGATTGAAGAAAATGCATAAAACCTAGACCTAATGATGAAAGTGATGATGATGAAGTTCAATTTGCAGACCTAATTGAAGAGACTATAAAAGAGGAAGAATCAGATCAGGTGAAGATATTGGAGGCTATTTCAAAAATAGGGAAGTGACCTAGAATGGAGATTGTGAACTATACCGGTAACCTAAACCCTGAATATTTGATTGATTGGATAAATGAAATTGAGGAATATTTTGAGTATTAAGAAATTAAAGATCTAGAGAGTGTGAGATTTGTGAAAAATAAGATGAAAGGACATGCTGCAATTTGGTGGAAGGAATTCCAATTGGAAAGAAACAAAAAGGAAAATAAACGATTGTGAAATGGTATAGAATGGTGAAAACATTGAAGAACCAATTTGTGGTTACGGACTATGAATTAGAGTTTCTAAAGAGATTGCAAAACTTGAGACAAAAGGGAAAGACTGTAAAAGAGTACACTGAAGAATTCCATAAGATCATTATCAGAACCAGACACAGTGAAGCAAGCAAGGAGAAAGTGGCAAGATATATCAATGGGATGATAATGAACATTTAGAAGGACTTGAGTATGGTGAGGATAAATTCAGTAGAGGAAGCATATCAGTTTGCACTAAAAGTGGAGGATAAGATGAATAAAAGACATGAACAAAGATAGAGAGGAAGAGGAGGTAGATTCCAGAGGGGAAGGACAACTCTTGAAGGAGAAAAACCATATGGGGAACAAAACAAGGACAAAGATTCATATCGTAAGGAAGAGAAAGATTCCAGTTCATACCAGAAAGGGAAAGATGACAAATATTCTTACCGCCACAACAAAGGAGGCTACAATTCTTATCGTAATGATGGATACTGAAGAGATGAGAAAGGATATGGCAAGAGAACTTTTAGAGGAACCTGTTTTAAATGTGGAGGAGAAGGACATAGAGCATTTGAGTGTCACCAAGAAAGTACGAAGATTGAAAACCATGCAAGAAATAGATATACAAAGGAAGAAATGGAAGGAACAACAAGTTTTGGAGGAAGTCCTAAGAAAGGAGAATTACTATTCATGAGGAGATCATTGTTCCAAAAGGAGGAACCTAAAGAAGCACCGTAGAGGAAAATTTTGTTTCAGACTAGATGCAAAGCAAGAGGTAAGTTTTACAAAGTTATCATTGATATTGGTAGTACAAACAACATAGTTTATGAGGAAATAGTGATAAAGTTGAATTTGGAAAGGAGAAAACATCTAAAACCTTATAGCATAGCCTGGATTCAAGATGAGCACAAGATACTAGTAAGTGAGCAATACCTAGTGAAATTTAAAATAAGATTATATAATGATGAAGTGCTATGTGATATTATGCCGAGGGATGTATGTCATATGTTGTTGGGTAGACCTTGTTAGTATGATAAGAAAAATATACATGATGGGAGAAATAATACCTATACCATAACATCAAATGGAAAGAGGATCACCTTGAAAAATTTGGAAGATGAACCTAAAAGTGAAGTATGTGATACAAATAGAATCAATTTGGTAGATGGAAGGAAATTTTTGAATGTACTGAGACATGAGAACATGTGTTTTTCTTTGATTCCAAGGAAGCGTGGAAATCCAGATGAAGAAGAATCACCAGAGAAGGAAGTCACTAAACTATTGATAGAGTACCAAGATCTTGTATAAGAGAATGTGCCTAATGGATTACCACCAATCAGGAGTATCGATCATCATATGGATCTTATTCCTGGAGCTATTTTTTCAAACAAGGCTGCACATCGGATGCCACCAACAAAGAATGCGAAAGTGAACAAACAAATACATGAGCTGCTGAAGAAAGGATTGATCAGAGAAAGTATGAGCCCATGTGCAGTACCAACTGTACTTGCACCTAAGAAAGATGGAGAATGGAGTATGTGTATAGATTCAAGAGCTATCAATAAGATCATAGTGAAGTATAGATTCCCATTGCCTAGGATGGATGAGATCATGGACAGTCTGAGTGGAGCAAAGTATTTCACCAAGATAGACTTGAAGAGTGGATACCATCAAATCAGGATTAGAGAGGGAGATGAATGGAAGACTACTTTCAATACAAATGAGGGATTTCATGCATGATTGGTCATGCCATTTGGAATAACTAATGCACCTAGTAAATTTATGAGGCTAATGAATGAAGTTTTGAAGAATTTCTTGGGAAAGTTTGTCATTGTTTACCTAGATGATATTTTGATTTTTAGTAAGACTAAGGAAGAACATTTGGAGCACACTCGAAAAGTATTTCAGAGGTTAAGAGAAGAGAAGTTGTTGATAAACATCAAGAAGTGTAGTTTCATGAAGGAAGAACTAGTATACTTGGGATTTGTGATATTTGTAGAAGGATTGAAGTTGGACCCTGATAATGTTAGAGAAATAGTTGAATGGCCTACACTTGTGAACGTTGGAGAGGTAAGATAATTTCATGGAATATCAAATTTTTACTAGAAGTTCATTAGAAAATTTAGTAGCATTTGCACACCTATGACAAAGATAATGAGGGGTGATCAGAAGGAATTCAAGTGGACATCTGGAGCACAAAGGAGTTTTGAGTTTTTGAAGCAAAAGGTGACAAAACAACCTATGTTGGAACTACCAGACTTTAATAAGGTATTCCAAGTAGATTGTGATGCTAGTGGAAGTACAATAGGAGCTGTGTTGAGTCAGGAAGGGAGACCAATAGCTTATTTCAATGAAAAATTGAATGATGCCAGGAGGAGATATTTAGTTTATGATCAGGAGTTCTATGCAATAATACAAGCCTTGAAGAAGTGGAGACATTACCTATTATCTAATGAATTTATGTTGTATATGGATCATCAAGCTTTGAAATATTTGAATAGTCAAGGGAAGTTGAACCAGAGACATATGAGATGGGTAGAATTATTGCAGACTTAACATTTGTTTTGAAGCACTAGAGTGGAAAATCAAACAAGGTTGCAGATGCATTAAGCAGGAGAAGGAGTTTATTGACAAAGATGAGAGATGAAGTATTGGGTTTTGATGATCTGAAGCATATGTATGAGGGTGAAATTGATTTTTCCGAGGCATGGAAGGCTTGCAAGGAACCTGTAGAGATAGATAGAAGCAAATGGTTGGATTATTTCATTCAAGAAGGTATGTTATTAAGGAATAATCAGTTATGTATCCCTAGGAGTTTAATGAGAGAGAATTTGATAAAGGACAAGCATTGTGGAGGATTGGCAACACATTTTGGAATGGATAAGACTGTAGCATTGGTGAGTGAGAACCATTTTTGGCCACAATTGTATAAGTATGTTCAAAGTTGTAGGATTTGTCAAGCTGAAAAAGGAAACAGTCAAAACATTGGAATGTATACACCATTGACAGTACTAGAGAGACCATGGGAAGATATCAACATAGATTTTGTGTTGGGATTACCTACGACACCAAGAGGATTTGACTCTGTATTTGTGGTTATGGATATATTTTCTAAGATGGCACATTTCATACCTTGTAAGAAGACTAGTGATGTAGTACATGTTGTAGACCTATTTTTCCAGGAGATTGTGAGATTACATGGACTACCAAAGAGTATAGTATCAGACAAGCACACTAAGTTCATTGGCTATTTCTGGAAGAGATTGTGGAAGAAGATGAAGACAAATTTGAAGTATAGTTTGAAATTTCACCCACAGATAGATGGACATACAGAAGTGGTGAATAAGAGTTTGGGGAGCTTGTTAAGGTGTTTGAATAAAGGTAAAGCAAGAAATTGGGACTTGATATTATCACAAGTAGAATTTGCATACAACAATTCAGTAAACTAGAGCACTAGGAATGCACCATTCGAGATTGTGACAAGACAACAACCTAGAGGAGTAACATAAATGAGAGATATCAACATGGAGTTAAAAAAAGGAGTGTGGAGGCAGAAGAATTTTTAGGATTCATGGAAATAATGCATACTCAAGTCAAGGAGCATCTGGAGAAGATGAACAAAACCTACATGGTGAAGGTGGATAAGAAGAGAAGACATAAGGAATCTGTAGTAGGAGAGGAAGTCATGGTATATATAAGAAAAGAGAGATTTCCAGTTGGGACATATAATAAGATGAAGATGAAGAATTTTGGACCTTGTAAGATCATCAAGAAGTTTGATTCCAAAAATGCATATGAAGTGGAGCTACCAGAGGAATTTGGCATTTCACCCATATTCAAATTTGCAGATTTGTACAAGTATCATGAAGGAGAGTCACCAGAGGATAGACAAGTTGGTTTACCGAACCAGATAACACACCATCTAGAGGAGATTGAGGAAGTTTTAGACAGTAGAATTAGATGTAGTACCAGAGGAAGGAAATACAAAGAATATCTAGTCAAATGGAAAGGAAGATCGAAGGAAGATTCATCATGGATTTCTTAGGATGAGGTAGACCACATTGGTTTTCCTCTAGTTCCTGGAAAGTGAGAGGCTCACTTTTCTTCAACCGAGGGTGTCTGATGTAGGAGCATCCCAGGTTGCAAGCAATCTTGCATCAAACAAAAAAAATTGCATTCTTGTTCTTTCTTGCATTACTATACCCAGTCTCGACCTATTTCATGCCTTGCGGAGCTATGGAAAACATTTCATAAGGATGCACATTCATCAAGGAACCTTTTTTCCAATCCGCATTATGTTTATCCAAGAAATAATGAAGAACCATATGTTTTGGCCGATGCTTGCATATTTAATCAAATTCGAGGTTTGGAACCTCTTGGGCTAACACAAACCTTTTTTGGAGTTGGGAACTGATATATATAAGCATTGTATAGTTGTATTAGGGAGGCAAGTAGATGCTAGAGTGAATAAGTTAGTGATAAGTAGAAGGATAACAGATAAATAAGGGTTTTGACTCACATGTAAGTTCGGGCTTAGCACCAAATCATTTTGTATTTTGTAAGTTGTAAGGTAGGGCATGTTGCAAGTGAATAATTGATTGATCATTCATATATATTCCATGCGTGATTTTTATTCCAATCCTTTGAGTTTCTGTTGTGTTTACTCTTGTTGCAAGGCTAGACAGTCCTATTCCTTGAATCTCCATCCTTGATTGCACTAGTTTGTGTCATTAGTTCCATCAACTGAGTCATACACTAATTTGTTTCACTTTTCTCTACCAATAGTGCATTAAGAAGGTCTTCCCCTCTTTGGTTTCCCCCCCTTTCAACCATCTCTTCCTCAATGTATGCACCACCTCCTATAGAGGAGTCAATACCACTACCTGAATGGGATCTTTGATGTATACCCAAAATTCTAGAAGTAGTTTCCCCTTCTGGAACCTGAGTAGGTTACCACTATTTTTTAATCTCTCTGTTATAGGACCTTTTATCTCTATCACTCATGAAAACCATAGGTTGATAGGAACACCAACTTTGATACCATTATTAAGTCCCTTAGCCAATTTGAATTGATAATTTTATGATTTCCACTAGGTTTGACAATGCAAATATTTTGTCAAACAATTGGCAGGCCTGATGTTTTGAGTTGTTTTCCAATATCTCTAGGAATTTTATAATTGATTACATAAAGTATTCAAAATATATGATTTCACATAGATTAAATATTTGATAATACCAAATTTGAGTGAGCCAATGAACATTTCATTCCAATATAAAAATTGTTGTACTTCCATTAATTGAATAAAAGTGGTAATTCTCATAAAAGTTTGATACACTATTATAGATTACAAATAATACTAATCTATAGATGCCGAAGAATAGTTTTAAAGACCTTAAGAAGTTTTTATGAGTAGTAGTAATTATTTAAAGTATCTTGATTGGAGACCTTGGATATCTTTCCATGGCTCCCTTAAAATCCCATGATTTAGTTGGAATGTATGGTGACTACTTTAAAGGCTAGGATACACCAATCCCCTATTATATTTATAGGCACTGACCTACTAGAGACACCAATCCCCAATGAATCTATACAATAGGTAAAACACCAATCCTACCAAATTACATAGATAAATCTTGCACATCTTCAATTGTAGCCTAAGACACCTCATACACTTCTATACTGGCCACAAAAACTCTTCCACACTTCTTATGATCTTCTGATAATGGTGCATTCTTTAAAATCTAACTCACATTGAATAACTCTAGATTCATAATCATATCCTTGTATATTCACCTTTTGTTCTTGATGTAGATTGGTAGGGAAATCGACTCATTTAAATAGCTTCTCTCAAATACTCTATGTGGACTCTTCAATTACACTATACCTTCATGGAGACAACCCAACCACCCAACAAGGGTTCTCACAACTAGATTCAACTAGAGGCTTGGGAATGACTTAATACCATTTACATGACCAAACAAGACCAACAAACATGATCTCCCACTTACGAACAACCAATCATCCACCACTACACCATTAGGCTATGCACTCATTGTAGCCATAAGGACCTGGTCTATGCAACTTTTCACTCAAAATTTCCAAAACACTTGGCAAGTAAATTAAGGATTAAGATACCCTTTTTAGGGTTACACAACATACATCAAAATCACTAGAAACTCCTTTGGAACATCATTGACTACCAATAGACCTAGCATGTAAAAGGTCACTCAATTAGCTCAGTTTAACCAAATAAGTGCCTTCAAAACTCCTGATCTTCACTCAAACTCACCAAACAGTCTTAAGAAATGTGACAAAACAAAAAATTTCATGATTTATTTGCCATTACAAGGCTTCCTTAGCGTTGATCCCACAAACCCTCCATTCTCCTGCAAATACCAAGGGTTTATAGTAATTCATGAATCTCGGGCTTGTCAGACCCAACCAAAGCATCAAACACCTTTAGTTTACCTTGCACAAGGAAAAAAACCATCACATAGACTATCCCCTTAGTACTTGATAAAAACACTACTTTGGTTCCATATCTCCATAAGGGAAAAACACAATTTTCAATGCTAGTTTTCACCCTACATCAAATGTCTCACCTCCATAGCCCACAAATCTATCTTATCTACCATTATTTAAGCCATCCAACCAAAACATAGGGTCTATATAGTAGGTGGGATGCCTAAAACCCCATTTTGACACCTATCAAACCATCCAATGGTGATATATAGGCAGACTTTAGAAGACAAAAGATATCTCCCTCCAAACCCTAAGTTAGAGCCTCAAATTGGATGCATATGAAAGTTAACATGAGCCACCATCATATACAACAAGATCTAAAGCATTGGCTAGCTGTACGGATCTGTACAGGCTCAAAGAAGTTTAGGAAAATAGAAATTTGCAGAAAATAGCAGATTGTTTTGATGTAGAAAGTTCTTAAGATCATCACCAAAAACTTGATTGAGCCTTGAAAGGATTATTTGAACTAGAAACCACATTAAACAACAACCTCCAATGGATATAACCACCTTTTAAACCTCTAATGACTCTCAAATTCCTAAAAAATTGCAAATTTACAATTTTGTCTTAATAACATTACACTTTGTTTGCAACTTTTGACTCCTAATTACTAATGACTCAAAACACACCTAGTTACAAAATAAATGGTCTTTTTAGACCTTATTTGATATCAAAAAACATTAAAAACTCCCTCAAATGACCTAAACACCCAAAGATTCACCTTATTACATATCACCATTTCAAATTTTAGAACAAGGTTGTAGGTGCCCCTGCACCATACAACCCCCCTAAAAGAAATTCATGCCCCATAAATTGGGGTTGATACCACCATGCCCAAGCTAGAATAAGAGATATCTGATCCATAGGCCATTTCCATTGGCCCATGCTACTCTGTGCTCCATTTTGCTCTGTCTTTATACTCTGCATTGCATTTGAAAGTGTTGCATCTTTTGCTCTCAAACCTATCAATGGTCTTCGTGTCATTTCTTGAACAAAACCTGAAGTCACTTCCTTGTGTACACCTACAAATAGACAAGGGTGAGTAGTTCCATACATATCTTTCAATTTTGACCCTTTCTCTTGCTTGAACCTGCCCAGATTACTCTATCCACCATTTCTCTTTACCCCTGTCTCAGAACTTACCGTCTTATCACAATTCTTTGTCCCTAGACCTGCATGTTCCTTAACCACTGTACTCACCTTCCTATCAGGTTCTTTAACCTATGTTCTTGTAGTTTGATGTGATTTCAGCAACCCACTCTTGACTATAAGACACCTAATGGTTCCTATCAACACTTCATCCTTCAAACTTACTATCAAATCAGACTTTACCCCTATTGTACCTGTGTTCTCAGTCCTAGACCTGATTGCAATATCAAAATTCTTGTTTTCTTCCACAACATTTATCAACTCCTTCCTACCACACATGATAACCTTAACTTTACCTTTCACATCCTCTACAAGATGATTTAAAAAAAAAAGAACACCCATCCTTGACTATGGTGTAGTTATTCTCTCTACCACTATGCATGGCTTGCCTATCATATTTTCAAGGTGTACCTAAGAGTAGATGACAAAAATCCATAGGTAGGACATCACAAACAACACTATCCCTATTTCCTCCAATATGGAAATCTACCACAACCTTTTCATTCACTAGCAAAGATTGTTCATCACTTAACCATGGAACTTTTTAAGGTAATTCATGAGGCATTCTTCTCAAATTCAACTTATTCACCATCTCAGTAGACACCATGTTTTTAGTTGAACCAAAATCAATGACAACCCTACGTACCTTGTTCTTGCATTTACAAGTAGTCTTGAAGAGGCTCTTTCTTTGCAAAGGTCACACCTCTTTGGAGGTCTTCAAAATTTGTTTTTGCAACACCAAAGCTTCTCCAACTTTAGGGTCTACAACACGGCTTGGTGAACTAACACTTTCCTCCTCATCCTCTTGCACAAGTTGAACTCTCTTATCACCTTTGCTTCCACTTGATGAAGCACCAAACTTCTCAAGAAACTTGTAGGATGGATGGCCAAATTCATTGCAAGTATAACACCTACCTGAAAACACATTGGAACTCCTACCTCCTCCAAATATGCCTCTTGTGCCTCTCCATCCAACTTTGAAATCAGATTTCTCTTGTCCCGTCATGGAAAATTCTTGATCATTGTTTGGATTTGAATTAGGCATAGATCCTCTACCTCTTGATGCATTACCTTTGCCTCTAACTGCTTTATCTTTCCTTCTCTTCATTTTCTCCTCCACCTTGATTTCCATTTGATAACATTCCTCTAAATTTCTAGGGTTAGCCAAAACTAATTCATCTTGTATGTTAAACCTCAAACCACCCATATATCTAGAAAAATTTTCATCCTCATTCTCATCATGACTAGACCTCAAACTTAGTTTATAAAAATCTTCAGTATTAGACTTAATGTCCATTTCCTTTTATCTTAAGCCTTGCAATTTCATAAACATTTGAACTTGATGATCCTTGGGTAAGAATTTACCTTTGAGTTTTGATACCATCTTGTCCCATGAGGTAATTTTGGACTTGCCTTGCTTCCTTCTCTCTGATTGAATATAATCCCACCATACCAAAGCATGGCCTTGCAACTTTGTCTTTGAAATCTTTACCCTCTTCTCCTTAGGAACCTCATCACACTCAAAATGGTTATCTAATGCAGAAATCCAATCAAGTGACTCTTCATCATTTAGACTCCCACCATAATTTTGAACATCAATCTTTACCTTATGCTTGTCATTTTTAACTACCTTCAACAACTTTACAATCCTTTGGTCCTCAGGGTCAATCTCTTCTTCCATATCTTCAAACTCTTCTTCTTCCTCTTCATCTGACCCACTTTCTTCCACATCGCTTCTTTTGTTTGTCTCCAAGGCTATGATTCTTTCCTCCAACTCTCTAATTTCTCTATCATGTCTATCTTTCATCTCCTTCATCTCCTTAGCCATATCTTTGTTCTTTGGAGGCATCTTTGAACACTGAACTCTTCACTTTTTCCTTGCTCTTCACAACCTACAAAATGAAAACAAAACCTACTCCTCAATGCTCTAATACCAATTTTATGTAGAGTGGCAAGGAAATCAACTCATTTAAATAGCTTCTCTCAAATACTCTATGTGGACTCTTCAATTCTACTATTCCTTCATGGAGACAACCCAACCACCCAACAAGGTTTCTCACAACCAGATTCAACTAGAGGCTTGGGAATGACTTGAATACCATTTACATGACCAAAAAAGACAAAAAAACATTATATCTCACTTAGGAACAACCAATCATCCACCACTACACTATTAGGCTATGCACTCCTTGTAGCCATCAGGACCCAGTCTATGCAACTTTTCACTCAAACTTTCCAATTCACTTGGCAATTAAATTAAGGATTAAGATAAGCTTTTTAGGGTTACACAACATACATCAAAACCACTAGCAACTCCTTTGGGCCATCATTGACTACCGATAGACCTAGCATGCAAAAGGTCACTCAATTAGCCCAATTTAACAAAATAAGTGCCTTCAAAACTCCTGATATTCACTCAAAATCACCAAATAGTCTTAAGAAATGTGACAAAACAAAAAAATTCATGATTTATTTGCCATTACAAGGCTTCCTTAGCGCTGATCCCACAAACCCTCAATTCTCATGCAAATACCAAGGGTTTATAGTAATTCATGACTCTCGGGCTTCTCAAACCCAACCAAAGCATAAAATACCTTTATTTTACCCTGCACAAGGACAAAACACCATCACACAAACTATCCCCTTAGTACTTAATTGAAACACTACTTTGGTCCCATATCTCCATAAGGGAAAAATATAATTTTCAGTGCTAGTTTTCACCCTACATAAAATGTCTTGCCTCCATAGCCAACAAATATACTTATACATCTTCTCTAACCTTATTTAAGCCATCCCATAGAAACATAGTGTCTATACAATAGGTGGGATGCCTAAAACCCCATTTTGACACTTATCAAACCCTCCAATGGTGATATATAGGAAGACTTCAAAAGAAAAAATATATCTCCCTCCAAACACTAAGTTAGAGCTTCAAATTGGATGAATATGAAAGTTAACATGATCCACCATCAGATACAACAAGATTTAAAACATTGGCTAGTTGTACGGATCTGTACAGGCCTAAAGAAGTTCAGGAAAACATAAATTTGTAGAAAACAACAGATTGTATTGATGTAGACAGTCATTAAGATCATCACCAAAAACTTTCTCAAGCCTTGAAAAAAAGTACTTCCGTGTTTCCTACGCAGGGAAGATTTTCACTTTTCTTCTACTGACTACATTAATGACTCAAATTCCTAACAAGTTGCAAATTTATATTTTTTGTCTTAATAACATTACACCTTGTTTGCAACTTTTGACTCCTAATTACTAATGACTCAAAACACACCTAGTTACAAAATAAATGATCTTTTTAGACCTTATTTGATACAAAAAAACATTAAACACTCCCTCAAATGACCTAGAAACCCAAAGAGTCACCTTATTACATATCACCATTTCAAATTTTAGAAGAAGGTTGTAGGTGCCCCTGCACCAGTGCTTTATCAAATTCACATTATGCATCCATCTGACTGATGAATATATACATGAAATTACATTAACGCTTCTTCTATGTCAAATAAGGGTCTATAAATAACCAAGATGACATAAGGTGGACCTAAATTCAAAATTTCCAGAATCAAATTGTATTGCTGCTAAAAGAACATGATGTCATGCCCTACCATAAGAACTTTAACCAAGTCCTATATTTTTTTTTTGGTGACAAGATTTTTGATTGGAGCTATAAAATAGTGAGGCCACAAATGAGGGACCTCATCCATTACATGAATAAACAACAACCACCCAGAACCTTGAGCATGACAACCCAACAAGGGCAGAAAGCCCATGAGCACACCATCTCATCGAGGGTTTAGCACATGCCTGAACGCTTGTAAAACCAACAACGTGAATGCCTCAACAATTCACAATCCATGAGCACACTAGATCAATGAAGGCACAATCCTTCCATCACAATAGCTCAACGAGGATTTGAACCTTAGTGGAAACATCAAAACTATCACAACTTAACCAACACACTATGGGATCAACCCTCTAACTAGGTCCTATCTTGACACCACACACACAATTTGAATTCCACATGCTACTCGCCATATCGCATAAGCCTTGAACACAAACAAGTTTACAAACAAGCACAAAGAACCTTTTGTTACTATAATCTAAGCTTTGTATGTAGAACATATCCTTCGAGAATTCAGGAATTAGATATAACATGTGTTGAAATAATCTCCTCTTAAATCGCATAGCTAAACTTCATTTCTAAAAGAAATGTTAACCATAATTATATTTCTAAATAAATATCTCTTCCTTGAGAATTGAGCTGAAATATTCTGGTACAAAATTGTGGATAATTACCTCTACCATAGTGATTAGATGAATGTATGATATTACAAGCATCCAATGGTCATACATACTTCCAAAACTATAACTAGTAACATATATTTATGCAAATATTTGAACTCAAAATGATATGACAGGGGAATATAATGATGAATCATGTACTACTTAGCCTTACACCCTTGACACAATTAACTCCTTTTACATCAATGACAACCTCTATTAAAAAATAGAATCGAATTCACTATTATCTTCAATCAATATTTATTATAGATTAGCATTGATCAACACACATTAATAATCCCTTCCCAAAAATTACATTGACCTCAATAAATATATGAATTCATGTACTATGACCCCTTATTCTACACAATGATATTATAGTAGCCAGTATTTAATGAGTTGTATGAATGATTTTAGATTAATTATCTGCCATCAATCAACCAGTTTGAAGAATGGATGAAATTGCATTTGAAATCTCTAAATAGATCATTACTCCTTCAAATTCATCTCCAATGGAAACTTCATGAATTTTCTCAACTATCACAAGCTACGGTAGATTTTTTTCACCACTGAAACCCTAAACCTTCAAGCTCGAAATCCTTCAGCCAAAATAGAAGAAATATAAACTCTAATAATGCAAATGAATTCCCAAATTTCCTCTTTTGTACCATTCCCATGAAAATAACCTTTCCCTCACAAATATTAAATTTAAAATTTGAATTTGACTTTAGGAGGGAAAAGTCACTATTTAAATATTAAAGCTCCACTTTAGTCACTTAAATAATATTAATTAATTAATATCATTTTTATTATTTTCTTGAAAAAAATAATATTTAATTCCCTTAATTTATTTAATGGCTTGTGAGAATTAAATAAGCCACTAAATCATCTGGATTATTAATTGGAAGGGGACATTACATGGAATCTATCACACCTCCTTGTATACTTGACTACATCTCTATGAAGTTTTGGCTAGTAGTACTTTAAAATCTTTATAGTTGTTCTCTTGGCTGCAAATTGTCCTTTGCAAGGCTCATCATGACAAGCCTTAAGGATGTCATATACTTCATCTTCCCTCATACACCTTCTCATTATATTATCTACTCTTGTATATAATATACAACCATACACCCATGAATATGAGAAGTGGAATTCAACTAAATGGTGCCTTTCTCTAGGTGAGAGATGTGGGGGTGTCATTTTTGCAACCAAGTAGTTAGTTATGTCTGCATACCAGGGTGTTTTCACTATGAGGGAAAAAAATTATTCATCGAGAAAATAATCATCCACAACTTCTTCTTTTGTTTTGATTTACAACTTGAAAAAAAATTCAACTACCACATTTTATTTCCTTAGCTTATCCACAACAATTATATAAAACTCGTACAACAATAATAACCATCTAAAAATTCATCCACCAACCACTATTTTTTCATCAAATATATGATTGTTGTATGATTTGTATGAACAAAGATAAAATGTCTAGTGATATAGTGTCTAAATTTGTTAATGGAATATAACAGTGTTAGCATTTCCTTCTTTATGATTGTCTAATTGAGCTCAATAGTTTGTATTTTTTTATGATGGAATAAATGATATAATCCAAATTACCTTCCTTTCATCCTAAAAAAACACCTTTAGTGAAATCAGAAGCATACATGTGTATATGTGGAAGGGAACAATCTAGTTAGGGTCTCTCAAAATAGGTGTCCTTATGAGAGATGTTTTGAGAGCTTCAAAAGCTTCTTGGTAGGCAATATTCCATTCAAATTCAATGTCCTTAGATAAGAGGATGAATAGAGGAACTTCCATTTTACTGAAATCCTTAATAAACCTAATGTAGTATCTTACATGGCCAAGAAAACTCCTCATATCTTTTTTCTTCTAGGGGGCAAGTAGAGTGGAGATCACTTCTATTTTGTTAGGATCCACTTGAATTCCCCTTGCTTAGTCATCATCATGAAACAATCTCCATGGCTTAGAGAGATTTTGTGATCTTGGCACCTTTGAAGGACCTTCTCCAAATTTTCTATTGCTTCTTCATAGGAATTTCCATAAGTGGTGAAGTCATCCATATATATTTCTATAGTCATGTGCAAAGTTTGAAAATATTCTTAGAACAACTCTTTAGAATGTTGTGGTTGCATTACACAACCCAAATTACAAAACTGAATAGGCATATGTACCCCATAGATATGTAAAGGTGGTTTTATCTTGGTCTTCTGGAGCTATTTTTATCTTGTTATATCTACTAAACCCATCTAGAAAAGAAAATTATTTCTTTCATGCCAGTAAATCTAACACTTGATCAATAAAAAAAGAGGAAAAAATCCTTCCTTGTTGCTACATTTAGTTCTTTGTAATCCACACATACTCTCCACTTGCCTCTCTTCTTAGGTACATCACCAATCAAGAAACTCAAGGACTATCTAAGATTGAATATATGAACCCTGCATCTAATAGTTTATGGAATTCTATCTTCAGTATATCTCACATAGTTGTGTTCATCATTCTTTGTGGTTGTCTGACAAGTTTGTACCCTTCATTGTTTTAGATTATGTGCACACAAAGGCTAGGATCTATGCCCCTCATGTCATGGTATTCCAAAGTGATTTCTTTGGTGTGATCTTGCAACATTGTGAGTAATTCATATTGTTGTGGGATTGTTAATTGGTTATTGAAATTGAGTGTTATGTGTTGGAAAAATGTGTCTCAACCTTGCAATTATATACAATTTATTGATAGAATGTATGTTGGCATGTGGTGACCAATCATGCAAATACTGTACAATCGTAACAACATGTCAAGGTTTTTTCCCATTGACATGTTAAGGTTTTTTTCCCATTGACACGTCAAGGTTTTTTTTTTTGTTGACACGTCAAGGTTTTTCTATTAACACGTCAAATGAAAAATGACCTTGTAAAACCCTAATTCTAGAAGGTTCCAAAAATATTTTTATAGGTGGGTGGGATATATGTAGACGTGGGTGTATTTTGAGAATCTGATAGTGGTCGAGTTGTCTCTTGATCTCTAGTGGTGATACTCCCATGAGAAGTTTTCTCTACAAGTATATTGCAATCTTTTGATTTCTGAATAATATATTGGCTGGCTTTTGGAGTGTGGGGTTTTTCTCTTGGAAGGGTTTCCCCCATGTAAATCATTGGGTTGTGGTATGCATGATATTTTTTTAAATTTTTGTTTAAGTTTTTGTAATTGTTAAAGATTTGTAAAATTTTTGCATTATTCTCCTCTCAAGGTTAGTGTAGGAAGTTGTTCCGCTACCTTAGCTTCCTTACATTATGTTTGGTGCTATTTCATTGGTATGGTAGAAGTCATGATAGAAGAAACATTCAACCCTAATAAACTAAGATTAAAATTGTGTGGGAGTAGTGTATGGAATAGCTAAGAAGTGGATTTAAAGGTTTTTGTAGGTATAATATTGTGTAATGGACAATGCAAACATGCTAGACAATAGTGTTGTTGTGGGTCCACTCCATAAGAGTTTTGCATGATATATTGGAAAGAATTTCATCTACATCCTAAATATTGAACATTGGATTTTGTTCTATGGTCATAAGGGTTTGTAGTGAATACTAGTCATCCTCTTCCAAGTTAAGCCAAATAGGTTGTTACAACTCTGTACGGGATTGTGAAGGTGAGTAGAGAACAAATTTTTGTCACATTTCTATTGGAAATGATCATGTTATTAAATCTACATCAAATAAATATGTTTTTTGTGGCTAACCATGGTATTACTAAGAATTAAGGGATATCCTCCAAGGTTGGATTTAGGTTGTAATACAATAAAGTCTATTGGATATTCCCATGAATCCAATGTGATGACCAAATCCTCTATGATACCATTCAGATTGAATTTTGACCTATCTGCTAATTATAAAATGTGGATGTAGGTCTCAAATCCATCTATTAAATATTTTGCATTATTTCCTTTGTCATTACATTTATGGGTGCTCCTAAGTCAATCAGAGTGTTCTTAATGAGTGTGTCATTAATCTATACATCTACAAAAGGACTCCTAGAGTTTGTATACTTTAGAGCAATTATGTTTCCCAACATAATGTTAGCCAATTGTCCTAAAACATGGATAGTTTGGAGGTATTTTATTTTACTTTCTATCTTTATAAGGCATAATTCCCTCACAATTTTTATGTAGATGTTGATTAGTGGAAAAAGGGGAGCTCTACATAGAACATAACTCTTTCTCCAACTAACATTCAATAATGTCCTAAGAACCCTAATAAGATTGACTATCAACCTCTCAAGGTGAGCCAATACACAATTAGGAGGACTTAGGAGGGGGTGTTCTTTTGGATTTAAGGGGTTCACCACCAAGCAAATGCTCATAAAAGACAATGTTTGAAAACACACTATGATATGCAGAACACCTAAAATGAGCTAAATGAAGCATACAAATACTAAAAATGAGCAACTCCAAGTTAGGGTATGTGTACTTGGGAAGCTTGAAGGTGAAATGAGGATTCTGGAAATGTAAATAGTCTACCAAAATATGCCCTGGAGGACTAAGATGCTCAAGATGGCATTTTAGTCCCGCTCTGAATTTCTAAAAAGTTTGAATGTGGTCGAGCTCCCAGATATGCACTTGCTTCCTCTTGAATCTTAGGTTCTGAAACAACTAGATCTGACTTGTAGGTGAGTTTCCGTGAAGATGAAAATTTTTTAATGCAACTTTGACAACTTTACACTCTAAGTGATCTTCAAGTCTTCAACCTAGATCTGGAAACACAAATGGACAAGATGGGAAAAACTTGTTGATTGTTAGTGAATGGGGGTTTTCCTTGGTCAAACCCCTTGTTGGTAATTAAACCTTGAAATGAAATATAAATGATGAGGGAAATGGTGAATGAACAACATGCAATGCTACAACTCACCAAACCCTTGTAAAGGATGCAAACTTGTGTGAAATGATTACAATGGATATGGATCTGACAAGTTTACACATGACAACTTTTACAAAAAACATTGCAACTTTTGCAAGATTGACCCAAATGAATTCCAACCATGCCTAATACATTTAAATGGTCTAAATAGACCTCATTGAACACAAAATACTCAAAACTAACTAAATCCTAGCATTTGACCAAGAACACAAAAAATGACCTTTTTGGCAAAATTGACTCAACAAGGTGCTCCTGCGCCAATCTTGAGGCATACTTGGTAAATGTATTTCCATGGTTTGTGTTGATAAATATAGAATAGTTGTCCTTTCTCATCCTCTAGGGTATGAAATTCAAGTTTTAGTTACTTTTCTTCAGAAATGATAGCAACATTTTTGCATTTACAGTTGTGAATATGGAAGGTTAACATGATCAATAAAATGGAAATTAATTAAGAAATTAAGCAACTAACCACATTAAACCATGTTACAATGAGATTTTTTACAATTCATAATTAAGACTCCATTAAAGAATGAAATAACAATGCAATTCAAATAGAAATCCTAACTAGATGCAAACCTTAATCCTATTAGGGGATTAGTGTTGGATTTTGGATGTGGAGTGCTCAGGCCAAGCCTAATCCATTATGGAATTAGTGCAAAGCTTCAAGATTGATCATGGTGGATGGTTGGTGAAATGGAGATGATTCAAAAAGGAGCTCAAAGATCACTATGAAAATGGCTATAGTGTAGTTACTAGAATGCTTGTGAATCTAATTCTCATGAAAATGGGAACTATTTATGGGCTTTTTGGAGAAATGAATGGTTAAGATCAAATTGTCTAATCAATGGATGGAATTGAAAGGGAGGAGATGACATGGATCAAATATCAAATCCATGGATGAGATTGAATAATGACATGGAACAATAATATTAATCAAGGGCTCAAATTACTTGAGACAACTACAGTCCCATGATTTTAGGAGTATATGCAAGATATTTCCATGTGGAGGGAAATATTCAAATTCAAATTGGAAGAATATTCCATGAGAAAATTCTCTTACAAGTGGGAAAGTTGGAAGAAATTAGTCAATTAAATAATTAATAAATTATTTAATTGTGCAAGTGGAGGGAATTTAGAGATTTACTTATGTTTGTGTTAAGTTTAACTTAGGATAATTAGGGATAATTAGTTTTTCCCATATTGAGTAGTTTTTCACCCATCAATTTTTTCATACCTTTAAAGGGCCTGCACAATATGTATTTTATCATCTCATTGTTGAATATCATTTTGGTATTCAGAAGAATAGCTTGTGCTTCTCTCGTGTATCTATGAGGGTGTTTATTGTTGCAGGTTGAGGATCCTAGGAAGGAGTTGTTGTCTCCTACATGGTATCTATTGGACTCAAGGGAACATTGAGAAGGGGGGTGAATCAGCGTTCAACAAATCTTAACTTTCATTAGTCTGAAACTTAAATCATTCTGTCATTACATTAAAAGAAAGATGCAAGCATTCAAAGGAAACATTCATAACACCTTAACATAGATTTTTTTGCATGGAAAAACTATTAGGGGAAAAACCATGGTGGAGGTTAATCCACAATTTGAGTACTCAAATATAATTGTTTACAAAAGGGAATGCACTTGCATTCAGACACACTTCCTAGAGCTCACTGCTTAAAGAGAAAGGCTAATTGCCTTACAACATTCAAATTAAGACCATCTGGAGGGTGAACTGAGATAGTAGCATCTATTTATGCCAAGTTACAGTTCCATTGAAGCTCTTAGATTTGATTTTGGATCTACTTTTTGATTTTGCACTTCGCTCTGCTCTACTCTGCTCTTTTCTGCTCTTTGCATTACTTATAAATAAATTCACACTACTTCTCTGCTGAATTTTGCACCATATTCGCTAATTTTACACACTTCTCCACATCTGACACACACCAAAATGATAGAACCGATCTCATATATATATCCGCTAACAAGGAATTATTCATCCATCAATCAGCTTCATAAAGTATTAAGTTACTTTCATCTTGTCGGCCAGATCCACCACAAAATCTTTATGCGCATCCTCCAAAGTCAGTTAAGACAAAGAGAGGACCCTAACAAAACTTAATTGAAAATGAATACTTTTAATTAATTAGTGCACTAGATCTTCTAGATCATGTACCAGTGAGTACGTGTCAAAAAATACTTCACCAAGGTATTGAAAACATCAAAAAACCTTCCTTAGAGATCCTCAACTCAAAATATCTATCTGGTAAGGTGTTTAGATCAATTTTTATGCCTGTAACTAGATGCCTTGTCCTTTATTTTTTTTTTCCGGTAGAAAAAAAAACTATACTGTTGATCGGATGTAAGACTTAGGATGTCATTTAGGTTTCTTAGGTTGCCATCAGTGACAACAATTACAAGCCATATGCTAACAATCTCCCCCTTTGGCATTAATGGCAACACTTAGTGAAAAATGACTAAGTGTCAGAATCATTATAGGTATACTACCAAGCTTTTTACTGCACTTTCTCCCCCTGAGATTTATAAGGAATTATCTCCCCCTATACTGCATTATTTTCTCCCTCTATAGGGAATTTTTCATAGCATTCTCTCCCCCTTTGACATCAATGACAAAGAATTGATGCCATATGCCAAAAAGACAAAAAAGTGGTATTGATAATATAGTGACAAAATATGTCTTTAAAATCCTCAAGGCATCAAAACTTTATCACATATATGCCGACAGTTCTCCTACTTTGATCAAAACTTCAAAAACTTGAAAACAATTAACTGCTATCTTTAGAAGATTATCTTTTGGTTTTTCTTCATTTTTGGAAGGAATTTCTTCCAAGCATCTATTGTAATTCCAATGATAATGATCAAGCTATTATTCTTGGAAGTCTGCTTAACAATTTCAGTTAGAGATTCAGGAATTGTAATTGCTTCTTCTAGTTTCTCACCATTCCTCAATATTTATACCATCTACTCAAACCTACATTCGATTAGATCCTTTACCTTCCAAAATGTATCCACAAGAGTGTTCTTGGAGAGTTGAATTTTTGTGTGTGTTGGCTGTAGCTCCTGGATTCGTTTCCTAACAATGCCATCCGGATCCTAAGATATGTCAAAGCTTTTACCAATGTCATTCAATTATGTTTCAATCTGATCCAACTTCTCTTTGTAATTGCTGATTTCATGGGGCCAACAAATGCAATAGTTGTAGATTTATGTGGCTGAGTTTATGCATTGCCTTAACCCATTCATTTTCTTCTTCAGTTTGGAAAGGGATAGCTTGAATTTCTCCTTCAAGTGAGAGATAACTTCACCAACTTCCTTTTCCTGAGCTTCAAAATTCAATGTTTCTTTGCGACATTCAATCATTTCACCAAGAAAAATATTCTGCAAGCTTTCCAATCTAATCTTGCATTGCTCAACATGAGAATTTAACACACTTAGAATCACGTCTTGATCATATGATGGTTTGATAGATCATAACCTAGCTATTTTCTACATTCCACCTTCTCCTTGAATAAGCTATTGTAGATTTTCTTTTGTCAGATCTTGTTCTTCATCACTACCTTTTTCTAGTTCAGATTCATTTTTCAGTGGATCCTCAGTTTCTTCATCAAATTCTTCATCCAGGATGTCCATAATTTCTTTTTCTTTTCCTTTTCGCTCAATTCTGGGAACTTTGCTTTTCAGAGGGCTATATTCAATAATTTCCTTTCCTCTTTTATGTCCTTGATTAATGCCACCGGAGGAGGAACCAACTTCAATTGATCTTACCAAAAGGGAAATATTGACTAAACCACACTTTTCAAGCACATTCTTAGATAAATTTTCAAATTCTAAATCCCAATTAGCCAAGCTCTTAGAATAAGAGTATATTTGTTTGCATACCGGTTCATTTGATTTCCATACCACATTGTCAATTTTTGGCAAAAAATTCAAGAAATACATTACCAGACATATAATCAAAGTACCAAACCTAAAAGGGTAACTTGTTTCCTTTGTCAGTTGTACATTGTCCATGAGTTGATCCTTTAACAACCCGCATAGGTCAAAATCCTGACCTTCAATTATCATCTTGTGAGAAATGTAGACTGTGCTAGCTGATGTGGCTCCTTCTCGATTTTTGTAGAAGATTTTATATGTTATTCTGTGTGCAACATACTTTGTAACAAGATTCTTGATTGTTGCAATTATTAAGGCCCTTTGATCTTCGATTATTTTGGTTAGGGTTTTGACCTCTTTGTTCTAGATAGATTTCTTCCTTGGTATATCTTCGATTTTGCAAAATCCAGTTAAATCCTCAATTGCCTCCTTTGAAATGATGTAGGGTTTGTCCAAAGTTAAAAAATCATCATGTAATCTACTCAATATTAATTTCATGAATTCTGCATTCTCAAAGTATGAAAACTCACTCCACATATCCAAATTCCCATGTTTAGCTTCACTCAATTGCTTTAATTTATCAGGCAGTAACAAATTCCTCATAGACCTAATCTTTGCACTGTTATATTCATCTAGAGTGATCGAGCCTTTGATTTGTTCCATTTTATTTTCACATTTAGGGTTTTCAATCGCACACCAAATTGTATGAAGATTTTGAGAATAATTTGAAATACTTGATAGATTTGGAGATTTGTCGATGAATTAATTTTACTACTTCATAATCCGTCTACTGAGTGCTCTCCTTCATCTCTTCTTTGATGCAAAGTGACAAATGATGATTCCAACTTGACTTT
Source organism: Sequoiadendron giganteum (assembly GCA_007115665.2). Classification (NCBI taxonomy): domain Eukaryota; kingdom Viridiplantae; phylum Streptophyta; class Pinopsida; order Cupressales; family Cupressaceae; genus Sequoiadendron; species Sequoiadendron giganteum. The sequence continues at coordinate 171,242,620 of VCHN02000014.1, read as the reverse complement.
TATAGTTCGAACATGTGCAATAAATGCATTTTCCCTAAGTTTTACGGAGACTCTGTTTTCCCAAACAGTGATAGAAAAATCTTCTGCAAACCTATGAATTGTTTGAATTCTTTTTGTGAAAGATATCCAAAATTTTTGTAAATCGTAAATACATTTTCTTGACTGTTCTCTTTGTTTTGATACCATCCATAGATAGGGAAGGAAATATTTTCTTGAAAGACTCCCCCTAGGCTAGTGGCATGAAATCAATTACCGGAAGAGTTACCAGAAGCAGGTTTCAGTGTAGAGCCACTACCAACATCATACTTTCTTTTCTTCACCCACATCTTCTTCATCTGATCTTTGATTTCATCTGTAGTCACCTTTTCTTTTCTTTTATCACTTTTCTCTATATTTTTGCCTTTGTATACCAAACCTCTTCTATCTACATTTTTGTTTTTGCAGAATCTTGCAATGTGACCATACTTATTGCAGTTGTAGCACACAATGCTTTCTTGTCCTAAACAATCATTCCAATGACTTATTCTAGATCTGCATTGATTAGCAACATGTCCAAATTTCCCACATGTATAAAATTCAATATTTCTTCTATCAACAAAGTACCTTGATACATTTTTGCATTCAATTGATTCATGACCAAACTTTTTGCAATTGAAACACTGACCGAAGAATGATGAAACTTTTGAATTCATATTACTTCTACACTAAGAAACCATATGAAAAAAATTATTACAAGCAAAGCAATACCCTTTAAACTTTTGTGCATTAAGCTGTCTTACCAGATACCTTCCATTTTTGCTCTATTTGAAATTCTTTTGTCCTGATTTGGAAGTTTCTCCCTTTTCATATCTGAGACCTCTCTTATCATTTCCACTCTTTTGTCCTTGAGTTAGCTCATCAAGCTTCACTGAACTAATCTTAAACTTTTCTCTGTATTCATTTGCAATGAAAAGATCATTCCTAAGAGTAATAATCTTCTTATCAAGTTCTTCTTTATTGTTTCTGGTTCTTTGTAGTTCATTTTTTAATTGAGTGAACTCACCTTTTATTCTACTACATTCATCAAATTTCTCTTTCAGGGTCTAAGTAATATTTTCTTCATTTTTCTTTCTTTTTTCAATCTCTTTAGTCATCTTCATCATCATAGATTCCATCTCATGTTTTAGGTTTGTATTGTCTCTAGCAAGCTTTTCACATTCTTTGGTTATTTCCTTCAAGGTTTGATTCAAGTGAGCATCATGCATATTTTCACTCTCTTTTTGCTTAATTTAATCACAAAGATCTTTCCTCTTCACCTTGGATTTAACTATCTGATCCTTCAATGACTAAATGAATTTCTCAGCATCTCTAAGATTTTCTTTCAATTCTTGAACTTTTGCTTTAGACTGATCAAGGTCATCAAGTGCCACTAGAAGATGTTGTTGAAGACTACCAAAGTCCATCACATTCCAAGATCCACCTCAAGTTGCAAAAATTATTCAGAGTAATTGCGCCCTGATACCAATTGTTGGACTCAAGGGAGCACTGAGAGGGGGGTGAAATGTTCAACAAATCTTAACTTTCATTAGTCTAAAACTTAAACCATTTTGTCATTACATTAAAAGAAAGATGCAAGAATTCAAAGGAAACATTCATAACACCTCAACACATAATTTTTTTTGCATGCAAACCCTATTAGGGGAAAAACCACGATGGAGGTTAATCCATAATTTGAGTACTCAAATATAATTGTTTACAAAAGGGAATGCACTTGCATTCAAGCACACTACCTAGACCTCATTGCTCAAAGAGAAAGGCTCACTACCTTACAAAATTTAGATTAAGACCATCTGAAGGGTGAACTAAGATAGTAGCATCTATTTATGCCAAGTTACAGTTCCGATGAAGCTCATAGATTCGATTTTGGATCTTCTTTTTGATTCTGCACTTCGCTCTGCTCTTTTCTTCTCTTCGCATTACTTATAGATAAATTTGCACTACTTCTCTGCTAAATTTCACACCATATTCACATTTCATATATTGGCTACCTTTACACACTTCTCCACATCTGACACACACCAAAATGATAGAACTGATCTCATATATATATCCGCCAACAAGGAATTATTCATCCATTAGTCGACTTCATAAAGTATTAAGTTACTTTCATCTTGTCGACCGGATCCACCACTAAATATTTATGTGCATCATCCAAAGTTAGTTAAGACAAAGAGAGGACCCAAACAAAACTTAATTGAGCATGAAGACTTTTAATTAATTACATCTTATACATCCGCAATTACTATACTCGTCAGGTCGGCCTTCTAGCACAAACGATCAACAAATTAGTGCACTGGATCTTCTAGATCACATACCAGTGAGTAAACATCAAAACAATCCTTCACCAAGGTATTGAAAACATCAACATACCTTCCTTAGAGATCCTCAACTCAAAATATCTGTCTAATAAGGTGTTCAGATCAAATTTTATGTCTATAACTAGATGCCTTGTCCTTTTTTCTGTTTTTCCGATAGAAACCAAAACTATACTACAGACTGGATGTAAGACTTAGGATGTCATTTAGGTTGCTTAGGTTGCCATCAATGACAAAAATTACAAGCCATATGCCAATAGGTATCAGATCTCCTCCTCTTGCTCACCTTCCTAGATAATTTTTATCGAGGAGATCCAGGCATATTTTTTGCTTGCTAAAGTTTTTTTAAAAGTTGCCATTATTGCTCATTTTTCCTATTGAAGAGACACGTTTCCTCCCATTCGTGGCACGATTCTGCACTAGAGTGGCACAAATTTGTGAATTGGAGGAATGATTCAAATAGAAAAGATTTTATAGGGGCGATTTAAGCCCATTTTTTAATTCCTGAGGCGTGATTTTCCTATTGCTGGCTCCATAGAAATTTGCATTCAAATTGGTGCATTGAAGGGTGGCACCATATAAACTTGTGTCCACCATACGCCCTCATGTTATTTTTTTTTGTAGATATTTGAGGCTACCAATTTTTGTATTGGAGGTCACAATTTGCATAAAGAGGGGTACAATTTGATTCTGACCCTCACGGTCCAGGAGGTCGCCCATCGTGTTTTTTTTCCAGATGCAGTGATTTTGTGTTGGGAGTCTGGAAATCATCAATTTGAGGCTCGTGGAATTCTCTATCATTCAATTAACTTACAACCTTGATGTAGCTTGGAAAATGAGCCAGTCATAAGTTGAAAAGAAAGTATGATGCATTGAAGATTCTATTTGGAAGGTGCGATTTTCACGTTTTGGAGGGTGATATTCTTCATTGAAGATTATTTCTTGTTTTCCACAAATAATTTCTTTTTGCAAGCCGTTTAATTTGTTTGAGGCCTCAACTCAATACTTGCAGGCCGCGATAGGATTTGGGAGCTTTGTTTTTTCCCAGTTGCGTGTATTTGTGGCTATTTAAGTTGTTTTCTGTGGCTGCAAATTTTATGATTGCTAGGCACATCCATGTTAACGAAAACCCTAAATTTTGTGACCATTTTCTTGGCCTTCAGCAACCAAATCCCATGGCTCATCACCCTCACCTTCTTCTCTACCCACAAATTCATCAAAACTGGGTTGGGCAACTGTGTGGCTTACAAATTCATGTTGTTGTTGAGATGATTATGCTTGAGACCACTCACACTTTCTTCTCCTAATTTTGCAAAATCACATGAAATCTCTACAAAATTGTGGAAGGGGTGTTTTTTGGCCAAGGCATGATTTGAAAAGGGAGCCACGATTTTTTGGAAGCTCAATTTGCAAAGAGGCATTCAATTTGATGTTTGGTGGTTGTGATATACTCTAGGAGGTGTAGTTTTCATTTTGGCCAGGATATTCAATCATTGCAGGTCATGGATTATAATATGTTGATTGATCTCTCTGTGTGACCGATCTCTCTATTGTGATTTATCTCCACTACGTTTTGTTGTTGGTTGTGATTAAAGATTGGAGTATGACATTTTATTGGTTGGTTTGGCATAGGTTTTCCATTTTTCTTGCCAGTTTCATGCTAGGCATGTAAAAAAGATGACAAACAAAACTGTGGATTGGGACATGGGATCAAATTGCTATAAATTTTTTGTATTAACTTCCTCTGTTTGTTCCTAAAATGTCAATTTGGGGATCGTAGACTTGTGAAAGGTATTGTGGCTATTTTTCGAAGGGATGAAGATAGTGAGCTGAGTGGGGATGAAATGAAGCTAGAACACATGGAAACAATTATACAACAAATAAAAATAAGAATAGCGACAAGAACTATCACTTCCTGGAAATATAAACTATTCTATTCTAGCAACAAGTATTTTACATAAAGAAAATTCTGAGATAAAATCCTAGTGTAACGATTGACACATTCACACCTCAAATTATATCTTATATAAAATTTAATTTGGTCTCAAAATTCTAAGATTCCTCATGACTCATCAACAAATACTAAAGGAAAGTAATGCAGAAATTATAATGACTTGTTCAAGAAACATGATATTCTACAGCCTGGTGATAGGATCTGTAGTATTCTAGCGACAAGACAGTGACTATCCATTTTCCCAATCTTTTATTTCTACGTATCTGAAGCTTCTCACAAGCTTAGGACTGCACACACCACTTTTGGTAAATTAAACACACAAATGTTTATACGTAATAAACCAATATTCTTCTCACGAAATTACTAAAAAAATTAAATTCATACCTCACATGAAAATATAAAATTGGAAGTCCAATCAGTGACTAAGGAGTTGGCCCTCCTCCTATGCAACCGATGGATGATAAAATGAAAAGATTTTTCTACATGAGAGTAATCATACAAACACTGATTTTATTTATCAAAGAATAATACAAGAGTCTGCTCTCAGAAATCCACTTGCAAAAAATCTGTGTATATAATAATCTATATCTGTAGCTGATATTACAAACGTATATATAATGTTGTGTATATAATAACAACTGCAACATAAAATAGAATGGTTTATTCTTATCCTACGACCAACAAAATAGTGGATCATGTGCCTTGGATGCTGGCCACAAATTGAAAATGGTTCAATTACAATAGTAAGCAGAAATAGGAAATATGTAGAGTTTGGTTTCTTCCAAACAACTAACACATGCTCATTTCCTCCCTTTGGTCTGCATTCCCAACTAGCGTGTCCGCTTGTAGAAGTCATGAATTAAGTTGGAAGCTAGAAAATAGATTAAAACCATAGGAAGAAAGTGAATATTGTATGGCAAGGAATTGACTTGATAGAAATAGAAGTTGACAACTGCAATCATGAAAGTCCACCATGGAATTCTCATCATACACAAAGATGGTGATTGTGTATGTCTGATCTAGTAACCATATAATTATCTTAAACAAATAAAATGGTAGAATGATAACAATCCATGAGACAATGTTGAGTAATAGGAAGGCTCCTACATAGAAGGTGACATGAAGATTATAGAAAGTCCGCATTATGCTCCATGCTACAAAATATATTTTCCAAGACTTGAAATCACAATGATCATTAGTAAACTCAATCAATAATTAAATTTCACATTTTTATCCAAAAATAATATTAAATACTACTTATATATATTTAATCATATGCAACGTAAAGGCAACAAAATGGTATGCTATAAAATGGAAATGGAGTATGGAAATAGGTGTGAGGGTGCATGAAATAGACTAAAATATGGCATAAAATGAGACGTAAATGGCTCTCATTAGAAGGTTCACTTTTTTAACTTTACTGCAAAAACATTATCCCATATTTGTTGCGAAGGTGTCTTTTTGGCCTTTATATGCTCCAATGATCGCACTAGACATGTGAAGTGCTTGTGTGCTTGACGAGTTGATTTTTTAATTTTTTAATTTTTTAATTTTTTTAATTTTTTAATTTTTTTTTCCAAATTCTTAGCCCTTTTCTTGCATTATTGCTTCCTGAAGTATTTTGGGAGGGCTTCATTTGTAGTATATTATATTTGGGAATTTCAAATTGTTATTGAAGGTTAATGTCTTTGTATTCTTGGAGATTTGTCATAGTTCATTATGGGGTTTTCATTTCATCCTAATGTGATTATGTTGAAAAGGGGAAACTATAAACAATGGAGAGATGGTATCATAAAACATCTCAGATCTCTTCATTTTTTGCCACATTTGCATAATCTAGCTCCCCCTCTTGGTACTAATAGTAAGAAATTTCCATGGAATTGCAAAAGGGATCATGTCCTAGGAGTTATTGCAATGCATATTGATGATGCCACTTTGAATTCTATTGATAATTTTGAGTGTCCTCATATTCTTTGGACTAAAATTTGGGAGATACATGGAGATTTTGATACTCAACTATTCCCAAATGATCCTATTTTAGATTGCCTTGTGCCTCTTCATTTTTTAGATACCCTATGATCATGCTACTATGTAGGAGTTTTAAGTTTTGAAATACTTTGAATCTTTAGATGAGGATGACGAGGGTTCTTCAAATGAACCTTCTTCTCCATAAGGGACAGTTAATGTACCTTCACCTTTAGTGATTCATTGTGTAGAGTCATTGATTGAGGCTCCTATAATTCCTGTTCAGTAGGACCATTCATCTTGTGTTGATGATTCATTGAGCATGTATAGTGATTCATTACAACACATATCTCATTATCTTTATGATTGGGGTTTCCATATATCAAACATTGCATCCTTGTTTGTGGAGTCTCACATTTTAGACTTGGAAGAAACATTTGAAGGATTGGTTTTCCTATTTGATGATAGTTGTGGTACAAATGTTGTCACTCTATCTGTGTCTTTGGAGAATGTTCAAAAGTAGTTTCCAATGGTACCTTGTTTGTCACTTTCTATTGTGATTGGGCATGTTCTTGATTGGTTCGTGGCATCATCTTCCAAGGTCTTGGAGTCACATGAGCATATTTCAAAGACATCATCATACATCTTCATGCTTCTTTCTTTCAATTCCTATCTGGAATGTGAAGAATTCCTGCATTTGTACTTGGTTTTGTTTCTTCCAAAAGGGACACAATTTTTTTGTTGATATTGGATCATGTTTTGTCTTCAAACACTTACCTTTTTGTAGGTGATTATGCATTGTGGGGGGCCTACATAGTCTCTCTCTTTCCCTCTAATGGGGGGCTATTGATTGCAATATATATGTGATGAATGGTGTACTTGGGGGGTATCATGGAGTCCTCCATCCTTCCTCACATGGTTTTCTTTTGTTTGAATTTTCTCTCTTTTGGAGAGGAATTTTCTCCCATAGGGTTTTTCTCTTTTTCTGTGGTTCTGAGAGATTTATTTTTTGCATTGTAGTTGTGCATGGGTACCTAAGATGGTCTTGTAGCTGAGACCCATATTGCATTTTATTTTGCATAATAATCTCCCTAAGTTTGCACTTAAGGGGGGTGTTAGTGTTAAGTTTAACTTAGGATAATTAGTTTTTCCCATATCGGGTAGTTTTTCACCTGTCACTTTTTTCATGCCTTTAAAAGACCTGTATAATATGTATTTTATCATCTCACTTCTGAATATCATTTTGGTATTTGGAAAAATAGTGTTTTCTTCTCCTGTATGTGTGAGGGTGATTTGTTTACAGGTTGAGGATCTTGGGAAGGAGTTACCTTCTCCTACAACTTAAACAATTAGAAATAATTTAATTAAGGTGGGATTTTATGATATTTAATTAAATAATTTGCATTATTTAATCAAATGAGAAGACTTAGGAGATTTAACTATATAATTTGGATTATTTAATCAAATGAGATGAAAATTAGTGTGAAGAGGTGAATTAATCAAATAATATTAATTATATGATTGATAGAAGAAAATAATAAATTAAATTAAAAAATTGATATTATTTAATTAAATAGATGAAAATAAGGTGAATCAAGATAGAAAACCTGTGTTAATAAATCAAAATCAGGTGTACGATGTGATCAAGACATTTTTGAGTGTCTACAATTGTTAGTCCTCTTCTAGCGACAATGTGGGCAATATTTGGTAAGAGCAACTTTTGTTTCTTCTTGTTTCTTTTTAATGTGAAGAGTGTCCAGTTGAGTTGCTAGATGGCTAATAACATCCTCTTTTATGTTTGACAACAGGCTGCTAAGTTAAACCTTGGAAACACTAGTAGATTTTTTGGTGGAAGAGAATACTCTATCACCCCTGGTCTTCTTCATAGATGATATCGAATAATTTTTGTACACTTGATAGATTTTCTCAAAAGGTAACTGAGAAATATCCTTTGCTCCTATAAGGTTTAATTCATCCATGCAATCTTCATTTACTTCTTGTTGACATGCCAATTTTAGGGACTTTGGGGAGAGCCTATTCTAATGCGACCTTTAGAAAAAAATGCAACCTTTCCACATAGTCTTCAAGTGGTTCTTCTTCCTTATGTGACATTCTCAAGATGTCATCTATTTTCATGTTTTCTCCCCAAAAATAATCTTGGTATGTTTGCAAGAATTTATTCTTCATTTTTTGTCATTTGGTACTACATTTGTTCCTAGTCTCATAAGCCACCATAAAGCAATATTTTTCAATGTGATGGAGAAGAGTTTTAGCTTATGAGTATTTATGGTATAGTCATAGCTTCTACATAGAACATCAATCTCGAACAAGAATGTATCTGGGTCTTCCGTGATTAACACGTAGAAATTAGGTAAGGCCAAAGGAGTTATATTCTTTAGGGAAGTCACCCGCTCTTGATTTTTGATTGAGAATTCAAATATAATAGGATTTACTTGGTTGTCCACTACCTCTTCTATCATGATATCAATATGCCTTATGGGGACTCTCCCAAGTTTTGCAAAAACTACAAGTGTGAGGTGTGTTTTTTTCATTGATTCCCTCAAGTTTTTCTAAGCTAATAGAAATAATTACTTGCTTGTGCTAGTATCTTCAAATTATTCTTAATTCTAGTTTGAGGGGATAAATCTTCCCAAAGTGTCTCTCCAATGCCGCATGCAATATTAACTTGATCTTTAAATATCTTTTCATGCACACTATTAGTGAATAGTTTGAGGTTGATTGTAAATTCTCTTGATCCTAATTGCAATAAGAATTCCCAATTTGTGAAAGAAATATAAATGAAATAAAACATGTTTAGGAATTCTAAACTTTAGCACCATCCCCAAAAAATGATGCCAAATATGTAGTGCTTCCCCTATATTCAATAAATTGATGTATACACTGTATATACACAACTTAATGGACCAACATATACCTTATTAAGCAATTTGTTGTCTCAGACGTTCATTTAAATTGTCAACTAGGGAATCATAATCTTGAGATGATGTTGGAACCATATGTGCAACTGAGAATCCTAAAACATCCTAATCAATTATGTATGGAAAATTAATAGAAACAAATCTAACTAAAAGTGATCTAAGTGAAATAACTATATCTAGAAATAAATTTAGATAAATAAGAATTGTTGTTGGTACCTATGATAATTGCTAATATGGGTAACTACTTCTATAAAAACATTAACTCGATGACTCAATTATGCTACAACTTAATGCATTGACAATTATTTGTTCATTCAACAACTCAACAAATTGTTAATCAAGAAATCCTATTTAGAAATTTATTCAACTGCAAGTAATAATCTAAACTATTACATGTGGATATTGCAATACCTCAAGTGGCCCTTGCTTGAGTTGTTGCAATCCCACAAAATCCTTCTTCAAGTGCTAACTCAAATATTCATGGAAAATGATGTATTCTTCTTTATTACAAATTAAACATACAAAGACTTAAGAATAGAGTATTTGACCAAACAATGCTTATATATTTAGATATATTTCATACAAAAAATCTAGCTAGTTATGGTCTCTCACAAGATCAGATATATACAAGATCCTTGAGAATTCCATTATTCTTGGTTTGAAAACAAATTGTAAGCAATTGCCAACTCTCTCAAAAACATAGGAAGAGGACTAGGTCTTATTTCAACAATAATGAAAAGCTAGTGGAGTTAAGAGTGTTAAAATCACATCAAGACTCTACATCTTTAAAGAAGATGGTTATAATTCAAAACATGATTAATGGGGAAAACTCATTGCAAGCCATGACCATTGTTATTACAAATATATTCTTTCCTCCATGGCCTAATAATAACACAAGTAAAAATATGGAATAATGCATAAGAAAATTATGTTCACAATCTCCAGCCACTACCTTCAATAGCTTTGGTAAATTTTACATGTTGTAGGTGATCACCTTCTCTAGCTACAACATATAGGTATCCTTTTGTTGTAGGTTGGCAATCCTTTTCTATGGGTTGACAGTTCCTTCTTTACAGGAGTTTGTTTATTCTAAAGGCATCTTTCATCATTAATAACTATAATGAATCATAAAACTCCATTAAATTCCTTAGACATTCAAGAATTAACACAACCATTTACTAATATAATATATCATCTTCAATGCTTTAAATACCTAAAATATATGAAAAAGGTCTAGGAATGTCTTTGAAACTTATAAAAAATATAATGAAAATTTGGAAACTAAAGCAAGGAAAAAAGATATTTCTAGGGCTCATCATTGAGCTAGTGAAGTCTAGCCTTGATTTGAGCCCCATATGTTGTATGAGCATCTACAACCTACTTCTCAAGGAAAATTCGAACCACATGAATTAAAAGCATCAAGTTTCCCATGATAATCAAGTGTCAATTTTTTTACATCAACGTTTCAAATCATACTCCATGATCCATCATTAGGATGATATGCAAGCAATAAAGAGAGAGAGAGCCACATGAAGCTGAGTAGCATAATTGAATGGTTGTACTTCCAAAGTGATAGTGGCCTGGTGGAGGTCTAAGGTGGTGGCCTTACACAAACGATGGTAAAAGTAGGCTAATTGGAACACATAAATGTATAAGAAACATGTAGTATAGGTTATGGTATCACTCCACTAGCATATCCAACCAATCCCATGTATGGGTGGGGTTCTAAATTTCAAAAATGTTGAATGTGGGTTGATGTGACCTTGTGATTAAACACATATATTAATGAAAATTTGCACCTTCATGGCTTTGGACTTGGCAATGTTCGACAAGGGCTCCATTGGCAAGGAATATTAGCTAACAAAAGAGAAAAATAGTGGATTGACATCATAACACGATTGAGCCTCTTTAGTACTTTGTTAGGATCAACTCATAAATTGCTCCAAATGTGCCATATATCATATTGTTAGAAATATGATAGAGAATAGCTATAGTGAAAGCTAAAACTTGTTGTAAATCAGATTTATCAATGATAATCATATGAAGGTAGAATAACTATAAACAAAGAAAGAATGCTAAGAATAAATTGTTGAACACATAACACAATATTTTACGTGGAGAAATCCTTTCAGGAAAATCCTCCACCACCAAAATATTTCCTTGTATTAGTTGCAAATAAGATTATAATACATGCACTCTAACTTTTCTTCAGCCTTAAATCCAAAACCATAACCCTTGCAAAGAAAACTATTGAAGAAAACCACCACAAACTCCACTCCAAAGCACCTGTTAAATAGAATACAATCCATGAAGAATGGCATCCAAAATGGTCAAGATACCATGCCACCACCTTGGAATCATCACATTTAGCTCATAATGACCTCTTACAAATCCTCTTACAATTGTCATAAAGCATCTTTCATGCATGGGCACCTAGCAACCAAGATAACAAATATTATGTCACGACACCTGTCATAGTCGTCATAGAATCTTATGACACCTATCATAGCTTTCATAGATACTCTTACAACTTATGACAAATGTCATAACATGTCACAATGCAATCTCCAAAGGTGGGCGCCTAGAATCTCATGTGAAAATTTTAATAATTACCATTACCACAAGCCGGTAAAAGTAACTTAGTAACTCCTAGCTAGTAAAACAATAATTACCGAGGCCAGTAAATAATTAATTACCAAGTTGTCGGTGAAACCTCCAATCTCTTATGGGTGAATTACAAACAATAATAGGAGAATAATAAATACAAGATATTTACAAGGTTGATGGCATCTTTATCCCAACACATATGATCTTGGTGGTGATGAATATTGGGATAAAAAAGCCCAATTTATTAAGCATAAAGAACTAAGCCTATCTTTTGCTAGTTGTTCAACACATAGGCAAGTCCCCATATTTATCATGTCATTTTGATCATATTAAAATCATTGCACAAAAACCCAAGTGGTGGCTACAATTGAAACAAAAATCCATCTCTAGAGTCCAAAGATCACTCAACAACACCATTCGATGAGGGGCTACTCCACCCAACATCCACACATAACAAAACAATAGATATCAACATAAAAAATGTAGGATGAGAAACAACCCATTTTCAATTACTTTCAAAAAATGAAATTAGAGATTCAAAAATTACAATACTACAACCACATGGGCTTGATTCACTACAAGTAAAATTAACTCTATAAGAAAAATCTATTGCTCGAAGCCACAATCTACTCTAATGGAGCCGCCTCTGTAATATTTGTCCATCCCTTTACTTACACCAATAACCACCTTAGAATGTTCTAGAAAGTGTAACTCCCCACTTTTTTTGGCATCTAAAAGTCCAACCACTCATTTTCCCTCCCAAGAAGATATTTTAAATATTAAAATTCACTTTTTGGTGGCACAACTTCCTAGAGCCATAAATTTTGACTCGGGTGTCTAGTTTGTTAGTATAATATATCATTGGAAATTTATTGAAGAGATATACAACGCCAAAGTATTTGAATATTATTTCATCCACTTTTCAAGCTTTTTTTAGGCTTCCAAGGACTTCAAATTTGAGTTTGAAGTTGTATTGGAGAATTTTTTTGAGGCAAAATTTTTAATCTCTCCCAAATGATACATAATATTGAGACGATTCTTCTACCATCAAATAAATTTTTCGATTTTGCTTCTTGGGGTAAATTTCTAGGTCTATGTACACACCCATTTAGGCCAACTTGCTAAAATAGTAAGTGACCAATTTTTACCTTTTCAAACTTTTAATTGTCCTACACCTCTTAATTGCCATCATGGGACTCAAAACAACTAAAGAAAATAACGAAAACATTTTTTTTGGTTGATGCAAGATTGCCCCTACACCACTAAATGCTCATTCATCATCTAAATTAAAGTGTAAACATTAAAAACACCAAAAGAATGATTAGTAATGTTGAAAAGAGCCAATAATGCTCAGTTAATAGGGTCACATCCCTAGTCAACTAAATATTGATTCCATGTAGGAGACAAAAAGGTGACAAAATCACCCTAACCTACTTCATGATGATTGCATAGAACATCGCCAAAAGGCCAAATCACATGATAGGTAGAAAAAATGAAAAAAACATATTCACTTTAACCTCTTGTAAATAGAGAATGTCTATGTTAGAGTAATCATGCATTAGCTAATAATTAATTAATTATTAGTCTAATTTATTCTCATGCACTTAAGCTAAACTTAGGAGTGCTTTGATGATTTTATTAGTTGAGCTATTATTAGGTAATTATATCTCATTGCATGAGATGTTGACACTTGTCATGATCTGATCTCTTTCTCATTTAGCGTTTTTCTCTTATAAGCACTCAACCCTCATCGTATAAGCACTCAACCCTCATCGTATTATCTCTTGAACTCTCCACCTTTGAGGACTCTTGTTTTCCCTGGAAAATTCTTGAGGTTCATTTTGTAGGTTTTTCTTGTTGAGGAATACAAAAATATTTGTTTAAAAATCTCTTGCATGGAAGGTTTCTTTGTTCGTTGTTTGATCTTGTGGCTCATTTTTTTTTTCACAATTCTAACAGTCTAAACCTAGGAATTGCAAATGACCCCAAATAATCCAATAAATACAATTCATAAATGAGTGTCGAGAGGTATCTCTTCATTATCTAACTTGTCTAGAGAAAATAACTATTTTGCAAATTGACTTAATGGGATTCAAAACTTTCTATTTGGAAATGGAAAGGTATGTTTTGATGCTTGGTTGGTACAAATTCTTCTTTCTTCAATCACCCAAGCAGATTGTAAGACCTACTCTACGAAACAACAAGAGGGGAAGAAAGTTGGGCATTGATGGCACTTAGTTGAGACAAGGCTAACACTACAAGCAACGTTCAAACCATTTTTTCCTTACCAAAAGTCTCCCAAGGCGGGGAGGGTACAAATTTAATTGATTTTGGAGGTTTTGAAATATTGTTTTTGCGGTCAGCTTCCCAAAGCTAGAAGGTATAGGGGAAGGCTTTTTGTTAATAGAGTTCGTGGCTTTGTGGTTGACTACAATGAACCAACCTTCCTTTTTATTTGTCAAAGGTGGTGACCTAAAAGAGGGTTTTGCAACAATATTTGGGGACATAGGAACAAGAGGGCTGCAATCTTGTATATTGTTTTCTAAGGATTGACGTTGATACATGTAGGTGTTTGTGAGGTTGATATAAAGGACGTGTTTGATATATCTAGTTTGGCTAACTTGGATATCAACACTCTTTGAGGTCCTTGGATAGATCTACATCAACACAAATTTGCTATTGAGTACAAGATATAAAGAATTTCTCTAGTTTGAATCACACAACTAAGCCTAGAGAAGATACTATCTAGCTCAAAAAGTTCCAACATGGTAGGGGTAGATAGTGAAACTCAATCCAAGGACCTTAAAAGAATTGACATCAGAGATGACAAAGTCTCACTTCTAGAGTTTGAAAACAAGCAACAAGGAATGAAGAAGCCAAGGGCCGTGACTAAGCACCACCTTAGTATGATTTACTTTGGCAAATCAAAAAAGAAAAGAAAAACCTTTTGTAAGGTTTTGCATTGCAAAAAAATGGATCCCATGTGGGGTTTGGGCCTTGCTAACCCAATCTTTGAGCATGTTTTTAAGAAGAGGAACCTAGCCACAAAATATTCAATCAAATTAAAATTTTCTAGCTTTAGCATACATTATCAATTTTTTAAAATTGAAAGAGCAACATCGAGTGGTGTCTCAAAAGATAAGGGTACCATTGCTTGTCATTGTCAAACCAATAAAAAAATTTGATGACAAAAAATGTTATAATAAATACAAATAAAAACACAAAACAATATATATACTAAAAAAATGCAAAATAATAAATCGAAAAGAAATCTAAAAAATAAACTAGAAACTTCTCAATGCATGTACCATGCAACAAATCTTCGAAAAGCTATTATCTTACTAACACTTGCACCCAGAGGGGTGCAAGGAATATGCTAATAGTATTATATAATTTGAGTGTCTTTTTGCGGTTGATTTTGTGTTACACAGAGCACTATTTTAGCGGTTGATTTTGTGTTACACAGAGCACTGTTTTAGCGGTCCCTGTCATACTTTATCAATGCACTGTTTTAGTAGTCCTTGTCATACTTTATCAATGCTCTGTACAAAGTAAAATGAGAATAATGATGCACAATGAGCATCTTAAAATGGACAAAAGAGTTTACCCACAAAATAAAACTTGAATTATTAAACAATTTAGAAAAGAACTAAAATTAGATTCTTACAATGTGGTTGCAGAATTGAACACATAATACTAATCAAATATGAAACTTGTTTTCCCTTGTTCTAATAACTACATGTTGTCACTTGTTGATTGTTGGTATGATTTGTTTCTTTTGTTTTCTATCTCCTAGGCATAACTGTATTTGATGTCCCATGTTTGATTAAGTTCATCGAAAACTATTGAGGTGCAACTAATTTCAAGGTAATTTGGCTTAAGTGGACGCTTTGGGTTCACAGGGGGCTTGGGAGGTGGCTTCACAACAGGATACTTGGGTGGTGTCGTCAAAGGTGGCTTAGAGATTATAGCTAGAACTCATCCTTCCCAAATTGATACAACACATGAAAGTGATTGAATACAATATTATTGTCAATACAGACATTAAATTCAATTAAAAAATGTCAATATATCTGTACCTATCATGCATCAACAGTAAATCTCTATGATCATTTTTCCATTTGTGATGTGGAACCCTTGTCAGATCAACACCTTCATCTTCATTTTTCTCATATATAGATAAATGTATAGAAAACCCACAAAAGGAACCACCTTGTTTGTGAATAGATTGCATGCTTTTAACATGAATACACTTAAGTAACCTTGCTGTAGTGCAGTTGATTCTGCCCAATAATTATCCTCAATGTAATTAGAGTATGTCCTCAATTCAAAAAAAATATAAATTCAGAATTTTTCTCTGGTAGGAAGCTTTTTGATACTTCAGAACATAACATTCTTGTTAGAATTGATTGCCTATTGTTGCTATTTCAGGCTCTACAATTGTTGATAGACGGAGAAAGTCTTCTTAGAGAAGACTGTTGGAGGATACCTTCATCAAAGGATAGTGCATTTGATGACTACCGGGATGAGCTGCAGAACTTGACATGTACTGCCAAAAAATAAATGGAATATGAGGAAGATCCCTAGTACTAGGTAGGCAATCAAAATCTGAACGGCTTAAAAATCCCCACCAAAAAGAAAATGAAAATTAAATCAATGGGCAACCGTTGGCAAGAGTGTCTAAGGACATATGCCTGAATGCGTCATTGTTCAAGGTACTTAATTAAGGAGGCACCTCTCTAAGAAAGGGGGAGATGGAATAGAGCAATAGCCTGTTTGGCTGCTCAAAACATAGATGGTAATAAATAAATTGGTTGTTTGAAGTCTTTTTTCTGAAAGAATACCAATCATACTGTTACTGCAAGAAGAAAACAAATTGAGAGCTGTAAAAACCCTAGCACTAAAACCTAACTTTAAACATGATGTTGATTTTTCCTCACTCTATTGAGAGGGTAGCGAGAACCAAAGATTGCTAGTTAATGGAGAACAAGTCGTGAAAGGAAAAGGGGTTATAAGTAGGTCCTTAGGCTTTTGAAGTATTCTTATCTTTCAGAAAAAATAATCTTGAGAAACACAATGTTGTAGTCTTCTTTCAATTATGTGTTTTGATCTGAGAAATTCAATACACGTTATGGCCAAGGGAGTGATCATACCATTCTTGGTTGACTCTTTTGTGAATATTTTCTCAGACAGATCTTTCCTCATCTAATATTTCGAGAAAGTGTAAAATCTGAGTTTCTTTGCAGTTTTTGTTTAAGAAAAAAGAAACAAACAAATTATAATGTGTTACAAATAATCTAAAAAATCCGCTTACTTGCAGCATAAAATACACTTACAACAAAATTAAAAATCCAAATATCAGACCCTGCTAGCTTGATATCTAGCAGAAAATTAAAACGCTATTATAAACATTCAGAATTTGTTCCTAGAATGAAATATTATAAATGGTAATTGGACAGTTTTCACCCCAAAAATAACTGATTACAACAACAGATCATGCTGGAAAAAGTTCCAAGTGGGATGAAGTTCTTTCAAAAGTCAAAGATGACAGTAAGAAATGTGCAGTTGCCAATGGAAATAAATTGATAAGCAGGAAGTCTGGACTCTGGCTGAGAATGATGTGGAGAAAATAACTTAATATAAACATGTAGGGAAGGCTAAAGATAACGGCAATTCAGGTGCTAGAAGTGACAAGTTTGATATAAAGGCAAATACAGAGCTTAAAGATCAACAGCAGATGAAAGGAGCAGACATGTCATTCAAGAAACATAAAATTTCAACAAATTTGAGCAGCTTCAACAAGAAAGAATGTAAGAGAATAAACCCAAATGCCAAAACCAATTAGCTAAAGATGCCTCTGCTAAAAATCTTCAATGTTGGAGAGAGCCTATGAAAAGCAGCCTCAAATATAAAACATTCTTGCTTGAAGGAAAGTTACCTGTACTAATGAATAAAAGAGCACTAGAGAAAGCCTGCACATCCAAACAAAAGAAAACTGCAAAACCAAAGCCCTGTATAAAAGTAAGATTCGATATAATGAAGGAGGTTAGATGGTAGCAATAGAGGCAGTGAATGGAGCCCGTGCAAGAATGACCAAAAACAAAATTAAAGAGGCATTACCGTAAATAACAAATTAAGGAAAGAGCATTCACTAGCCTCTCTCAAGCAGACAGCCCTAATGTGCTCTCCTCCTCTGTTAATGCCTACAACTGTCTTCCAATCGTCTCTGATTTTCTTGCAGAGGGTAAACAAAAAATAATGCTTATTCAAAAAATCGTGGAGAACACAATGGAACGAAAGCTTTGCTTTTAAAGAGCACAATGGCGGTGAGGTTTAGGTTTTTTTTTGCATGGAAACTCAATGGCGGTGCTGTTAACAAGGCGTGTGAACTGCAGACTTGAAGTGCAGTTTTGAAGTGGTGGCGGTGAAGTGCAGTATCAATATTCTCGTGCCCTGTCTCAGGCGTCAGTTTTTTCCTCTCCAACAAAATCCCGGTCCCTGTCTCAGACGTGAGACTTTTCTGGTGGGCAAAGCCCACAATAAAGAGCCTATCGGCTAATTAAAAAGCACTCATAAAGTCTACGGTCAATGAGAGTAAATTAAGGAAAAAAACAACAACACGGTTGAGGTCATGAAATTCTAATCAGGTTGCCGTTGGTTTCTTGCACTTGTGTACAAATGAAAATACAACTCCGTCTGTTTTCTTATACAGTTTTGCACTTTACAATCTGTGGATCACATGTTTGACCAATAATTTCCAAAGCTGGAAAAACACGGCTGAACTGAACATAGTTTGCTGTTTTACAAAATTTTATTTAACGCAGACAATATGGAAAACTCGTTTGCAGGAAACTGACACGCAAACAATTGCCTTTAAAGAAACATTCTTTTTATTTTCACAGGCGAAGTTTAACTGTTCTTAATCATTAAAGGTTTCGCTAGAGAGATCTACAACTTTTGTACTTAAGCAATGCAAGTGCAATTAAAGTTTGCTATTTTGAGAAAGGATTTGTGTTGAACTGAATCGCTTTGTTGATGCATTGAAATAGATGAGCCTCAATCTTTTAAGAAGGTTAAAAATGTTGGAAGGCAGAGCACTTGTTGGGGAAACAGATATGTCACAAAAAATGCAAGATTATGCCATGTTATGTGCCTGCGAGGCTCTCGATTTGCATGAAGTTACTGAATACGAAGCCATCGCTCGTTTCATTAAGAAGGTTTGTTTCTAGTAAATTAGTCTTACAGATTTTGTACCTAATTGATTTTATTTGTTAATAATTTATGAAAATTCCAAGGTTGAAGCTTAATGTATCCTTCAAAACTTCGATTTTTCATTTATCTTTTTCCTATGGTAATAGATGTGTACCCAAAGATTAAATTAAATGGATTTTGGGGGGGAATTTGTGATATAATTTTTTAGGATTTAATAGTCAAAATTTATCAAGAACTTATGTCTCATGAATAGTTTGCTTTGCAAGTTATTTTATACCAAGAAAAGCCTATCTCTTGTGGGGCTGTGAATGCCGCAATTCAGTCTATATTGAACATATTACACGATTAATGTTTTATATGATACTAATGGTCTTCTTAGTATTCATTGTAAGTAAGTTTTGTCCAGAATACCACACTCAAATTTCAGATCGGTGGCCCTCATTGCTTCATTCAAGAGTTACCCATAATCAAGCGGGCATAGCTTGCTACCCATTCGCGAAGCTTTAGCAATTTAAACCATTCATTATGAAGCTTCCTAACTCTTTTTTCACACCATTTTTTAATTTTATTGAGTCCTGTTCTGGTCCCTTTCTATAAATATTGAAAGCTTTCTAACAAAGTTGAATTACGAGAAAAGCTTGATCTATAGTGTCTTATTTTTAAAGTCGTTTCCTATGTTTGATTCTTTAAGAGTTTCCAGTCACGCTCGCTTTTTCTATTGTAATGTTGACGGACTTGATTCAGATTCCGAGGCCATAGAATCTATGCAATGATGGAAAACAGATTCCTCCATTCTTGTCCAAATTGTCCAAACACAGTACAAGAAAATAAAATAATTTGATATTTTTGCTTATCAGCACAGGGTTGAAAGCAAAAACTGATGTAGCTTTATTGGCTTATGATTTTATTACAGATTTTGCAAGACTTTTTTGTTTGAAGTGAATCAGGATTCAGGAATGATATTTTCTGAAAAAAAACTTCAATTATTGTGGTCTAATGGATTGTATTATCTTCTTTGATATGTGACCACAGAAATTTGACGAAACATATGGGATGGCATGGCAATGCATAGTTGGGTTCAGTTTTGGATCATCCATTACCCATGTGAGTGGAACATTTATTTATTTCCACGTGGAGAGATTGGCTTTTCTGCTCTTCAAAGATGCACTTTTCAAGGAGGAACAGGGTCAAATGGGCTTTGCATGTGGTAATGCAAAAAAATAAGAAGTGCAGCTAGGTGTACCGTCCAACATTGGGTCCAATTCATAGATATCTGCTGTCCAACATTGGGCCCAATTAATAGCTTATAGCAGCATGCATCTGTACAGTAGTTACATTGCTAAATATTTAGAGAGTAGCAAAAGCTGGGAATTTTTGTAAGGTTTTGGGCCACTCATGTGAGCTTGGTTTTTTCTTCGGTCTGTTCTTAGGGTTTGTTTTTCTTTGGCAGCATAGTAGATCTACCCTTCATTATGTTTGCAGTTGCACCCAAGATGAAAAGCAAGGCTTCCAAGTGGATTTTTTTTTTCGATTGACATATTGTACTGCATACCTAGCTTTCTTGAAATCCTGTACAACTAACTGGGACAACATTCTATATAATTAAAATAATAAATATAAAAATATATTGATATACACTTTTCATTTTTATTTTATTGTTAGTTTTTGTTATGGAATTATAGTTGAGAGCTCAACTTTAAACAGTGAATTATTAGTTTTGTTTTGCAGTTAATCAGATTTGCGAATTTTGTTGTGGTAAATTACTTTACGATGTTTAGTACATAAAAATTGATCAATTTTAATTGTTGACAATTAAAATTTAATTTCATCAGATTCAAATTCGTTGATCAATATATACACGCAGTTTCTAAGGCAAAAGAAGGCTCAACTTTCCGACAAAGTTTTGGTCTTCTCTAAGACTTGGTCGACATGATGCCACTCTTCTACAACTCAGGCAGCAAGGGTACACATTATTTTACAAATTTGTAAGGACCAAAAGAGTCAAAAAGTCATCTATAACTACAATTGCCACAAGACTCAGTCATAGACTATGGAACAAAAATGGAAAATATATGATATTTGATTTTAATATCACAACTTAATTATTGATTTCTTTAGCTGAAGACCACAACCTAAGGATTAATTTAACCTAACCTCTGTAAAAAATGATAAAAAATACAAATCCTCACATGTCAATATTAATTACACTTACCTTAATGAAATTCCACTGCCAAAATTGTTAGGAAAAAGAAGGTGTCTCAACCTTCGATTTTTTCCATAGCATTGATTTTTATTGAATGTTGTTAATTTTCTCACATTGTGTTTTGAGTTACAACTTGCAGTTTCTTTTTCTGATGAGGAGTCAAGTTGATTTTATAGGTGGAGTTGTTCATGAAGGCATTTTCTATTTCCGTGTTGAGTTTTGACAGTTGATTTAGAAATGTCTAAATTGTGCATTGTAAGCTCTATAAATATGAGATTTTGCTTGAGGAGTTGTGAGAAGAGATATTGAATTCCTGCCAGATTTTCTCTAGATGGAACATGATGTAAATCTCCATGTAAAGGCTTAGAGCTTGCAATTGTATTGTAACTGTGTATTTGGTTGTTGAATAATACAATGAATCTATGCTTTTGGAGGGTGGGGTTTTTTACCCAAAAGGATTTTTCCCCACGTAAATCTTTGTGTTCATGTCTTCTGTTCCATCTTTCATGTTTAATGATTTTGTTTATTGAATCATTTTAATGCATATTGTTAAATTGGTTAAAATTGCATGAACTTTCCTCTAAGGATTAATGGTGGAAAATAAATTATGTCTAATTTTGCTTTATGGCATAGTAGTACATTTTTTTGAGGTTCTCTGAAGAAACATTGTTTATTGAAGACACTTACTAATCCCAGTTGTTTGCTCTGGGATGAATCAATTTCCCTTCAATTGGTATCAAAATTTTCTTCTGGGATTTGCTTTTTGCTTGCATGTGGAGGTTTGTGAGTTGCATGTACTTGCATGGATATTCATGTGGCTTTCATATGCTTGCATGTTGATGCATGTAAGAATTCCTGGTGTTTCAGGTTCTGGGTACTCTTTCTGTGAAGATTTTTTAGCCTCGCAAGCTTGAGGAAATTTCAAGGAATCGGCTAAAGATTGATCCTTTGGTGAGTGGAAGTTCTTGATTTTAGTTTTAGTTTTAAGAGGCAACACACATCTTGAAGGATGGTGAAGATGGAGAAAATATGGTTGGTCATATTGAAATGATGTGATCTAAAGCTCCTAGTTGATAGCGGAATAATCCTAATACACAGGGTGTGCTTTTTATTCTTTATGGTTGTGTTGCAACAAAGATTTCATATTGGGTATCTGTGTGAGAGGCTCCCTGGTGATATGGAGAAGCTTGGGTTGTTTTCCAGCTATAGAGTAATGTGCTTATGCCAGGTGCTTTTTCCTAGTATTGGAAGGCATTATTTTTGTTACCCTGATTGCATGTAGGCTATAGAGTTGATCATTAGATGATTTGGAAAATTCTATAATAGCTTGTCTCCCTCAGATGCATGTGCATGTTGGTGATTGTGGAGTTGGCCTGAAACGGGCTTGGAGTTCATAAACTGTTTTTTCCTTTTATGGATGGTTTGTATTTGTATGGCTCAGATTCATGTTCCTTAGATCTAAGGGTTTTATAGATTTTCCTAAAAAAATATATGGTTATGCTCATCTATGATAATCCATTATTCTTGTTTAACTGTTATGGTTCTTTTTTAGACTTTTGAGTCTTCCAGATGTGAAGTGGGTGTGGATGCGCATGGGTGTTTTTCAAACAAAGTGGTTTTGCAGGTTTTATATTGTCAAGAAAACTTGTGATTTTGTAGAGCTGTGGTTAATCTATTTTCTAGACCCTAGTTTTTGGGGTGTTACTGGATGAGATAGTTGCAGTTTTGCATGCATGCTTCATGCATGGTGTGAGAAGGTGAGATGATTTCTCTGTATGGGAGTGTTGGTACATGATTAGTCACTCAACATTTCTATGGTGATGCTTGGTGGATTCCTTGACTATGATGCTCATTGTGGATATGATTGACAAATTAGATCTGAGCTTGATCTAGTTCTTGAGTCATGATTGAAAAATCTTAGTTTTGTAGTTTCCAGTGTGGTAGTGGGTTTGCATGTTACATTGATTGGATCTACGAGTTGTGCAATGTTGTGGGATATCTCTACCTACATGTTTTCTATGGGACAACTTGGATGTGGACTGTCTATATCCACAAGGTTTGATTCAATGTTGATGCAGGCTTGTTACTTGGCCTTTTCTGTGGTCACTTGTGCATTAGTGCACAGTTGCTTTGAGATGAGAGGATGGATGATATGTGAGTACCTAGATAGTTAGTTTTGGAGTCCTATAGCATGGTGTACATTTCCTTGATTTTGAGATCTTGATTTCACTTAGTGTGATCAATAATACACTTGTATGTGCGTGGACCTGAACGATTTTCAGATTTGGGAGATGGCATGTCATGTGCTTGGAAAGCTCAATACCACGGTTCTAGCAGTGACTCTGTATTCATCACTATGTGGTGAATGATCTTCTTTAGTGATGAAAATGTTTTAGAGGGACTCTTAGATATTGTTGATGTAGAAGGGTTTCTTCACATTTGCATGTGAACACTATTTGAGGATGTGTAGCATCTTAGAGCCATGGAGGACCCTTGTGGTCTTTGGGTTGATGTGTTGGTGGTGCTTGACAGGTTATATTGGTTTAGAGTTTGTTTATTTCATGTCATGGGTAAGTGCATGGATTTGTGACACAATTTTGATGCCAAATTGGAAAAAAACACAAAAAACACTTGTAGCAAGCTATATTGCACTCACCAAATTTGGAGAGTGTCAAATTTGGTGCTCACCAAATGACTTGAATTTTACAATGAATGTTTGTGAGCTCTTTCTTCTTATGTTTCTCTACTAGGGAGACTATATAAATGAAATACACATTTAAGTTATATTTCATGTATATAGTTTCAGGATGTCTGAGAGTGGTTTCAAATCTCTAGGAGTTATAATGCAAATTCTAGTTTTTGGAAGATCTTAAATTTTTTAGACTTAGTCAAATTTTAGTAATCAACAAGTCAAATTTCAGTAATCAAGAGGTTAAATTTTAGTAGTCAACAAGTTGTATCATCTTTCTCTCTCTCTCTCTCCTTCTCTCTACTCTCTATCTCTCCACTCCCTCCTCTCCCTTCCTCCCTCTCTCCTCTCTCTCTCTCTCTCACACACACCTCTCTATCTCCTCCCTACATCTGCCTCCCTCTCTCCCTTCTCTCTCTCTCTCTCTCTCTACCTACCTCTCCCTCCATCACTTTGTATCTCACCTATGTACCCCTCCCTACCTCTTTCCCTCTATAATCTCTATCTCTCCTCTCCCTCCCTCTACCTACATCTCTCTCTCACTCTCTATCCCTCTCTTCCCCCTCTTTCTCTATAACTCTCTCCTCTCTATCTCATAATTCTCTCTCCCTCCCTCTCACTCTCTCCTCTCTATCTCACCACTCTCTCTATCTCTCCCTCTCTTTCACACACACAAATATAACTCTCCCTTCCTCCCTCCTTCCCTCTCTACTTCTCTCTATCTCTCCTCTCCCTCCCTCTCTACCTCACCCTCCCTCCCCTTATTTTTGTCTCCCCTCTTAGTCTCTCTCACTATTGTCCCTCGCTCCCTCCTCCCTCTTTCTCTCTCAATTTATCCTTTTCTATATCTCACCATTATCTTTCTCTCACTCACACACACACCTTTATATCCCTCCCTACCTCTCCATCCCTCCCTCCCCTCTCCCCTCTCTATCTCTCCTCTCTCTTTCCCTCTC
>VCHN02000014.1:171102956-171217721 GCA_007115665.2 Sequoiadendron giganteum | reverse complement strand
AGGGAAAGAGAGAGGGAGAACTAGAAAAACATGTATAGGGAGTACAAGTTAAGAGCAGAGATAGATGAGAGTAGAAGTTTGAAATGGAAGGAAAGAGAGAGAGGAGGAGGGATAGGTAAAGATGGATAATTGAGATAGATAGGAGACAGGGGTAGGTAGAGAGAGGGCGATGAGAGATAGAAAGAGGGATAGGGAGAGAGGAGATATAGAAAGAGGGGGAGGGATGGAGAGATAGAGAGGGTAGAGAGGGAAGGAAAGAGATAGAGAGAGAAGTAGAGAGGGAAGAAGGTGGATATATTGAGAGAGAGGAGGCAAGGAGGGAGAGAGAAATAGGCATAGAGGGATAGCTAGGTAGAGAGAAGTAGATATGAAAGGAGAGATAGAGGGAAATAGAGAGCAAGAGAGAAAGAGGGGAGAGAGAGGGAGGGAGGGATAGGTAGGGATAGAGAGAGGTGATATAGAGAATATAGAGATATATATAGAGATAAAAGGAGAGGGAGGGGAGATAGAGAAATGTAGAGAAGGAAGGAGGGAGGGAGGGAGATAGATATTAGAGAGGGAAGGAGAGAGATGGACATGTAGAGACATAGTTCTTGAGATCAAGGGAGAGAGTGTTAGATAAAGGGATGGAGATAGTGAGAGAGAGAGGTCTAGAGAATACGAGATGAAAATGAGTGAGATAGAGAGAGAAAGATGAAATTTGACCTTTTGATTACTGAAATTTGACATGCTGGTTACTCAAATTTGACTAAGTCTATTTTTTTTTTAAATCTTCCAAAAACTAGAATTTGCATTATAAATCCTAGAGATTTGTAACCACTCTCAAACATCCTGAAACTAGAAATTAAATGTCCATATGTAAATGTCAAATTATACTTAAATGTTTATTTCATGTATATAGTCTCCCTAGTAGAGAAAGAGAAGAAGAAAGACTTCACAAAAGTTAATTGCAAAATTCAGGCTTCACATTTGGCACTCTCCAAATGGGTTGCATTGGGAAATACCAACCCAATGGGTTGTATTTTTCATTGGGAATCTGACCCAAAGGTTTGGACAACCATTTCATGCAAAAGACATGATTTGTTGAAAGGGTGATGAAATTTCACACATTTTTGGCCATGCTCACTGTCACATTTGCATATCTTTCAATGCATGCCTATAAAAAAATCATGATGATGTTAGGCTCTCTCTTAGCTATCTAAATATATAATTTTTTTTACAGTTTGATTTAGTTAAGGTTTTGATCCATAACTTCTCTTGTAAATGCCTTTGTTTTTGGTAAAAAACCAACATGTGCTAGTTTTAGGATAGATTTTTACTCATTCATCGAAACATGAAACAAATTACATTTTAAAAACTAGATTCCATTCTACACATGATGAAAAATGAATTTGTGATTAGTTTTCAAAAATATTAGAGGGGGCACGCTCAAATTTCAACTTTTTAGGATGTGTCCACTTTGAAAATTCATAAAATATTATATATTCATTAAAAAAATTATCCAAAAGAATGAGGATAAGCTACATGGTGTTAGCTAATTTATCATTGAGTTGGGATTTTTGAAATTCTAAAAAAAGTTAATCAAAATGGGGGAGCCCTCAGGTGCTATGCTATTTATTTTGATAAAAATAGGACCTATTTTGGCCCCCCATTTTTGAGACCCTTAATCTTCATTAATTTCAAAAAGAATTAGTAGCTTAGAAAATAGACTCGAAGAACTTCAACTTTTGTTCTTTCTGTATCTTGAAATTTTGAGCGTAACTATCTTCATTTTCTCGTGCAAATCAGATTTTGCTGATTTAAAAAAAAAAGGTGGCATCTTAAGAGCCAAAATTGTGTCACAGATCCATGCACTTACCCTCATGGTATAATCTTGATTCTAGATTAGAGTTTTGACATGATTCATTTCTTTTGAGACCATGGTATTTTGACTTGGAGCATGGGATATCCTAAGGGGGATGGTAAGATCATGATGTCATGGTAAGTTCCCGATTCAGATGATTGGAGATTTGATAGTTTTTTGGTGATTCTCAATGTTTTGGGTGCATTCGTTATATGCTTGAGAACTTCATGATAGTTGATACATTTGGAGTTTAGCATGAGATGATTATTTGATGGTGCTCATGGATATGTGGAGAATGGCATGAGACTGCATTTCTCTTGAGATGAGAGAAGTGTTTTTGATATGGCTACTCTTGATGAGATTTCAACAGAAAGTTCGAGGATCCTAAACCTTGGTTGGACGCAAGTTCAACATAGACCTATGAGGAGATTTCTCTTGGAGGAGTCATTATGGCTTGCATATCTTGGAGGAGCATTCTCATTCCCCACTCTTGGTCTACTCAACAACTTATTGCTTGAGAGTTACTGTCCATTATTTCTCTCAGGTGCTTTATGATTTCCTTCATAAACATGGATCTTGAGCTGCTATTGGATGGTTCTGGAGGATTCATTGTGAGAGATGGATAGCATGGTTATCTCCTTGGGTTTTCATTTTCATTTATGATGATTATAGGGGATGGTAGTGGGCTGATTTCTTGAGATGGGAAATGGAGTAGTTTTATCTTCCTTGAGAAGCTTACTGCATCCATGTAGATACATGATGCATATGTTATGTTTGATCTCTTGAGGTTGAATGGGTTTGCATATTGTTATGGATTTTATATTGGGGTTGTGAAGGAGATCTTACTTGACACAGTTGAAACTTAGAGGTGTATGTAGAAGGGCATGCTACATGTTTATTATTTGCAGAATTTTCTCTTTAGTCTAGTTCTTCTTCATGTATGTTTAGATTCATATGAATTTAGATGTAATATTTCTCAGTGGAGCTATAATGATCACTAGTTTTTGGTCATGTGTTGTCATGTGGATGATGACATGGAGGTTCTTGTATCTTTTTCTTTTATCAGATATGGAGAACATGGGAGAGCTATGGAAGATTGTTGAGAGAGATGTTTCTTACAGTAATTAATTATAGGATTCACAGATCTTTGTGGATGGTCCTTGGTAATACATGGTTACACTTTCTATGTGTTGTGATTATTAGACTTGGTATGCCTTTGATATTTTCAGATTCGACATTACCCATGTAGTGGGAGTTCCTAGATGTGTTTGTTCTTCTTTGACTGGTTGGAACATGGAGCTTATATTTGCAGTTGATGGGTTATCTATGTAGGTGGCATGAGTTTTCTGATGTGGATAACTTCAAGGTATAGATTATTGAATGGATTAGTACTTGCTATGGGTGCTATTTTTAGTCATGTGGGCTGATCAGTTGTATGGGAGCAGTCAGTTTCCTGGTTGTTGTTGTAACTTATGTTCTATCTTATTTTTTGGAGGATGACTTTGTAATGATGGATTTCTACAAAACAGATTGTTAGTTTAATAAAACATGCAATATTAATCTAAATCCAAAAAATCAATAGAATGCATAGGAAAACAAAATAAAAGAACGAATAAGAAAGCTCTCATCCAATCCTTTCTTCTCCATGGCTCATTTCTATTGTACCTTCTAACTTTGTTGTGATATTGAATGCCCTTAGATTGTGTATGTGAGCAAACTCTAAATATCTAGCCCTAGACAAAGCTTTGAAGGATTTGTATGAAAACTCTATGCAAACTAGAAATTTAATTCTATTATGCAAGTTATTAATAAGCCTAAAAGATGATATGATAATAAGAAATGACAATAATGAAATTACCAAAATAATAAGAGATGGCCAAAAATGAGATCAAGATTGTCATTTTATAGAAAATGCAATCTTGAATGGACGAATGAGATGAGATATTGAGAAATTCCCTAGAATCAAAGGTCAAGATTCAAAGTGACAACTCTCAATTAGGGTTAGGGCAACAATCCCCAAATGTGTGGACAAGATTTAACTTAAGAAATTAAATCAATGGTGGATAATAAACGTGACCTTGAGATGAAATTAGTAAAAATCAAGAGATAAGGAGATGAATAATTTTAGCAATTACTTGATTTGTAGAAAAATAATTCCATTTTGAATTAAATCAATTCAAAATATGGATTTGTGAGATAATGAGTAATTGATTTTTTTGAAATTAATTACTAAAAGAAGAATCAATTAACAAATGTGAAGCCATTTTTAAATAAATTATTTTATTTAAAAAGAGGGAAATGTCACATAAGGCAATTAAATAATTAATAATAATTATTTAATTTAGAAGAGATAGTTAATTAATTAAATAAATTAATGAATCTATTTAATTACGAGAGGATTTAGGAATTAGTGACATATTAAATAAATATATTAAAAAATACTTATTTTAATAATCAGGAGGACATTAATGATAAGGATTAATTAAATAAATGAGACTTTATTTAATTGTAAGAAGACTTTGATAATTAGTGACACACTAAATAAATAAGATTTATTTATTTAATAATCATGACGAATGAAAGATCATGAATTAATTAAATAATTATAAATTATTTAATTAATAGTTGAATGTGGGTTAGAAACATTATTACAAAGTTATAATCATGTTATGACGAAAGGTGGTAAAATGTTGCTTGTAAGCCTTGGTCATTTTTATGTGTCTACATTTTCCCTTCTTTGTCATAATGCAGTTTATCACATTATGGCAAAGAAAACAAGTCTAGAATATGCCCCGACGAAGGTACGAGATGCCTATGCCCCCTTGAGAGGACAGTTGGGTTCAGAGAACATGAGTGTGCTCTCGAAATGAATGAGAAGGACTAGAAGATGATAGACAAAAGTATATAGGAAAGATAGATAAGGATGATAATGATGTGGACTTAGAAGAAATGCTAGAGATAAAAAGATGAATGTTAGGATAGAAGACATGAATGCTGATATGGGGAAGGAGATGCAAGTTAATGTGAAAGACAAAGTGCATGTTAGAATCCTTCAATGTTTTTCTATAGTGCTATCCTAGTTGTTGCTCTTTGATCATCATTGGGCGAAAATGTCATGATGGCCGACAAACACTATGATATGACGTAGATCAATAGTGTGCAAGGTCGAACCATCACGTAGATCAACAGTTGTAGACAAAGATGATCATGACTCATACGAGGAACATAATTGCCCCTAGTCCTTTTGTCATGACCAACTGCCAAAAAAAATAGACCAATCATGAGACGTCGCTGCTTCTCTAAATCCTGATGTTAGGACATCCTTGAGAAACTAGCCATATGATAGTCAAAACAGACAGAAAAACCATCGTACTACGTCATTGCTTCTCTAAATCCTGAAGTCAGGACATCTCGGAGAAACTAATAGTAGAGTGATAAGAAGACAAGGATAATCATCATGATTTTTCATGGTTCCTAGGACATAAGGAACTAATATCATGATAATCATCAAAAGATAGATAAATTTTGCCAAGTGTTTGCCAAGTGTTTTAATGTCAAGTGTTACCAAATGTCGAGCGATATCAAATTCAGGGAGGACACATCCTGAATGATGTTGATATCTAGGAGATCAATTCTCGAAGTTAGGAGAATCCACCAAAATGCCAGATGATGTTGACGATGCTTAGGAAGGACACATCCAAAAGCATAGAGAAATGACAAGATTTTCTTTTCAGAAGGACGTATCTAAAGAAGAACCCAATTTTTTTCCATGTTAAATTGTCTTGATAGGATTTTGAGCACATGTCATTGTTGACATGCTGAATTGACTGAAAATGTTGATGAAAAAGATTTTTGATAGACTGATAGCTCAAGATTGACATAAGATTTGCTTGATTTGAAGATAGTTTTGACATGTGTGAAAATGTGGTGGAATGAACCCTAATGGACTGACCTAATGCGGCCTCAAGGGTCCATCGATTGATGGCCTTGCCTACGTTATGCACTCAGAGACCTTGTAGTTCAACACGACCAATGACGTTGTCCAAAGGATAGAAGATTGAATCATGATTTTATTTTGACAAACCTAGAAATACTGACCTAAAGTCTTGGGGATTCAAAGATGAATCTTG
Organism: Sequoiadendron giganteum; assembly: GCA_007115665.2. Taxonomy (NCBI): domain Eukaryota; kingdom Viridiplantae; phylum Streptophyta; class Pinopsida; order Cupressales; family Cupressaceae; genus Sequoiadendron; species Sequoiadendron giganteum. Next base: position 171,211,748 of record VCHN02000014.1, on the reverse strand, counting down.
CCTACGTAGCAAATGCGCAAAGACAATGTAGTTTGGACTTAGACAAAATTTTGACTGACACGATCAATTGAACTTGATCAGACAAACATTGCCTCTGTTTTGGATTTTCTCAAGACATTTTCAAATTTTTAAGACTTTTCTCAAGAGTTTTTCAAAATTTTAGGAGGTTTATAGGACGTTTTCAAATTTTTAGGAGTTTTTTCAAGACTTTTTCAGATTTTTAGGAGTTTTTCAGATTTTAGGAATTTTTTCAAGACTTTTTAAGAATGCGGGATCATGTGCGGTACCCACTATAGTTGCACGATAAAGGTCTTGCTCCCAGATAGATCGGGGATCTTCTAATTCAAATGATACAGAGATAGGTAGACAAAAGGCAAGGATATGCAAGGGATGATGTCAACCAAATGCTAACCATGGCCGAAATCGACAAGACTTAGGATGGATGCTGTGAATGTGTCAGGCCTTTGTGATTATAAAAAATGGATAAAGGTCGATTTGAGTAACAATAGATGGCTTAGCAATGATCGACTACGCATGGCACCTATTTGCCAGGTTTTCACCATGGTACTTATCCAAAGCGCCTGTTTGCCAGGTTTTCACTATTGGATGAATTTATTTCTTTTTACTATTTTTGCCATTTTTTAATTTTTATTTTGATGTCACCAAGACGCCTGTTTGCCAGGTTTTCATCAAGGGACAACTTTTTCTATTTTTCTTTTCTTTTGTATTTTGTAGGTTTTTAGCCTAGCTCTTTGATGCTATGTGTAGAACTTTCTCAGATGTAAGTTGTTGATGGGTTCTATCAGCTGTTATCCATCAGGTGTGGCCAATTGATAAGCTCCAGAACCAAATGCAACAGTAATGATATAAGGACCAAGCCAATTAGCCTCAAAATTTCAGGGCTTTTCACGATCCGCCTGATTTTTGGGGTTCTGCATGAGAACCAAGTCACCGATTTCAAACTTTCTCACCATTACTCTTTTGTTATAACTTCGAAAAATACAATTTTGATATGCCTGCAAATGATTTAAGGCATTTTGTCACCTTTCTTGTAACATTTATAGCTCATGTAGTTGAGATTGTCTGTACTCTTCATCATCAATCATTCCTTTCAAGGAGACTCGAAGAGAAGGAATTTTGACCTCGATGGGAAATATGGCCTCTGATCCATAGACCAGAGAAAATGGAGTGGCTTCAGTGGGGGTACAAATGCTAGTACGATAGGCCCATAAAGCAGGATTAAGTTGTAGGTGCCAATCTCGGCCGATGTCGTTGACGGTCTTCTTGAGTATGTGAAGAATTTTTTTATTTGACGCCTCAGCTTGGCCGTTACCTTGTGGGTAATATGGGGTGGATAAATGATGTTGGATGTGGAATCGCTCACAGAGCTCACGAACGTCCTGATTTTTGAATGGACTGCCTTTATATGTGATGATGGATTGTGGGACACCATACCAACAGATGATGTAATTTAGAATAAATTTGGATATTTGCTTACCGGTGATGTAAGTGAGGGGGACGACTTCAATCCACTTAGTAAAGTACTCAGTGTCGGTGATTATGAATTTATGGCCGTTAGAAGAGGATGGATGGATTTTTCCCACGAGGTCGAGTCCCCATTGTTGGAAATGCCATGGAGAAGTGATTAGTCTTAATTCCTATGCAGGTGCATGAATTAGGTCACTATGCACTTGGCATTTTTGACATTTTCTGACAAACTGAAGAGCATCTTTTTCCAATGTCGGCCAGTAGTATCCAAGTCTGGTGACTTTTCAAGCTAACGTTGGACTACTTGAATGAGATCCACATATACCCTCATGCACTTTGCGTAAAGTTGTTTGGGCTTCATCAGTGTAGAGACAATGAAGAAGGGTGTTATCAAAGCCGCAGCGGTATAGGGTATAATTGACGATGGTATGCCTAGCTGCTTTTCAGATAAAGGACTTTCTTTGGTTGTTGGAAAGGTTGGGTGGGAGGATTTGGGATTTAAGATAGTCATAGATGTCCTGATACCAAGGTGAACTGGGACCAACAATCTCACACACCATCGCTGACTCTGGAATATCGTATGCAGGCATCAAAAGCTGTTCCACTAAGAATTCAAATTGTGACACATTCTTAGGGATGTCTAAGAGAGATTCAATGGTAGCCATTGCATCAGCTACCTTATTTTGCGTCCTTGGGATTTGTTCAAATGCAATCATTTTGAATAATATCAAGAAACTATCCACCATGCGCTTGTAAGGAAGCAAATTTTTATCCTTTGTGTCATAATCATCATTCACTTGGTTGATGACTAATTGTGAATCCCTGAATACGAGCAATGTCTAAATTTTCCATTGCATTGCTATCTTGAGACCTGTGACCAATGCCTCATATTCTACAATATTATTTGTACAAGGGAAGGTGATCCAAAATTATTTAGGAATTGAATCCCCTTGTGGTGTGATAAATAATATGCCAGCTCCTGAGCCGTGACTAGTGTGGGACCCATCAAAGTATAGTTTCCATGGTAAAGCTGGTTCTGTGTGAAAGATAGACTCATCAGGAAAATTGGTTATCAATGGATGAGTGGCTTGGATTGGTGCATATGCCAGTTGATCTTCTATTACTTGACCTTTTATTGCCTTGTGCTCCACATATTGTATGTCATACTTGCTTAATATCATGACCCACTTTTCCAAGTGACCTGTCAATGCTGCTCGACTAAGGAGATATTTTAGTGGGTCAATCTTAGCTACCAAATGTGTTTGATGGCTCAACATATAGTGTCTTAGTTTTTGTGTCGTAAATAAAACTACAAGGCATGCCCATTCAATGGCTGTGTAGTTGAGCTCATATCCTATCTGTTATGCCTTGCATAACCACCCCATATTTTGCCTTGGTCAAAATGGGTCCCCCTTTATGTTTTTATCCTTGGTTGATTTTCAAACAAAGTTTGGAGTCTTTTGTTTCATACACTTTGTTTTTCTTTGGTTTAGTCTATCGGAACCAAATCGGGTTTTGAAACATTCTTTAAAACTCATTCTGATCTCCATCCCAACGATCTTTCTTTTAAACCTTTTGTCTTGTCTTTATCAGAGTCAGAGCCGGAGTGGAAGTTAAGTGGATCTTTTATTCAAAATTCCAAAATCAATTCTGATCCCGCTTTCACCTCCGCTTTTTGGACTTTTATTTTAGACTAATTTATTATGTTATGTTTTCTTGTGTCGGTCATTTTGTTTTATTTTGTCGTTTTGTTTCGATTTTCTCTTTGTTGGTGGAACCGGACCCGGAATGGGAACCAAGTTGAGAAATTAGTCAAATTTCCAGATCCATTTTCATTTTCGATTCCGCTCCCGCCAGGTTTTGGTCGTTGACTTTTTACTAAACTCAAACGACAGTAATGGGCCAGTTCTTCTGTAGTTCTGACTCCACTCTACTCCATTAATGGCATTAATGACAGGTGCTAGGCATGCGTGACACTGCTAGTTTTTGCCTTAATTAGTGATTAAACACGTAGTTATCATTATTGTTGTTAAGAAATCGAAGAGCGAAGTAGAGTAGCAGTGGAGCTTTTCTGGAGTGAATCAATTGAAAGAAGAGGAGACAGTTGCTTGCAGATTTCTTCAGAAGGTTTTTCCATTTTATTTGCGTTCAAGGTAGGGTTCCTATTCTCATTCTTCTTTTATTTACTTTCGTGTTTTCTTGTTTCTATTCATGTTAGATCATTTTTTCTTTGGGCGGGTTTGTGTTTCTCAGTAGGTTTGCATGATTATTTTTTCTTTGTTTTTGTTTGTTTGTTGTTCTTGTCTTCATTTTTTTTTTGCTTTTCTATCTGGTTTTCTTTATTTTAGGGCACGGTCATTTTCATGTTTTTGTCGTGATCGCGTTGTGCTGCTTTGGTTTTTAATTGTGTAGATTAAATTAGGGTTTTATAGTGAGATAGATTAAATTCAGGTTTTATAGTGAGTTAGGGTTGGTTAAATCTTGTTTTTACTTAGGGTTTTTGTTGCATATTCATCCGGTTAAATTAGGAAGGGTTAAATTCGTGCCCTAGTTTTTATAACGAGTTTGTTTTAGATTAGGGTTTGAATGCATTTCTGTATTCGCATTTTCAAATTTTAAATATGATGCCCTAATATTATAGTCACCCTTGGTCATATGGGGATGGTCTTATCATGTTATATGTTAGCCCCTTTTCATTTAAAATGACCTAGTCTTTAATAATGAAGATATGCATTAAACTATTAAAATCATTTATGACGTCATGGTTAACCTAGGCGGAAGCGGGATCGAAATTGATTTATATTTTGGGCGTATTTTATAATTAGTGTTAATTCCATTTTCCATCCCATCTTCAACTCTGCTTATAGTGAGAAGCTTTATTTCAAAATAACGATAACCTAAGCGGAAGCGGAATCGGAACCGAAATGGAATATGAAAATAAAAAATATGAAAGAAACCAAGTCCGTTTCCATTCCTGTCCTGGTTCTGATCACCATTCCAGTTTCGACTCCGAGCCCACTCATTATTATTGAAATGTCGATAACAGTTTTGGCTTTGAGCCCGACAGTGTTTTAAAGAAGACTGTTTAGAGTGTTTTATGTTTGGTTCCACTTTTGATGTATGTATGAAAGGTATGACTTTAGGGCATATTTTGTGATGTTTATTCAAGGATCTAACTAGAGTTTTTGTTGCAGGAAAGCTAAATAATGTCAGGAACATCAAGAGAAGCCTCCCAAAGGAACCGGTCTCCAAGAACATCAAAGGAAACAGTTACCTTATACCTTGCGGTATAACCATAGGAGTCTTGTTGCCATTGCAAGAAAAGTAGAATCGGATTGGTCTGACATAACTGATACCAATCTGGGCCAATACAACTTTGAGGAATCATATGCCGACACATTCAATGAGGATGTAACACCTAGAACTAAAATAATAGTGGATTCCGGTTTGGATCATATAACCATGTTTCCTCTATTAATCCAATGCCCAAAGTTAATCATGACATCTGCAGGAGCTTACAATCCGGCAACCCGACAATGCATGGATTCACAAGATAATGTAATCATTGATCTCACTCCTCAAATGTTTCAAACTATGTTTAGTGTCTTGGATCCAAAGAACTTGGTGCAGTTAACTGAGGCAGAGGCCTTAGAGAAATATAGAAAATACAAGGAATCCAACAAGTCTCACTTGAAGAAAAGGTGGTTAAAAATAGAGAAGAAGTCTTTAACCAAGCTCTTAGACCAACCAAAGAGGGCAGATTTTTATAAAGAAGTATCAGATTTAATAATTATTGCTTCTAGGGCCTTTGGGAAGAGAGATGCCTTTCATTTCAAGGAGTGGATGTTTCCCTTCATCCAGATAATCTTAAATGGAACCCAACAATTTGATTGGTTGATGATTGTTTCAGATGCCATTCATGATCAATTGACTAGGATTAGGGAAACTAAATGCTTTTTCATGACTTCTTATATTGTTTATGCAACAACAAGAGTAGGTATCTTCCCAGGTATGAACAAAGTGGGGATAATAGGAGGGGCTAAGGGACATAAGAAAGTATGGGATCATTATAACCAGTTGTCCCTATAGGTTGCTGAGACTCAATTCAGAAGGGTTAATGATGCATTCCTATATGTGATCATCAACCAACTCAATGGAGATGCTGGGTACAGATTGAGCCAAGAATCTATGGCATTTATCACTGAATGGGGATGATGGTACATTCAATACCCCAAGTTCACATACTTCAGGCTAGCTAGATTTGAAGGTCATCCACATTTGCTACCAAGATGTTGCAATAATAGGATAGTGCTGATGGAATTTGTTTATCAAGCTCTGGGGGTTAATGCCCGGTTGTCATTGAAACACAAAACAGGATGTCAGAAGTTCCCCATGTAGTTGGGTGAATACAGTTGTCAGCATCTGGTGGGAGAAAAGGTAGTGGTTAGTGAGTTGATACATCTAAAACTAGGTTTGTATACAACTCAGAGGTACTTTGACCTGAAGAATAAAATGAATGCCTTGCTGCCCTCTATTTTTGATAAACATTTCAATTTATTGGAAGATTTCTGAAGTGACCGGCAAGATGAGTATGACCTCAGAAAGAAGAATTATGAGAGGTTACCTATCTCACTCATGGCAAAGCTTGGGATTAGAAATGAAATTTCTGACACATTAGTGGATGATGGAGTTGTATTGGATCCATCGTATGAATCTTTAAACATTGGGACTAAAAGCCTAGATCCAATTGACTGGGATAGTGAGGAAACCATTGATATTAAGTAGGTAGGGTGAGCAATCTTGGATAGAAGCATTCAATGGGTGGTTCTAAGAACCAAAAATCCTCAAGGACCAGCTCCTAAAAAGGGGAAAGGATATAAAAGGATCAAAAGAAAGACACCTCCCAAGGAGCCTTTGGAGTTCCACCCTCCAGATATTGAAGAGATTGAGCTTGAAGCATCAATTCAAGAGGAACTAGAGACACAAGAGGGAGATGCCCAAATAGGACCAGTTGCTTCAACACCTGCATTAGGTGAGTCCTCTACTCAAGTCCCACTTGCAAAGTAACAAAGTGAAGAAGTGCAAAAAGGGACTCTTCATAATATTGTTGAATCCATGAAGGGAAAACAAGTAGAGGTAGAAATTCATGATATTGGAACAAACTCTAATGAGACTTTGTCGGAGAGGGATGTGCAAGAAAATATGCCTCTAGAGGAGGATACTGAATAGGTGTTGACAGAGGAGGATCAGTGGGCGTTATGTGAAGAAGCGAAGAAGGCTGTTGATGATCAAGCACTTGCTGCAACAATAGAGAAACAAAAGGTAATTGATGCCAAGGTACAAGTTGATGCCATACTACAACAACAACACATAGAAGCTAAGTCAAAGGCTGATGAAATAGAGCAGCAACAAAGGAAAAAAGAACATGAGCTCAAGGTCAAGGAAGAGAATGATAAATTAGAATTGATACAGAAAATTCATGACATTGAGGAGGAAAAGGAAAGACATTGAAGGGAGAGGGAAGTTCTGGTAGCTAAGCTAAAGCTTTCTGAAGAAGCTCACTAAAAGAAAGAGGAAGCAAAACAATTGCAAAAGGAGAAAGAGGCCAAAGAACTAATAAAAAATCAACAAGAAGAAAAAGAGGATGTGAAAAAGCTTAAAGCTTTAGAGGAAGAAAGAAAAAGGGAATTGGAGAAGGAAAGGTTAGAGGAAAAAATATTAGAAGAAAGGTTGAAGAAGGAGGAAGAAGATAAGAGAATACAAGAACAAAAGGACAGAGAGGAAGATGAAAAGATGGCACAAACAAGTATGGAACAAGAGCAGCAATAGAAATAGAGGGTTGATTCTCAACCTCAAATAAATGTGCAACCTCCCTTAGCTACTGCCTCCTCTTCTTCAGCTATGATGACTATTACTCGAGGTGCTCCCACTTGGTGGAAATTAGAATTTCAAAGAGAGCATCGACAACTTCTCAACCTCTCAATTGGGAGGATATGATGAAGGAGATTGAGAGAGAAAGGCCTAAAAACAAGGCCAAGATCCTGCATTCTACTAGGATAACTGACAAAGGAGAAATTATGGCTGAATGTGCTATACCCATGATAGACAAGGAGGTAGGAGATATGCAATTGACAGATTATTAGCTAGGCACTGTTAATTTGGGGAGACCTACCATAGATCAAAAAATGAATTTAATTGATGTGGTAGCATCCTCAACCAAGTCAAGAATGTTGAAGGACAAACAAAGGAAAGATGAGCTTAAGGTTTAGTTAGATCAACTGCATGTTTTTCTGAAAAGTGTTTCTGCTCCAAGATTACAATAGGTTGCTGCTATTGAGACCCCAATTTTGCTGAGCAGGAAGGAAGTAGATGATTTGGTACAGGTGAGGGGCAAGGAAAAAATGTTGGATCGATGGGTTGATAAGTTGAATCAAGAAATAAATAAAGTATTGGAAGAAAGTTTCAAGATCTACAAAGTGACTGATAGAAGAAATGAATCAATATGTTAAAACATTGGAAGCACAGGAGGAGGAGTATGAAGGGTACAACCATAAATTAAAAGAAGTTAATAAATTTCCAAAAACTACTTTCCTAGAACAATCAATACTTGAAGAAGATAATAAATATTTCTTGGAGAAGACTTCTTGCATACTCTAGTTTAGATCAGATTTTTTGTATAAGCATAGATATGAAGTTCAATATTCTGTTAAGGATCTGAGTGAATAGTTTGAGGAGTTGGAAGCTATCATTGCCATTATTGTGAACGTGGAGGTACTAGTAAAGGAAGGCCTACCTTTAAGCCAAATAAAGGAGAAGTGGAATGAAAGGTTTAAATAGGTTATGGAGAGAGGAGATGATGGTGAAGATCTGCTGATAGATTGATTGATAGACATCAAAGAAGAGATAAGGGTAGCTAAGAGAGAATTGACAAAGCTGAAGGATATGAGAGGGTTTGCTGTAGCGTAGTTGGAAAGAATTAAGTTTGAAGATAGCTAGATGGATGGGCCTGAATTAGACATACTACAACAAGTCTTCTCCAATTTTGATGAGTACATAGCCAAACAAACTCTCCATGCATAAATCTCATGCATGAATGGCTTTCTTCTCTTCTTTGCATGTTGCATGCAGGATTGGCAGTTTTTGAAGCGCATGGATTTCTTCTCTCCTATTCTCTTTTCTTCTAGTTTAATTGAGTTTCCAAAGATAACTGTAATCCCTAAAAGGGTGGGTCGACTTAAAATAGAAGAGGGCTTCAAATTTTGTATATCTATAAATAACCTTGGGGTATCATATTGTAAAGATCGGCTAATAGAGAATAGAATTGGCCACCTGATTGTAGGAGATATAATTTTTTTTAATAGTGTTACAGAGATACATTTTACTTTGGTTTTACAGTTAAATAAAATTACAGGTTTACACAATATGGTGTTAGAATTAAGTTGTTTTACTTGATAAGGTTAATGAGTTATAACCTATCTATATGCCAGTGATTGTGCTGAAGCATGATTTTTTCTTATGTGATGAAAGTCATTAGAAGAAGCCAGATTTAAGGATTATCTCGTTAGATTATCAGTGAATTGGATTTATTGAAGTGTGTTGATCTATGATCTTTGCAATGAACGAATGTCTGTTCTTTTTGGAATCTTTGAAATAGTTATGATATGCGAATTGTGATGTTGAAATAAGCACCTTAGATGCATGAAATAGTATGGATTATTCTGTAAATTGTGTCATGCTTTGGTTTTCTTGATCTGTTGGAAAACATTGATTATTGAAGATATATATCCGGATGCTAGATGAGTTTGATTCATGCTCACTGATTTACCCTTTGATCTATCTTTTTCTTTTATTTAAAAATCCCCTTTCATTGTAAAGAGTAGCTCGATGAACAAGTCATTGCTTGTATTCTTTGTTACCAGCACAGGCACCTTGAATATTATAGTTGCATGAACTGATTGAGTGACACCAGATAGTTGAGAACCAACTACCAGGACCTTGGGAGTTAGGCTACTATATGTTGTCTTTCTTTTTCAAGAGAAATAGAGTAGAAATATTTTGTTTTAACGTTGTTTGTGTCATTTTCACCATCAACACTATCAGTGTTTGACTGGTGTAGTATATGGCTCATTCTTTCTCTTCATTATCATTTTGTGCCAATAATGCCCCAGTACATTTGTAGTTGCAGAGACATACAAAATCAATGGCCTGCCTTCAATTGGCAGCATTGGGACTGGTGGTGTCAATAGATAAACCTTAATTTGTTCGAAGGCTATGTGGTACTTATCTGTCCATACAAAAGGAATGCTTTTGCATAGCAGATATTAGAATGGTTGAAACTCGTCTGCCAACTATGCAATGAAGCAATGAATAGACTGTAATCTGCTCTGAAGTGTTTGCAACTCACTGATTCCCTTTGGTGGAGGCATTTCCAAAATTCCTTTTACTTTTGCGGGATCAACCTCAATGAATCGTCGTGAAACTATGTATCCCAGTAGCTTGCCTGAAGTGACTCCAAAGACACATTTTTTTGATTTCAAACGAACCTTGTAATCCTCAAGCCGTCTAAAGATTTTGTCTAGGACTTTGGGATGATCTTTCCTTGTCAAAGATTTTTCCAATAGGTCATCCACATAATCTTCCATTAGGATATGCATCATGTCATGAAAGATTATTGTCATAGCTCTCTGGTATGTGGTGCCTTCATTCTTTAAGCCAAAAGGCATGACATTCCAACAGTATGTTCCCCATGGGTAGGTGAATGCCATTTTATTTTGATCTTTTGTTGCAATTTGGATTTGATTATAGCCTGAGAAACCATCCATGAGAGATAGCATCTCATACCCTACCGTGAGATCAACAATCATGTCTTTATTTGGTAAGGGGAAGTCATCCTTTGGGCAAGCCTTATTCAAATATCTGAAATCCATACATATACAATTTTTTCCGTTTGGTTTTGTAACAGGGACAATGTTGGATATCCAATCAGCATAGTCTATTGAACTTATGAACTTAGCATCCAGTAACTTCTTTAATTCAACTTTTACAAGTAGGGCAATCTGTGGATGCATTTTGCACAATTTATGTTTGACCGGATTGATTCCTAGGATTAGAGGGAGATGATGTAATACCAATTTGGGATCAAGTTCTGGCATGATAGTATATGACCATGTGAAGTTAACTTTCTTGTCTATTAAGAATTGTTGAAATTCATTTTTTTCTTCCTCTGACAATGATGCGGCCAAGAAACATTTTGGGATTCTCTGGTGTGACTATGTTAACTTCCATTGTGTCTTCAATGAGCATAGCTAATTTTTCATGTGTTATGGGAAGAAAGTCCAATCCTCCATCCTTAGGCACCTCAAAGAGGTTTTCACCTTCAGATATGTCCTTTGTTTTTACTATTCTACTATCAAAAGGTGCCTTGTAGTTTTCACCTAAAGACATTTCTTTTTCCTTTTTATTATTTGTATTTTTGCGACTAGAGGATTGCATAGTCTCCCTAAAATAAGTTGCATAATCTAGATCAATGGAAAACCCTGTTTTGTGATCACCCCACGAAATACCTTCGCGGAGCCCCATGAATTCCACGATTGCCTCATCATTTTGAAAAATGTCCATCACTGGTGGATCTTGTTGGTCCCAGTCGATCAGTTGTGGTTAAGCAAGAGGGATCCCATCGTCAGTGTTGGTGAAGGATGGGGAGGATGCAAAAAGTGTGCAAATTGAAGCCTCAAGTGTAAAGGCAAAGTTGTCAATTTCAAATTTCGTGTTAGATGCAATAGATGGACCATATTTTGAGTTAGATGAATCAAATTCAAAATCATAATATGGGATAAAATTATCAACATCATGACTAGTGGTTGGAATTTTAGAAGTATGGATAGTGGGCTCAGGTAGGTTAGGCTCATGGGTGGGCTCAGGAATGGGGTGGGATGATTCAGGTGTTGCCAATGACACCTTATATTCTTTCGGATTCCAAGGAATGCTTACCCATTCCTTATTTTTGGAACGTCGGTCGATAGGGTCAATGTTATATTCTAGTCGGAATTGTTCTTCAAAAGGGAGTTGACCAGGATCTAGGAATAGTTTGTCAATATCATAGTCACTTAGGGTTTTTTCTGATCCCCATTCCCATTCATTTGAGTTAGTTTCAGTAAGGGATTCTTCGCATGTCTCGACACTTTTTGTAGCCGTTACGTCCTTACTTGAAAGTTCATGGGTACGTTGGTTGTCAGTTCCGAATTGGTCAAACCCTAGCCATATGTACCTTGGTCTTGCAGTCATCATGATAGGTTCCCTCCTTCTGTTGCTATTCTTTCCAAGGCCGCTTGTTTCATCAAAACCTAGGGCTTTGCATATATCATAGCCTTTGCCATAGAGATGCAATAGTAGTGGAGATAACTCTGCTAGGTCTTTGTAGATCCAACTATCTATGTCGATAATGACTTCATTACCCATATCGCCCCACAGTGTAAAAACACTTTTTGGTGGAAATTTGAAACTTGTTTTGGGCTTGACTGCAAAACATGGTCTACCATAGACTTTAGGTGGCTTCGGTATTGTGGTGATACAATAAGCCGTATTCAATTTGAATTCTCCACAACCAAGGTCCTGGATCTGAAAGTTTTTACTTGGTATGGAGGCTGAGGAAGATGGTGTGGTAGAAGGTGATGGGATGGATGATTTGGTAAGTGCAGATGGGTGAATATATTTGGATGAAGTGGATGTTGAGGCTTCTCGATTGATGGGTACCTAGTGCTCAGCTGTAGCTCGTAGATTGGTACCGTATTCAAATGGATCAGGATCCCCTGGTACAGTGATTTCAGTACCATCAAAAGGGAATTTCAGGCATTGATGGTATGTGGATGGAATGGCCTTTAGAGCATGAATCCATGGGTGACCAAGTAAGATATTATAATGTATGTCCCGATCCAGGACCTGGCATGTTGTATCTATGATAACTGGTCCTACACGGAGTGGAATTGTAATGGTGCCTTTAAAAGCGCGTTCTTCATCATCGTATGCCTTGATGACAATGCTCTTGCTAGCATCTACACATGCATCAGAGAAACCAAGAGCGTTAAACAATTTTAGAGAGAAAATTTTCAATCTTGCTCCACCATCTACTAAGACTCGTCTAACCTTATGCTTGTGGAAAAATACCTCAATGTGCAGGGCATCATTATGGGATGGTTTGGGCGAGGAATATTCATTGTCTGAAAAGGTGATGTGATGAGGTGAATTCAGATATCTGACCATAGTCTCAAAGTGGTTGACATCAATGTTGGTTGGGATGAATGACTCTTGCAGGACTTGATCCAAGATGGCCTTATGTGTGGGTGAGATACAAAGTAGTTCGAGAATGGATATTTGAGCTGGTGTTTTGTTCAATTGCTCAATAATGTTGAATTTCAGTTTTGGGTTTGACTATATAGCGGATGGAACAGGTATGGTGATTTTAGGTTGATGTGTAGAAGGACCTAGGATAGTGACCTTGCCTTTACGCATGGTGACATTGCATTCTGGGGCCTTTTTAATGTTAATGGTATTAACAGAGTTATCTTCATCAACAACACAAAGATTTTTAATGATGGTACCACTAGGATAATTGTATGTAGGACATATAGTATTGTAGGTTAGATGGATGTGGTTGGCTTGATTGTTGGTATTCTTTGTGCTAGATGAGGAAGCTTTACCATTATCTTATAGTGGGTTTTTGTGGATAGTATGATCCGCATTAGATGCAAATGATTGACCACCTAACTCAATGGTGTGGTTCTCAATGAGGTCTTGTACCAGATTTCACAACTGACGACAAGAGGAAGTTTTGTGCCCTTTGGCATGGTGGTAATCACAAAATGCACTGTCATCCCACCATGACGGCTTGAACTGACCGGGGTCATATGGTTTTGGCTCTTCCAGTGTTATGACGCCATTTTGAAGAAGTTTCTTCAAGACAATTTCAATAGGTTCACCCAAAGGGGTGTATGTGTTTTTGGAATTGTCGGGATTGACGTAGCTGCCTTTGATTAGTTTGCACATGATTGCTTTGGATAGCATTGGCAGTTGGTGTCGATGTAGTTATAGGTGCGTTTTGATTTTGTACTCCTTTGATTGTGAGTACATGACCTATTGTGTTAACGGTTTTTGCATCAACTACACCATCGTTTGTGATATGCTTGTTCTTAACCCACTATTTGGTTTTGTCATTTGAGCTACTTGGGTTATTATTTGTGGTGGTGTTGATGGTTTTGCCATCATATTTTAATTCGCCTTTGGTGATCAAGGCTTTCTCAAGTTGAACACCTTTTTCAACAAGTTTAACAAAGGTGGTGCAACAATGGACTTGTAAGCCATACCTTAGTGGTCCTAGGAGAGTTTGTACAAACATGGTGACTTTCTCTTTTTTAGGTATTTCGACCTGACATCTGCTTGCTAAGGTTCTCCATCTTTGAAAGAATGGAATAAAATTCTCTCCTGCATCCTCTTGGGTAAGTTTGCATAAGGAGGTAATGTCGATATCCGTGTCAATGTTATAGGAATAGTTTTCAACAAACTTGTTTGCCAATTCATCCCATGTTTTGATTCCCTTAGGCAATAGTGAGAACCATTCTAGTGCATGACCTACGAGACTTCTAGAAAAAAGTCTCATGAGATAAGTTTTCTCATATGCAATGTCCATGCAACTAGTTGTGAATTCTCTTATGTGTTCAGTGGGGTTTGTTTTGCCTTTGTATTTGGGAAATTGAGGTACCACATATCCATGAGGAAAGGGTGGCATATACAAGGTTGTGTCAAATGGATATGGACACAAGTCATGTGACATGTATGACTTTTTGTTGGATTGTTGCAAGGTCTCCACTTGTGTTTGAAGAGCAACGAGTTGGAGTGTGAGTGCTTCCACCATGGGATGATTGGTAGCATCACTCATGTTGGTGATAGGGACAACTTGAGTCCTTATATATTGTGATGAGATGTGTGGATTTGGAAGTGGTTGTCGGTGAGCAAAATGAGTGTTTTGATTAGGGATGTGCTGCTGTGTATGGACTTGCGAGGCATAAGTGGGGATGTGATATCCTGCCATGTTGGACTGAATTTTAGGATCTTGTTGGTTTTTATTTTCTTGATGTCCAAATGGAGTGAAGGATTGAGGGCCTTGTTGATGCCCAAATGGAGTGAAGGATTGAGCAGCTTGATTGCCTTGCCCAAATAGGAGATTGTGGCCTCGAGGAATGTTGGTGTTTTGGATCACAAGAATGTTGGTATTAACCTATGAGGAAGTGGGTTGGGTGCCTTGTATGACAACTCTTCATTTATTTCTCCAAAAAGGGTTGGATGACTTGGTTTCCATAGCATTTGAAGAACATAATAATAGGTTTGCTGATGTACTCATGAACTAGATGTAGTTCCAAAGAGGTTTGAGGTGGTTTCCCCATTTTTTTTGAAGGGATGGTGGATGTTTGTTGGGGGATGGATTATGATGTAGTGTTGGTTTGGGTAGATTATCCCCCAATAGATGTTGTGTTGGTTGTGGTGGTAGCATGACCAAGGGAGGTAGCATTGATGGTGTTGATGACATTTTGTGAAGAGACTCCCATGGAAGGATTGTGTGATGAGGGATTGGGAGATGTTTCTCTAAGAGTGTCAAGGTCAGATCTCTTTGGTAACTTAGCCCCTTGGTCAAGGAGCATAGCTAGGAATCTAGAAGAGTCATTTAAGACTACTTCTTCCATAAAAGCAACAACTTCTAGATGTTGGGCAACAACTAATAAGTCTTCTTCAAAGACTTCCCCATTTTGATCCCGTCGGATAAATGGTTCAAAAATATGTGATGGAGATGGTGGGATTTTCATTTCACTGAAAGGATAGATGTTGGAATTTCCCATGTCAAAGAAAGGATTGTTCGTGGCATTAGGGAATGAATCCATGCCAGTTGTGAATTCAAGAAAGGCGGTGTCTTGTCTAAAGGAATCCATGAGTCTTTTCTTTTTTTGTAATCTAGTTTCAACCATACAAGGTTTTCTCAACTTGGGATGATGGAGAGAATGATCTAAGTATGATGTTATGTTTTTGGTTTCTTTGGATTTTTAAGGAATGCTATGAAATGCAAGTGAGACCAAAATGAGGCTAAAGACTTGTGGATGCAAATGGTGTGATACTAAAATGGAGATACTAAATGATATGTAACTAAAGGAGCCTAAGATGTACTTAATATTGAGGGATTTGTTGTGCCTTTTGCACACACGCCCCATTCAGAACGGGGACCCTCTCTTCCCTCCTTTCGATCGTCGGATCCCTTTTGTTTTGCCTCATTTTATGTACCCATTTTTGTGCCCCAAAGGGTTGGCACATTTTCCAATGCCATATTTTAAGCTTGAACAAAGTCACCCCCTTTTAAAATTGCTAAGTCTCGGGTTAACTCGGGTTTTCCTTGTCAAAATGTCGTTCTAGCGTCTGTGGCAATTTCTGGGTTTCCCCTTCTGGGTTTCCCCCTCCAGGTTTCCTAGTTCAGGTTTCCTATCGAGCTTTGTTGTTTTGACGGTCATGGTGGGACGACTTCCCGGCCCCCGGACTCCGGACCTCCCGTCACCGACTGCGTTTTTTAAACCCACCAACTCCACCTGCCACCATACGAAGGAATTCAATACTGTATTAATGGCGGGTATGGCTATAAAAGTGAATTTTCTGGCCGTCATTGTCAAGTGCTTGAGTGATAGAGAAGTTGGAGAACTCCCGACGTCCAGGCATTTTTCGCCCTAGATTTCAAGCACTTTTTTGACGTCCTCCATGCATCCAGGAATTTGCTCTTCGGGATTTCGAGGTAGGTTTTCCGTCTGTGCGCCCTCTCCTTTTGTTTTGTGAAATTCTATGTTTTGATGAAGGTAAAATATAAAATTGAACTTAAGTTAAATAAATCTATACCCTCCGCTCAAAACCCACCTTTTAGAAAATTAAAAATCAATCGCTAAGTGGCTGGAAATTCAATCCAAAGCTTCATCACGCCACGACTGTTCTTTGGAATAGCGTTGACGTCTTTCGGGGCCGGGTCTTCCTGTGGCCGTCCATGACTTGTTTTCTTCAATTTCTTCAGGTGGCATAACCCTCATCGGACTTCGACCTCCGGAATTCCCATCCTAGGATTTTGTTGCATCTTCCCGACCTCCGAACCTTGGGCCCTCGAAGTCCGTTTGAAACTTGAAAATCGTAAACTTTCCAAAATTCAATCCAGCCCCAAGATTCAGTCTACGGAATTCCATTTTTAGAATTTCGTTCCTACTTCGCCGTTTTGACGGCCGTCCCCACACGGCTTTCCTAGCCTCGGTTCCCGACCGCAAAAGTCTTCCAGCTTCCAGGCTGAACCTTTGACCAATTTTCCCTCATTAGACTCTGAGCTCCGGGATTCCCATCCCGGGAGTCCGTTGCATCATGGCCGTTCCCAACGGCCTCGCCTGAGCATCTTCCCGGCTCTCGAACTCCGGTCCGCTGCCCGTTGAAACAAAATTTTGGCAAAATCTCTCTTCCTAACTTCTTCAGGATTCTGAATACTAGAATTCCCCTCTCGGGATTCTGCTTGACCAATGCTGTTCTAACGGCGAATTCAGGACAACTTCCCGATACTCTGTTCACCATTTGACTGTCCTAAACCCTCTTACCGCTTCCAAGAACTATCTTTCAGAATCCCCCC
Organism: Sequoiadendron giganteum; assembly: GCA_007115665.2. Lineage (NCBI taxonomy): Eukaryota > Viridiplantae > Streptophyta > Pinopsida > Cupressales > Cupressaceae > Sequoiadendron > Sequoiadendron giganteum. Next base: position 171,194,575 of record VCHN02000014.1, on the reverse strand, counting down.
TTCGGATTTCCGCTTCCATTTCGCCATTCCCAACGGCCGACCCATAACTGCTTCCTGGCGACGATAATCCGAGACCCGGATTTCGACGCTCGAAATTCCATGTCCTCTGCGCCATTTCAGACAGCTTTCCTGCAGATGGTACTCGAGCTCCCAAATGAAGGATCAAATGACCTCCAAATCCAAAATGGATTTCGACCCACTTGCTAAAATTAGGTTTTCTTTCACATCCACCCTCAAATTCCCAAATCCAACCCTGGGAAGTGCCCTTGGGAATTCCATCTTCATTTTTCCCTTTCCAATGGCATTCTGCCAAGGGAATTCTGGCCTTGGAAGTCCGGATTGTTTGCACTACTTTCTAATGATGAAGTATCAAGTTTGCATGCTTAGTGAATGAGAATTATGATTACAGAACTAATTTTGACATGCAGGGACTTTTCGATGGCCGTTTTATCAAGTTTATTGTTACTAATTCACATCTCTTGTGGAAGATTTATGGAATCCAGTGTAGAGACTTTCGGTGCCTCCAAGAAAGGGAAAGGAACAACCAAGCCACCAAGAAGCAAGGAAGACAAAGACCTGATGAAGTACAAGTTCCAAGGTGTTCTTATAAAATCCAGGATCATACCCTTTGGAGGGATGTTACAGATACCAATATTGGACAGGTCGATGTTGACGAATTCACGTAGAGGGTCAGAATGAACCCCAAGATAGAAAATACAAGGCTAATAAAGAGCAGTGGAATTGCTAAGGCTACAGGATTCCCACCGGCCTTAGTGGCCCCGGAGCTGGTAATGGCGTGCATGGAGGCATACCAACCTAACACTAGAACTATAGTGGACTGGGACAAAAATATCTTGCAGATATGTCTCCGTCAGGTATAATAGCAACCTTCCACATTCCTACCTTTGAGAGCATGGAGGTCCCTAGCATGGAAGAATGCAAAGATTTGTGGGAACAGGACCCATTGGGGTGCAAAAAGCTTATCAACCAATACTGGTTGAAGGACAAACGAGGCAATGCTAGGAAGATTCTAGGAAGATTCGTCAGGAGCTCTTCCGCAGTGATTTCTTTGAGGATTACCATGACCTCATAACTCTACTCAGCCGAGTAATGGGCCTTCCTAGCATGGTATTCTTCCAAGAATGGATGTTCTATTTTATAGAGCAGATTCTCCGTGGTAAAGGCACTACCTTCTATTGGGGTGAGATAATCAGTGACTGCTTCCACGAGCAGTTTACCATCATGAAGAGGACCACCAAATTCTTCATGACCTCCTATTTGGTGTATTCCCTCACCAATTTCCGGCACTATCAGGGGTTGACAATGATGCCCAACAATCCATCAGGGCTAGAGCTCAAACCTTATGACAAGTACCCTCAGCTATAGTTCCGAAATTTTAAGAAGGATTACTGCAGGGTGAACGATGCGTTCATTGCTCACATCATCTGGTTCTTAGGAGGGGATTTTCATAAGAGGATATCCCACAGTGCTAGGGCCCTCCTCAGGTAGTATTCCTTCTAGTACATTTAGTTCCCCAAGTTCACATACATGCACGCTCAAGGATTCACCGAAATACGAAACAAGTTGCCCCGGTACCCAAATGACTGGATCATTCTCTTGGAGCTGACCCGACAGCTACGACACATTCATAGCATCTTGAGCGAAAAGAATTTGGTAGGCCCCACCTATCCCATTAACCTTGGTCAAGGGATGTATAAGATCCACACCTCCTAGTGTGCAGGATATTCGGAAAAGGAGCTGGCCGAATATAACTTTGAGCAATACACAATGTGGCCACGAATGGAAACTTATGGTCATGTCAGAAAGGCACTGGGACATGAATACACCCACCTCCACAACATCGAGGACTTCTAGGCCAATTACAAAGATGATCTTGAGGTTCGGTTGTGACATTACATGTGCATGACCGCCATCTATGTACGAAGAGTAAACTTGTATCCGGTCCCTAACCAACTAGAGGAGGATGAAGACATAGTGATTGATCCAAGCTACGATGTAGTTTCCAACTTGCCCCTACCAGCAATTGACTGGAATGGACCAGAGCTTAATGACATTGATGTACTCACTAGGATCGTTGAAATCTGAACAAGGGCATGGATCGACAAGATGGTGGCCTAATTGAAACAACAATGGGTCGTTTTAACATTCAATGAGCTTACAAGTGAACATGTAAGTGAACCAAGTGGCTCCAAAGGTGGAGTAGCTACTACTGCAACTGGGGAGACATCCAAGAACCCACCATCTGTGAAGACCAAGAAAAGAAAGGAGGCTAGTGAACAACTGCCCAAACCGAAGGTCTATGCTCGTAAGGCTTCTGAGCCTGAACCTTCCAAGAAGAGGAGGAAAACAACTAGCAACGCGGAGATGGCTATATTAACCAAAGGTCTGTCCCTTGGGATCAAAAGAGGAGGATCTAGCTCGCCAAGGTCCCTTCCTACCATTGTTACTACTGCTACTGCTGCTTCCCCTACCCCTCATGCTTCGCTTGTAGTCTCTACTTCCTCCCCACCTGCGGTGGACATCTCGGTCCACCTTGCTCCTACTCCTCCAGTGTTACAAGTTATTCCATTGGATTCATCATCCGCCACCACCTCACCAATGTCCTCTTCCTCTATGTCTCCTTCCCTTCCTGTCGTTTCTGTTGCTATAATGCCTACCCTTAGCCTTCCGACGTCTTTTGTAAAGTACATGCAGAACGTGCCGTCTGAGCTTTCAGGGATGCTCACCAATCTAATGGTCCAGGCTGTGATAGCTCAGGCTATGGCATGCGCTCCAACTCCCTCCCCCTCTACTGAATCACCAAAGATGAAATAAACCATGTAGATATAAGACGAGTTTGAATGACAGTAGCTAGAGGCTGAGAAGGTGCCAGAGGATGAGGAGTTTGAATATCACGAACATCCCTTGTTTGAGTGTCGAGAGATAGATGAGGTGGCCTATGAGTCTTCTAGTGAGGGCAGTGAGGACCTCGATGCTGAACCGATCTGAGAGTCAAATGGTCCTGAGCTCAATGTTGGTTGGGGCAAGTAGCTCAAGGAAATTGAGGATAAGGAGGCCGAGGAACGACTTGCACGGGAAGAGGAGATTGCTACTCTAGAGATGAAGGGTGATAGGTCTCCAACCAAGGGACATGGCCAAACCACAAAGCATGACAAGGAAGTGTTCCTCCACAAGGACGAACAAGGGGAGAACCCCGTTGAACATCAATATATTCTAAATGAAGAAGAGGGGGATGCTAAAAAGAAAGATTCACCCAAAGAGTAGTTACACACTGAGTCCACCGCTAGACATGAAACATCCGAATAAGACCCTGATGAAGAAAAGGAAAATGCAAGAACAAAGGAGAAGGCTCTTGTTGTCAGAATCGTCGAACTTGAGAAGGAGGACAGGAGGAATCGAAGTGAACCACCAAGGGAAGAACCTAAAGTGCCCGATTGGCTACAAAGACAGCAAAAGCAAAAGACTCCCACCTTGAAGGATCCCAAGGCGAGGCTGGAAGCCATTATGGCTAGAGTGCGAATAAGCACCAAGAAAGAGAAGAGATCGAAGGTCAGATCAAAAGTAACCATGAATGCCTCAGGATCAAGGGCATTGAAAATAGCAACACCGATGGTCGGAGAGCAAGGTATAACTTACAACATCTCCACCATTGACTTGGGAGTATCCACAAGGGAACAAAAGGTTGAGCATCTCCAAGAGTTGGTCGCCACACTGGTGCACCTTATCTAGTAGGATAAGGTCTCTAAGGAAGCACTAAAGGAGCAGGTGACTGATCTAATGACTTATATTCAGTAGTGGTTGTCTTCGGATGAGCAGCCCACGACATCATCGGCCCCACCTCAGTTGCTATCCTAGGAATAGATTAACAAACTAGAGAAGAGATGAAACTTTGACAAGACTACGGAAAACTTGTTTCGGCAGGTCTTGGATATGGGAAATACGGGCATCAACAAATAGGTTCCTAGAAGTTCAAAAAACTCTCAAGGACATAAGGCAGATCTGTGAAGGGTTCCCAAAGAAGTACGAGGTGACCTACCCAAAGATTGAGGCCATACTCACATTGCCAAGCGATGTCTAGGAAAAGGACCTTGCCTTCAAGGATGATGATCACTAGCTAGTGGACACATGGAAGCGAGATTTTGATCACCAGAAGAAGAGGCTTGAATAGGTTCTGGAGTGGATGGCACCTGATATTGAATGGGCAAGGGATTCCAGAGAGGAGTGTGATCGATACCTCAAGCTGATGATGAGGTATGAGCTGCTTGCAGTTGAGATCAATCCTGAGAGTACAAAACCCTACTTCTTGAAGATCATGGAGGATGGGATGTCCGTCGAGGTCACCACTGAGTTCATGTGCTTCACTGCCCGAGCCTTCATGCAATTAGAACTCTTTAAAGATAGTGCTGCTAAGTATGATGATGAATAGAAGAAGCTTGGCAACAATTCCCAGGAATGGACTTTCAAGCTTTTGTGATCCGACATCATGGAGTTGGATAAGTTTCAATCCCTGATCCTAAGTTTCATGGAGTATGCCGCATTGAAGAAGCGAGAGGGCAATCCCATCATCGATGATGAGTTCCTTGAAGAATAGCTACAACAAAGGGCAAATGGCTAAAAGATAAATTTGCTACAGTGTTGTCACTAGATGATGAAATAGGGAAGAAACAAAAAATTATTTATAAATGTAATATATTTGGGGGTAGGTGAAACCCTAATGTAAAGTGAATCTAGGCCACACAATAGAATCGGATCTTGGCCACTCATTTTGTTTTTTGAAAACTATAAATATTGCTCTCCTCCTCTCATTTTAAGGGAGTTGAGTTGTAAATGCATACTGCAGAAATTATAATAGCAAATACAGTCATTTTCTGGTGTATTTATGGGTTTCTCAATATGTTTCATGATTCCTCTCCTTTTTAGTTATAGCTTTGCTTTAAGTTACTTTGTTGTTCTAATGTCCTTAGATTAGATTTGGTAGATTTAGTATGTTATCTCTGGTTTTGAAGATTGCTGCTGTGTGTATGCTTTTCTTGTCCATACTTTTGGTCATTTGTTGAAGGTAGATGACTGTGCAAAGTTAGTCTGGACTTTGATTTCATTACTGCTCATTAAATCTCATCTTTATTCACCTCCCCATAGCGAATGGATGATGAATATCTGCAGTCCTTAGAAGATAGCACATATTTCATGATATTGTGAGAATTCTGATTAAGTGAAATTTTGTTTAAGGAAATTTTCCACAGTAGGAACCTCCATGATCACTGTTCATGGGTAGTTGCAGGTCCAGGAAACATCCTCCTTCCTTGCCCCTTTTCCTTTTTTTTTTTTTAGAAACAACTTGTGTTAAGGTTCACTACACATTGTAAAGCCAAATCCGATGAAATAATGGAGTCTGAGACTGCTGCCTGAACCTACAACAAAGCATAGTAATTCCAGATCCCTAAAACTATATTCATTGACTCAATTCTCGTATAGCTCTGACCACGTAAGACCACCTTGTGATTCCAACAAATGACATCAAACAATTGAAATATTCCAAGCCTCATCATGACCTGACGTATGAGAGACCTTGGGATAGTGTTCTGCAATCTGATTGTGAAAAATTGTCTTTCAAGAGAGGTAATGCACCTACGTATTACTTGTGTTGTGAAGTGCATAAAAACACCATCAACAAAACTGGCACTAAAAGGAGTGCACTGAAGGGGTAAAGCTGGATCGAATTGAGTCATTCTCCCCTGAGAAATTCCATCGAGTGTTGAGATCTACACCAAAGAAGGGAGAGTTGCAGGAATTACAGCCCTCAATCCAAGTTAAGAGAGCTAAATAAAGGGGACCATCCATCATCAATTCCGCAGAATAACTCACTGCTTTTTCACCTCTGCCTTCTTCATCCTCATTGATAGATTCATCTTTTGCTCATCCCATCCATACCACCTTCCAAGTTGCCACGTCATCTGGGTTGAACGCCGCCAATCAGCTGAACGCAATCCCCAGCCTGGTTGTTGCCTCAGCCGTTGCTGCGGCCCCGTTACCAACACAGACCAATCTGGTGCAACCGCCTCCACCGCCTTTTCCAATGGCTTGGCTGGGTAATAATCCATCTCCACTTGCCTTCAACCTCTACCATGATATGCCAAAGAATCCTGAGAATTTATGCACGAAGTTCAATTTCTGGGCTCCGTAGAGGACAACCGAGGAACATGTCAAGATTTTCGAAATTGTGTTAAAAACTATGCAAATCATATACAAAGATGTGGCATGCAGGCTCTTTCCCTACTCCTTAGGGGAAGAGGCCTTCTACTGGTATGTCAATTTACCAGCTGGAACTATCAACATGTGGGATCTCTTGAAGAATGCATTTCTACAAAGATTCAAGACCCTTATCAACCCTGCAGATTCGTATCGACATTTCATGTCAGTTCAAAGTGAAATCAATGAACCAATAAGCTCATTCAATGATCGCTTCCATAGAGCATATACTTGATTGTAGGCCCCATACATTTTCAACGATGCTGCTATCTTATCCATTTACTATGCAGTACTAGACAACCTCACTTCAGCCTTGCTGAAAAGGATGAGGCCACCACCAGCCAGGTTGGTAGATGCATATGTTGAAGCCATCATTGCTAGCATAGATTTGGGATAGAACATATCAGGTCCCTTACCTTCTCTTGGGAAAACCACACATTCGACGTAGATACAAGGACTCAAACAAGCTTTACAGCATCAAACACCCTTGTTGAATCCGGTACCTCAGCTACCTATGGTTCCGCATATTAGATAGCCAGTGAACTAGGCATACCCAGTGCCTCATTACTTGCTACCCCAGCAACAACAGTCGCACCAACAACAACCCCAGATGCCTACATACCCCCAAGTGGCGAAATTTCCACCTGCTCATTAGAATCAGCCAACATCACAGCCTATGTTCCTTTAGAATACCATGCCGCAACCAAGTAAAACTGAAAGGGATAGGATTGATGAGCTTACAAAGATGGTCAAGAAAATGTCAACCGAGATGACACACCTAAGGAATCAGAATAACCAGCTGCAGACATCGCAAAAAAGCATCTAGACCAACCTTAATAGGGAAAATCAAGATCACCATGAAAATCGAGAGAATCGAGATGCTGGCACGTCGTCAGGGAAAAATTATGATAGGAATCAGAACTTGGGTCAGAACTTCGATAGAAGACCCTTCCAGAGGCAAAACTGGACGTGGAATACGTTCCCCAATAATGGTGGTGTTCCCATGCCTCTTGATCAGCCCAACGATAACAGTAATGAAAACCCCGCAAGTGGAGTTTACTTGGCCGAGGCTGCTTTATCTGGTTGGTGCCGCATACACAAGACGGGCCACCATTCTGAATTGGATTGTTCAAAATTTCAAACTACAGTCGAGATCTTCCAAGTAGAAGTTTAGAATGTAGTCGATAATTCGGGATGCAGGGACATTGTCCCATCTGATCCATACGACGCCTCGGTGTCGGTGCTAAATCAGGCCCCTTTCCCAAAGGCAAAATGCAACGCCCCTGAGCTGGAGAACGCTGATTCAAACCATCATGATGCGATGAAAGAGGTAATTTTTTAAAGTCCTTTGGCTCAACTTTTTAATTCAATAGATAATGGTCCTAAATATGATGAAGAGGAGTTTAGGGAAGATGAAGTCCGAATGTTTCACCAGCGAATTGCCCCTTACAACCTTAGGAATAGACAAGTTGGAGGCCATGCTGGAGGTCCTTTTATGACCAGCTCGCCAAACAATTTCAGCACCCCTCCCAATCTGAGTGCAAACAATAATCTAGGTTTTTTACTTTCACCCACACGATATCTCAGCAGAAATAAACAGCAAAGTAGCAGCCAAAGTCAAAATGCTAGCCCCTCCCAGAAAATTTCCCATGACCAAGAAATTGAGCAGATGGGGGAGTATATTGCTGAAGAATTCAAAAAGGTGAAGCTAAGTATGTCTGCACTCGAACTTCTAAAGGTGCCTGTCGTCAGGAACGCCTTTTTGCGAATGATAAATGGGACCCCATCACAAGGGTCAACTCAAGAGGAAATCCTGGTAAAGAAGGTTTCTTTTAGTGATCAATCAAATGAATCGATTGTCAGGCAGATTTTTAATAGTAAGGCTGACCCGCCAATAGGTCAGTAGGCAAACAAGCAGTTCGACAGGGTAGCTAATCTGACACCAACCCAAAATAGAGGCAACGAGAAGGAAAAGACCCAAGTCGCTCAGGTGGAAATTTTTGGAGGGTTGTTTGAAGGGAAATTCGAGACCCCTCCTTTTTTAACCACCATCCGAGTGTTCGGAAAGAACCCCCACAATTGCTTGTTGGATTCAGGAGCCTCAACCAATGTCATGCCTTTGTGCGTGTGCAAGGCACTCAGAATAACACCAACTCCTTGTCAAAAGGTGATACAACTTGATAAAACTGAAATCAGCATAGTAGGGGAGATCAATAGGATACCCAAGCAAGTTGCTGCTGATCCCTGGATCCAACAGACCATTGATATATAGGTGGCTGATATCCTAGACACCTACGATATAATCTTGAGAAGGGATTTCATGAGGGCACTAAATGGATACGTCGCTACTGATTACTCTCACATATGGCTGCCATGGAAAGGAATGCCTAATCAGATCCGGATTGATAAAAAACCACTGATGAAATTTATGATTACAGAGTACAACAACACGAATGAGGTGTTGTATGCCAAAACAAGTCTAGAAAATTATTCTCCAGTCGCATACAGGAATGAGTAGGAATACCTTGAAGACGAAGGAGCGAGCAAGGTTTTCCTTGTACTATGTAGACCTCCTACTAATTTGGCCAATGTCTCTCAGAGCACTGAAATGCTCATAGAACCCGATGACGAAGAACTAGAAAAGAGGGATGACCTTGGGCTCTTTGGTGGTTTCCAGGATTTCATGGAGAAATGTGTGCATGACCAGCTCAGTCTGGGAATCTGAATGAACTTCCAGGAACTTCTGCTCCCTAATTGGTGCAGGGTGCATAATGCTGCACACTCAGAGTTTGATTGCTACTTGTGCCAAACAAAAATTGAACATGTTAAAAAATGGGCTTTTTCGAAGGAGAAGACTGGGTCAGCATTGCACGAGTAGACATGTGCTACCCCTATGACCCCGAAAGCAACCGTCGAAACAACGGTCCCTTCTAAGGTAAGGGTTGGATCTATCAGCCCTACCCTTAAGGATTCTCTCGGATTCTGGACGTTGCACTTTGACGGTTCTAAATCCAAGCACAGAGCTGGAGCAGGTTTCAAACTAATAAGTCCCAAAGGTAAATCATACTTTTCTGCTCATAGGCTGCAATTTTATTGTACTAATAATGTGGCAGAATACAAGGCTTTGGTATTGGGCCTCTTGATGGCATTGAGAAAGAACATCAAGATGCTCCAGGTGTATGGAGATTCAAAGTTAGTCATAAAGCAGGTCATAAAGCTTTATTCCTGCTATGATCAAAGACTTACTAACTACCAGCATCGCGTTTGGGATCTACTGGAAGGGTTGGATGCGTTCAACATTCAGTTGATTCCACAAGCTTAGAATTATACCGCCAATGCTCTCGTGCAGGCGGCAAGCACACTGCAACCATTATCCCTATCTGGCCTCAAAAGATTCATGGTGGAATTTACTTCCATCCCGTCAGTGCCAGATAATGTGGCCAATTTCCAAGTATTCAATGATGACACGCACATTCTGGAATTCCTCACCATTTTCGATGTGTTTGCTACGTAGATAATCAATGAGGTTGAGCCTCAGGAGGCAGAATTAGATATAGAAGGGGTCATCAACTTAAGAACTAACACCATCCCTAGGGGAATGGTTCAATTAGAGCGAATCTTTGACCTTGATCAAATCAGGGACCAGAATCAGAGAGCCAAGGAAGATACTATCAGTGGTCAGTGTGATACCTGCAACCTAGGAATAGCTGGAGATGCCAGGAACATGTTCATAGGTAACGCATGTGCTCCTGAAGAAAGAAAGGGGATTATTGAAATGTTACGCAAATATCATGACATCATCGCTTGGAGTTATGACCACCTCAAAACATATGACATGTCGATCATCACACACACTATCCCCCTCAGACCAAATATAAAGCCGTTCGAACAATGATAGTGCCTTGTCAACGCTCTATTGGAGCCAATCATTTATAAGGAGTATAGAAGTTACTGTCAGCCAGGATCATCTTTCTGGTCAGACACTCTATGTGGGTAGTGAACTTGGTCCCCGTTAGAAAGAAAAATAGAGAAATAAGGTTGTGTGTGGACTTCTGTAATATGAATCGAGCATCAGAGAAGGATAACTATCCCATACCTTCATTGGACGAGGTGCTACAGGTAGTAAACGGATCCCAGATGATGTCCTTCTTGGATGGCTATTCGAGATACAACCAGGTCATGGTGCAGTATGAGGATTGACATAAGACAACATTCACCACCAAATGGGGAACGTTCGTGTATAGAAGAATGTCGTTTGGAATCATCAACGCCGGTGCCACTTTCCACCGAGCCATAGATATCGCATTCAAAGATTTGATAGGCAAGTGTATCATCATCTACATGGATGATTTAACAATATTCTCAAAACAATGGGGTAATCACGTCACTGACCTATACAAGGTCTTTGAAAGATGCCGCACATTTGGGGTGTCCCTTAACCTAAAGAAGTGCATCTTCGGGATCACTGAGGGAAAGCTCCTTGGATATATCTTATCAGAGCGGGGAATCTCTATTGACCCTAAACGGATCCAATCTATTATGAAAATCTAGCTGCCAGGTAGCAAGAAAGAACTAAAATCTTTCTTCAGGAAGATTAACTTTGTCCGTAAATTCATCATCGGCTTCGCAAAAATTGTCAAACCGCTAAATGCCATGCTGAAGCAAGATGCTAAGGTTGAGTGGACTCTTGAAGCAAAGTAGGATTTTTGGGAGATCAAGAGGGCAATCGCTGACGCCCCTGTGTTGGTCAGCCCCAATTACCTAAAACCTTTTTATATATACTCCTTTGCTTCAGATCATTCCTGTGCTAATATTCTGACGCAAAAGGACGATGAGGGGAGTGAGCATCCGATCGCCTTGATGAGTGCCCCTTTGAAGGACACCGAACTTCGCTATCATAACGTAGAAAAACAAGCTTATGCCCTTGGTAAGGGAGTCAAGAAGTTTCGACACTACATCTTACGCAACAAAGTCTTTACCATAGTTCCCGATCCCGCAGTGAAAACATTACTTATGCAGAATGAGTTGGGCGAACGAAGGGCCAAGTGGATCACGTTGCTATAAGAATATGACATGGAGATCCAACCGATGAAACTCATAAGAGGATAGACACTCACCCGAACAATGGCAGAGGTGGTTATTAATGCCGAACTTGAACTCACAGTACAATAGTACCAGCTGGAGGATGTCTCCCCAAGAGAATGGTATGATGACATAGTGTACTACCTGCTAAACCACAAGTGCCCGCCTCACTTGCAAGGAGTCCAAAGATGAGCACCGAGGCTGAAAAGCAGCAGCTATATGTTACAGGGCTCTATATTGTACAAGAAAAATTATGAAGGTATCTATTTGAGATGCCTAGGAAAGGAGGAAGTTGATCACGTTCTTAAGGAATTCCATGAAAAATTCAGAATTGACCACGACTCAGGTATATTGACTACACATCAACTATTGAGAGCTGGGTACTATTGGCCCACCATTTTCAAGGATGCTCACGATCACGTCCATACCTACCACGTGTGCCAGACTGCTACTTCCAGAGAATGGAACGCTGCTGTCCCACTACAAGCTGTCCTAGAGGTAAGGCATTTTGCGCAATGGGGTCTCGACTTCATTGGTCTGGTAAGTCCTCCATCATATGTGGGACACATGTACATTCTAACCACTTCTGATTACTACACTAGGTGGACATAAGCAATAACTTGTAGGCAATGTACAACTGAAGTAGTGACTAATTTCTTAGAAAGTTTCATTTTGAATTGTTTCGGTCGCCCATATGCTCTAGTATGTGATAATGGCCTTGCATTTGTGTCATTGAAATTCACAAGTTGGGCCTTTGATTATGGTATCACCATCAAATTATCCTCCAACTATTACCCTCAAGGCAATGGCCTTGCTGAGTCCACCAACAAAAAATTGATCACAGTGATTAAGAAGCTGCTAGATAGGAATCCCAAGGATTGGCACACCCAACTTCATTTCGCCTTATGGGTAGATCGCACCCGCCATAAGGCTGCCCTTGGAGATTCTCCATACCATCTAGTCTACGGCTTAGAACCCGTCTTTCCCATACATTTGAAAATCCCAACCCTTCAGTTTATCAATGACTTTTATGAAGGAGGAGATCGTAGAGAAGCTTGCCTCGTCGAGCTACTGCACCTTGAAGAAGTATGAGACCGTGCAATAGAAAATTTCACCAAGCATTAGGGTGTAGTCAAAAGATGGTTTGACCGTCGAGCCAAAGTTAAGGCCCTCCGCATGTTTGACCTAGTCCTCTACTGGGACAAGGCCCATGAAAAGAAAGGGGGACACAACAAATTCGACAAGCTTTGGCTTGGCCCCTTCCAGATTGCTGAAATCTTTGGAGATAATGCTTTCTATCTAAAGACTCTCACTGGTGAAGACGTCCTATTGCCAGTCAATGGGCAACACCTCAAGCCTGAGCTCTCGTGAGCTGTCCATGTAAATACCTATACATAGGTTAGGATAGATTTCATGCTTTGCCCTTCGGTTTTGCTTGCTTCCCGACTATTTTGTCTTGATCTTGGGGGAGTCTCCCTGTTTTGCTATGGTGGTTGTGCTTGGCCCGATAGATGGTTTGCCTCGCTATCCATTTTCGAGATGTTCTCTAACTAAGCCTTCATTCCCTATTGCTACCCTCTAAAGGCTCTTGAGCATCTGTTTTCAACTTTCAAACTTTGCACTAACCTAGGATGTCTATCTGCTTGAATCCCTACTCTTATCATGGAACACACAAAACACATTTTAAAATATCTCCAAAGAATGGTATGGTGATCACTGGTAAGCAAAGATAAGTGAAAAATCTAAAGTTTGTTCCAGTAACCACTACAATTCTCAAGCCCATTGTGAACTTCGTTAATCGCATAGTTGAAAAAGAAGAAAAGAGAGAAAGTGTTAAAAGGAATTATCCAGCACAAGTAGTAAATAAATTGTAAATAACAACCATATGGGTGTGCGAATATCTCTACTGCGGCTATGGACGCCTGACTGGCAGTGGAGCAATGTCTGGGTTACTTTTGGGATTAGATGAACTGCGTAGCTTATCTCCTCCGACCAGTGGTTACTCGTACTCTCTCTAAGGAAAGAAAATGAACTCACCATGCACAGACTTCCATGATAAAATAGCGGTCTGATTTGACCCTACCTTCCTTGAACTATTCTTAGTTCAGCTTTGAAAATTGTCATAGGTCTATGAAATCAGAGATCATGGGTTTGGAATGAATATTTATCTCTAGAATGCCGGGAACATTCTCCCAACGAAGTCGCCATTTGTTGTGCCTTTTGCACATATGCCCCATTCGGAACGGGGACCCTCTCTTCCCTCCTTTTGATCATCGGATCCCTTTTGTTCTGCCTCATTTTGCGTACCCATTTTTGTGCCCCAAAGGGTCGGTGCATTTCCCAATGCCATATTTTAAGCTTGACCAAATTCACCCCCTTTTAAAATTGCTAAGTCTCAAGTTAACTCGGCTTTTCCTTGTCAAAATGCCGTTCTAGTGTTTGTGGCAATTTTCGGGTTTCCCAGTTCGGGTTTCCTATCGAGCTTTGGCTTTTCGACGACCGTGTTGGGATGACTTCCCGACCCTGGACTCCGGACCTCCCACTGTCGACTGCATTTTTTAAACCCACCAACTCCACCTACCACTGTACAAAGGAATTCAATGCTGTATTAATGGTGGGTATGACTATAATAGCGAATTTTTCGGCCGTCATTGTCAAGTGCTCGAGTGATCGAGAAGTTGGAGAACTCCTGACGTCCAAGCATTTTCCACCCTGGATTTCAAGCGCTTTTCCCACTTGCTCCACGCATCCAACAATTTGCTCTTCAGAATTTCAAGGTAGGTTTGTTGTCCACGCGCCCTCCCTTTTTGTTTTGTGAAATTCCATGTTTCGATGAAGTTAAAATATAAAATTGAACTTAAATTAAAGAAATCTATACCCTCTGCTCAAAACCCACCTTTTAGAAAATTAAAAAACAATCGCTAAGTGGCTGGAAATTCAATCTGGAGATTCACCGTGCCGCGACTATTCTTTAGAACAGCGCCGATGTCTTTCGGGCCCGGGTCTTCCCATGGCCGTCCGCAACTCATTTTCTTTAATTTCTTTAGGTGGCATAACCCTCATCGAACTCTGACCTTCGAAATTCCCATCCTGAGATTCTGTTGCATCTTCGCCATTCCAAATGGCCTCGCCCGAGCGTCTTCCTGACCTCTAGACCCCAAACCCTCGGAGTCCATCTGAAACTTGAAAATCGTAAACTTTGCAATATTCAATCCAGTCCCGGGATTCGGTCCTTGGAATTTCATTTCTGGAATTCTGTTCCGACTTCGCCATTTCAATGACCATCCCCGAGCAGCTTTCTGAACCTCGGTTCCCGACTGCAAAAGTCTTCTAGCTTCCAAGTTGAACCTTCGACCAATTTTCCCTCATCGGACTTTGATGTTCAGGATTTCGATCCCGAGATTCCGTTGCATCATGGTTGTTCCCAATGGCCTTGCCCGAGCGTCTTCCCAGCTCTTAGACTCCGGTCCGTTGCCTGCCGAAACCAAATTCTGGCAAAATCTCTCCTTCGAGCTTCTTTTGGATTCTGAATACCAGAATTCCTCTTTCAGGATTCCGCTCCACCGGTGCTGTTCTAACGACGAATTCGGGACAGCTTCCCGACCCCCGAGTCATGGTACTCTGTTCACCGTCTGACTATCCTAAACCCTCTAACTGCTTCTGAGAACTATCTTTCGGAATTCCCCTTCAGATTTCCGTTTCCATTTCGCCGTTCCCAACGACCGAACCATAACTGCTTCCCAGCGACGGAAATCTGAGACTCAGATTCCGATGCCCAAAATTTCATGTCCTTTGCGCCGTTTTAGACGGCTTTCCTGGAGATGGTACCGGAGCTCCCAAATGAAGGATCAAATGACCTCCAAATCCAAAATGGATTTCGACCCACTTTCTAAAATTATGTTTTCTTTCACATCCACCCTCAAATTCCCAAATCCAACCCTGGGAAGTGCCTTTGGGAATTCCATCTTCATTTTGCCCTTTCCAACAACATTCTGCCAAGGGAATTCTGACCTTGGAAGTCCGGATTGTTTGCACTACTTTCTAACAATGAAGTATCAAGTTTGCATGTTTAGTGAATGAGAATTATAATTACAGAACTAATCTTGACATGTAGGGACTTGTCGGTGGTCATTTTATCAAGTTTATTGTTACTAATTCACGTCTCTTGTGCAGGATTTATGGAATTCGGTGCCTCCAAGAAAGGGCAAGGAACAATCAAACCACCAAGAGGCAAGGAAGACAAAGACCTGATGAAATACAAGTTCCAAGGTGTCCCTATACAATCAAGGATCACTACCCTTTGGAGGGATGTTACAGATACCAACATCGGATAGGTCGATGTTGACGAATTCATGCAGAGGGTCAAAATGAACCCCAAGACAAAAAATACAAGGCTAATAAAGAGTAGTGGAATTGCTAAGGCTACAGGTTTCCCACCGGCCGTAGTGGCCCCAGATCTGGTAATGGCGTTTGTGGAGGCATACCAACTTGACACTAGAACTATAGTGGACCGGGATGGAAATATCCTTGCAGATATGTCTCCGTTAGGTATAACAACAACCTTCCACATTCCTACCTTTGAGAACATGGAGGTCCCCACCATGGAAGAATGCAAAGAGTTGTGGGAACAGAACCTGTTGGGGTGCAAAAAGCTTATCAACCAATACTGGTTGAAGGACAAATGAGGTAGTGTTGGGAAGCTTCCCCGGGAGCTCTTCCGCAATGATTTATTTAAGGATTACCATGACCTCATAACTCTACTAAGCCGAATAATGGGCCTTCCCAGCATGGTCTTCTTCCAAGAATGGATGTTCTATTTTATAGAGCAGATTCTCCGTGGTAAAGGCACCGCCTTCTATTGGGGTGAGATAATCAGCGACTGCTTCCACAAGTAGTTTACCATCATGAAGAGGACCACCAAATTCTTCATGACCTCCTATTTGGTGTATTCCCTCACCAATTTTCGGCACTATCAGGGGTCAACAATGATGCCCAACAATCCATCAGGGCCAGAGCTCAAACCTTATGACAAGTACCCTCAGCTACAGTTCCAGAATTTTAAGAAGGATTACTGCATTGTGAATGATGCATTCATCGCTCACATCATCTGGTCCTTAGGAGGGGATTTTCATAAGAGGATATCCCACAGTGCTAGGGCCCTCCTCAGGTAGTATGCCTTCTAGTACATTCAGTTCCCCAAGTTCACCTACATGTACGCTCAAGGATTCACCGAAAGATCAAACAAGCTGCCCAGGTACCCAAATGATCAAATCATTCTCTTGGAGCTGACCCGACAGCTATGACACATTCATAGCATCCTGAGAAAAAAGCATTTGGTAGGCCCCACCTATCCCATTAACCTTGGTCAAGGGATGTATAAGATCCACACCTCCCAGTGTGCAAGATATTCGGAAAAGAAGCTGGCCAAATATAACTTCGAGCAATACACAACGTGGCCATGAATGGATCCTTATGGTCATGTCAGAAAGGCACTGGGACATGAATATTCCCACCTCCATAATGTCAAGGACTTTTGGGCCAATTGAAAATATGATCTTGAGGTGCGGTTACGACATTACATGTGCATGACCGCCATCTGTATATGAAGGGTAAACTTGTGTCCAGTCCCTGACCAGCTAGAGGAGGATGAAGACACAATGATCGATCCAAGCTACGATGCAGTTTCCAACTTGTAGCTACCTGCAATTGAATGGAATAGACCAGAGCTTAATGACATCGATGTACTAACTAGGCCCATTGAATTCCGAACAAGGGCATGGATCGACAAGATGGTGGCCCAATTGAAACAACAAGGAGTCATTTTAACATTCAATGAGCTTACAAGTGAACATGTAAGTGAACCAAGTGGATCCAAAGGTGGAGTAGCTGTCGTTTCAACTGGGGAGACATCCAAGACCCCACCATCGGTGAAGACCAAGAAAAGAAAGGAGGCTAGTGAATAACTGCCCAAACTGAAGGTCTATGCCCGTAAGGCTTCTGAGCCTGAACCTTCCAAGAAGAGGAGGAAAAAAACTGGCAGCATGGAGATGGCTGTATTAACCAAAGGGTTGTCCCTTGGGATTAGAAGAGGAGGATCTAGCTCGCTAAGGTCCCTTCCTACCATTATTACTACTACTATTGCTGCTTCCCCTACCCCTCATGCTTCGCTTGCAGTCTTTGCTTCATCCTCGCCTACGGTGGACATCTCGATCCACCTTGCCCCTACTCCTCCAGTGTTACAAGTTATTCCCGTGGATTCATCATCCACCACCACCTCACCAATGTCCTCTTCCTCTATGTCTCCTTCCCTTCCTGCCATTTCTAATGCTACAATGCCTGCCCTTAGCCTTCTGAAGTCTTTTGTAAAGTACATGCAGAATGTGCCATCTGAGCTTTCAGGGATGCTCACCAATCCGATGGTCCAAGCTGTGATAACTCAAGCTATGGCATGCACTCCAACTCCCTCCCCCTCTACTAAATCACCAAAGATGAAAGAAACCATGCAAATATAGACAAGCTTGAACGACAGCAACTAGAGGCTGAGAAGGCGCCAAAGGACGAGGAGTTTGAATATCAAGAACATCGCTTGTTTGAGCATCGGGAGATAGATGAGGTGGTCTATGAGTCTTCCAGTGAGGGTAGTGAGGACCTCGATGCTGAACTAATCTGAGAGTGAAATGATCCCGAGCTCAATGTTGAGTGGGGCAAGCAGCCCAAGGAAATTGAGGATAAGGAGGCCGAGGAACAACTTGCATGGGAAGAGGAGATTACTGCTCTAGAGACGGAGGGTGATAGGTCTCCAACTGAGGGACATGGCCAAACCACAAAGCATGACAAGGAAGCGTTCCTCCACAAGGAAAAACAAGGGGAGAACCTTGAGGAACATCAATATATTCTAAATGAAGAAGAGGGGGATGCTAAAAAGAAAGATTCACCCAAAAAGCAGTTGCACACTAATTCCACTGCTAGACATGAAATGTCCGAACAAGACCCTGATGAAGAAAAGGAAAATGTAGAAACAAAGGAGAAGGCTCTTGTTGTTAGAACCATTGAACTTGATGTGGGAATCGAAGTGAACCACTAAGGGAAGAACCCCAAGTGCCTGATTGGCTGCAAAGATAGCTAAAGCAAAAGACTCTCACCTTGAAGGATCCCAAGGTGAGGGCACGAATAAGCACCAAGAAAGAGAAGAGACCGAAGGTCGGATCAAAAGTAACCATGAATGGCTTGGGATTAAGGGCAGTGCAAATAGAAACACCGATGGTCGTAGAGCAAGGTATAACTTACAACATCTCCACCATCATCTTGGGAGTGGCCACGAGGGAACAAAAGGTTGAGCATCTCCAAGAGTCGGTTGCCACAGTGGTGCACCTTATCCAGTAGGATAAGGTCTCTAAGGAAGAACTAAAGGAGCAGGTGGCTGATCTAATGACTTATATTCAGCAGTGGTCATCTCTGGATGAGCAGCCCATGATGTCATTGGCCCCACCTCATTTGTTGTCCTAGGAACAGATTAAAAAACTAGAGAAGAGACGAAACTTGGACAAGACTACGAAAAATTGGTTTCGGTAGGTCTTGGATATGTGAAATACGGGCATCAACTTGGCTATCCGGACAACAAATAGTTTCTTGGAAGTTCAAAAAACTCTCAAGGACACAAGGCAGATCTGTGAAGGGTTCCCAAAGAAGTATGAGGTGACCTACCCAAAGATTGAGGTCATACTCACGTTGCTAAGTGATGTCTGGGAAAAGGACCTTGCCTTCAAGGATGATGATCACTGCCTAGTGGACACGTGGAAGTGAGATTTTGATCACCAGAAGAGGAGGCTTTAGCAGGTTTTGGAGTGGATGGCACCTGACATTGAATGGGAAAGGGATTCCAGAGAGGAGTGCGCTCGGTACCTCAAGCTGATGATGGGGTACGAGCTGCTTGCGGTCGAGATCAATCTTGAGAGTATAAAACCCTACTTCTTGAAGATCATGGAGGATGGGATGTCCACCGAGGTCACCACTGAGTTCATGTGCTTCATTGCCGGAGCTTTCGCGTAATCATAACTCTTTAAAGACAGTGCTGTTAAGTATGATGATGACTAGAAGAAGCTTGGCAGCAATTCCCAAGAATGGACTTACCAGCTTTTGCGATCCGACATCATGGAGTTGGATAAGTTTCAATCCCTGATCCTAAGTTTCATGGAGTATGCTGCGTTGAAGAAGTGAGAGGGCAATCCCATCATCGATGATGAGTTCCTTGAAGAATAGCTACAACAAAGGGCAAATGGCTAAAAGAAAAATTTGCTACAGTGCTATCACCAGATGACGAAATAGGGAAGAAACAAAAAATTATTTATAAATGTAATATATTTGGGGGTAGGTGAAACCCTAATGTAAAGTGAATCTAGGCCACACAATAGAATCGGATCTTGGCCACTCATTTTGTTTTTTGAAAACTATAAATAGGGCTCTCCTCCTCTCATTTTAAGGGAGTTGAATTGTTGTAAAGGCATACTGTAGAAATTATAATAGCAAATACAGTCATTTTCTGGTGTATTTATGGGTTTTTCAATATGTTTCATGATTCCTCTCCTTTTTAGTTATAGCTTTGCTTTAAGTTACTTTGCTGTTCTAATGTCCTTAGATTAGATTTGGTAGATTTAGTATGTTATCTCTGGTTTTGAAGATTGTTGCTGTGTGTGTGCTTTTCTTGTCCATACTTTTGGTCATTTGCTGAAGGTAGATGATTGTGCAAAGTTATTCTAGACTTTGATTTCATTGTTGCTCATTAAATCTCATCTTTATTCACCTCCCCATAGCGAATGAATGATGAATATTTGTATTCCTTAGAAGATAGCACAAATTTCATGATATTGTGAGAATTCTGATTAAGTGAAATTCTATTTAAGGAAACTGTCCACAGCAGGAACCTCCATGATCACTGCTCATCGGTAGTTGCAGGTCTAGGAAACATCCTCCTTCCTCAGCCCTTTTCCTTTTCCTTTTTTTTAGAAACAACTTGTGTTAAGGTTCACTGCAAATTGTAAAGCCAAATCCAATGAAATAATGGAGTCTGAGACTGCTGCCTGAACCTACAGCAAAGCATAGTAATTCCAAATCCCTAAAACTCTATTCATTAACTCAATTCTCCTACAACTCTGACCGCGTAAGACCACCTTGTTATTCCAGAAAATCACATCAAACAACTGAAATATTCCAAGCCTTGGCATGACCTGATGTCCTAGAGACCTTGGGATAGTGTTCTGCAATTTGATTGTGGGAAATTATCTTTCAAGAGAGGTAATGCACCTACGTATTACTTGTGTTGTGAAGTGCATAAAAACACCATCAACAAGATTTAAGGACAAATTGAGCAAACAAATTTTTTGGAACGATTCAATTTTGGAAGACCAATGGACCATAAAAGGACTATAAAGAGGACAAAGTGAAGTTTCTACATTAGACTATTGAGTGGGAAATAATTCACAAAAGTTTTGACAAATGACAAAGGGTAATTGGGTCCAATGATAACCTACTATTGAATGAAAAGTTTTGACAATGAATGGTAAGAGTCAACTCCTAAAATCTGCAAAAGGAAGCATCTAAGGAGATGATGAAGTTACTAATGCAACTAATGGAAAGCCAATGGAAACCTATTGTGAGTCTAAAATGGTTCCTATAATGCAATATTTGATGAAAGTTGAGCAATTCAAATTCTAGTTTGAACTATAGCAGTGAAGGAATACTTGATTGAATTAAAGACAAGTTGTGTGTTGTGCAGTTTTTGCACACATGCCCCACTAAAGGTGGGGACCCTCTTTATTCGCTTTTTGGATTTTTTGGCCCTTCTTTTTTGGGGGTTTTCGCTTGTTTGGGCTCGTGCTTTAATGTCCATCTTGCCAATTGACATGGCACAATTTTGAGTGTTACTAAAAATATTGAGTTCTGAATTCATTTCGGAGTTTTCACTACTTTCAGGAAAATCCGCCTGGGTCAGATTCTTCCGGTCCTCTTTCGATGTCCAGAGGTTATTGCTTTTTGACCCTGTTTTTAGGAAAATCCGTATGGTCTGGATTTCTCTGAAATCCGTTACCTTGTCGAATCCCTGATTTTTCGTGGTCATGGCTGTCTTGTCGACCGTATTAATGGCATTTTTGCGGGTGTTTTGGGGCTTTGATATATTTGATTTTGGGAGGTAGTTGATCTTTTGAAGCTTGCTCATTTACTATCATTTGAGCTTGAGTCTTGGAGCTTTTGGTGTCTTGCTGGATTGTGATTTTCGGGGCCGTTTTGATTGTTGCATTGGAATTTCGTGTGCGTGGATGGTATCCTACTTGTGTTTGGCGGTTATCTATTGGCATCACCAGTTCCAGTCCTTTCGATCCCATGGTATGTTGATATGTTCCTTTACTCTATTGATTTTGAATTGCTTCACTTCATTTGCTTCCTGGTCCTTCATGAAATCTTGACTTCCTTGAGTATGCACGTCATCATTGGGCATTTTGGGGGTTTTGCATTGTTGTACTAGTCTGCTAGGTTGGTTATTGATATTTACTCTTGGTCTGATATTGCTTCTTGTTTGGGCATTTGCTTGCATTGGTTTTAAACTCTCTATTCTGGTGTGTGAGCAAGTCGTGCTTGGTTCTATGTGTTTTCATGGTAGACATTTTTTAGGGTTCCTAACCTAGGGCCTTGCCATCCTTCTCAAATTGCTGAGAGGAGTGTTCTAAGTTCATGTTTCATCCATTGGAGGTCTAGGTTAGGTCGTTGTTGAAGTATAGGCCTTAGATTCAGAGTTGTTTGAGTAGTTTTGGTGAAAGTAAGAAGATGTGGATAGGTTCAGGTTTTTGACGTTCTCGTGGAATTTCGTTTTCCCTGGATTTCCCTAACTTATCCGTTTCTTTCCTTTTCACCACTTTTTCCCAGATTTCATTTGTTTCACAAAAATCCACTTCCTCCGGATTTTCCCAGATGTTCTGTGTCTCCTCCATTTTCTCGGGTTTTTCTAGGAAAATGTTGAATTTAATGATTACGAGGGACTTGTTTATTGATGATGAAAGTGATAGATTAAATGAACTTATGCTAAGTGTTTCTAATGTTATTCCTTGGTTAATTGATGGATTAAAATGGTGTAATGGGATTTTGCATGCTTGGTTCACTGGAGACCACCTGGTCCAAATTTTCTCAAAAATCCTCTTCAGGGTGGAATCCGCGAGGGGGGCTAAATCCCAAACTTTGAGGTAATAATTTCCTGCACGTGTTGTTTCTTGTGGATCTGATTGTGGTCATCCTTTTGTGTTTGCAGGAAGGATTAGGACAAGATGTTGCTAGTCGAGGCAAGGGGAAGGCAACAGATCTAGGTGCAAAGACTTCTACCATCTCAGATGCAGAAAAGGTGAAATTAGACATAAAGAGTCAGATTCCTGAGAGCAAGCTGACCTCAATTTGGTCAAGAATCACAGATAAAAATGTAGGCATGTGGGACTATGAGGAATTTAAGGCTAAGATGTCAACACCAAGCCCTCCTTTGTTGGCTAGGAGAATGGTGGACTCCATATTGGGTCATGTAGCAGGTTTCCCTTCCACAGTGCAATGTTATGAATTGGTGCTTGAGTGTGCCAGGAATTATTAGGGGGACATAAAGGATAATTGGTCTGTAGGGAAGGGTTCTAGCAAGCTTCAGTTCTGTATCCATTGCTGCAACCTTTGACATGCCTAATAGGTCACATGTGGTGTCTTTCGATATGGATGGTGCCAGAAAGTATTATGAAGAGAATATAGTTAAGTCCCAACAGGTGATCAACTCTTGATTGGAGAAGCCTAAGTCCCATTTCTCCAAGTTTCCTAAGCAACTATTCAGGCTCAAATTTAGGAGAGAGTACTACAATGTCATCACTCTTCTTAGGAGGTTGGTGGGATTGAAGAGTGTAGGTGTGTTTGAGACTTGGATGTTCAATGTAATTGCTATAATGGAGTAGGGAATTGACTATCATTGGGAAAGTGTCATTAGTTCTGTGATTCATGAGCAGTTGTGCAATGTCTTTCAAACCAAGAATTTTACCATGACCTCCTACCTAGTGTATTCATTGGCAAGACTTTACCCATACAAGGGGTACCTTTAGGCAGGATTCTCTATATGAGGTATATCCACCATTGCACCTAATTGGAGGGAGCTACAGGAGGTCCAATGATGCGTTCACAATGTACATCACTAGATTTATCCAAGGTGCAGAGCATATGAGAATCTCAGATAAGGCTAAAGAATTGATAAAGAGATATGGGGCATGGTTTATCCAGTTCCCTACTTTCTCTTACATTAGAATTGATGGTTTTCAAATGGCTCCCTACAGACTCCCTAGATACCCCAATGATCATATCATATTGTTGGAAGTCACTAGGCAGATTTGTGACTTCGACAATGTTGTGAAGGGAGAAATGCACAAGACAAGTTTTGGGAATGACTTTCCCTTAAGGATAGGAATGGGTGAGGTTTATCCTTCTATTCAGTCTACTCATACTTCGGAGGAGGAGATGAGTACTTTGAGTCTCTCTTTCCATTCGAAGAGAGCAAGGTTTGAAATCACTAGTGAAGCACAGAAGAAGGCCAATAAGGAATATAGCCATACAGTCAGTATTGAAGATTACTAGATTAACCTTGCTAATGAGTTTGAGGTAAGAAAGAAGAAGTTCTCTAGATTGCCAGTGGATTTGATAAGGTTGTATAATGTGAGGGTCATCCTTGATCAGGTGGAAGAGGATGAAAAACTAATCTAGGGTCATGTTTATGAGGCAGTGAAGGATAGGTCGGTTGGAGAGGTTGATTGGTTAGAGGAAGAAAAAACAGAGTTGGATCAAGTCATGACCTCGGTGATTAAGTACACTAAGATGGGGTTGAAACACAAGATCATAGAATTGGAGAGCGAGGGTATTCCATGTACCTATGATTTGATGGGATACTTAGAGTCTCACTCTGCTTTTGAAGAGTCACTTGAACTAGATCCTAAGGGCAAGGAAAAGGTGGATTATGGTGGGGAGTGCTATCTCTCAAGAGCACATTTGCTCTTTCTAAGACCTAATATTTGGCCTCCCTAGGGTATGCTTCTCTACCCTACTCAGGGATCACTCCTAGGACCCCTATTCCCTTATAGTACTCTCCACCAACTTCAAACATTCACCTTTTCTCTCAAATCACCATGAGCTCCCATGGGCTCAATTTTGCTACAAAGTTCCCAAACCATTCTTGGGACTAGGAATAGATCTTCCTACTACTCCTTGTTTATTTTTTCTCCATTCTAATCCATCTTGGTGGATCCCTTCTTCATTTGGCTATCAAATTCAAGAAACTTAGTTTTTAGGCCTTGTAGCCTTTTTGGTCAATTAGGCCTCCACAACCCAGTGTTCTTGGAATAACGCCTAAAATTTCTTAACAAACCCCCAAAATCTTTAGGGATTCCTTCTCTAGACCTCCTAGGATTCAAGATTTCCTAGGGTTTAGACCTCCTTGGTGTCCGTACATAGGCCTTTCACCAAACCCCCTATTATTAAGGGTTTCCTCTACACTTCTCCTTGCATACACATGTCCAAGACACATGCCCCTACACCCCTACACCATGGATTGGCACAAACCAATTCATTTAGCAAGTCCTCTTGCTGTTGTCCTGTCCAAGCACCTAGCCAGAATGCCCCTACACTCGCTTAGAGCTTGATGGTTACATCAACTCCCCTGCACACAAAGACTTCAAAAGATACATTTACACTATGTACATAGTCCCCTACTTGATTCCAAGTGGCCATGGAAGCTTTGCCATGGGAAGTCAAGTGGGGATCATTGTTTACAAAATTGTCCCTGAACCGGGCAGTGAAATCAAGAACCAAAAGAATTTGCAAAACCTTAACCAATCAAACCAAATGACTAAACCAATGCTGCACAAGGTTGGAACAGGTCACAAATGAAAGACTCAAAGCATCAATTCAGTCCTTTCAATCCATTAATTGACTGGATGAAGGCTCTATTACAGAAATCCAAACAAACTTGCTCTTTTCCAAGTTACAATCTCTTCTTCCCAAATCCCAGTCTGTACAATAGCTTACCCACATGTCATATTAGGGTTTTGCTAACCTTATATACCTTATGCCCACATTTTAGGAAACTTAGGTTGGGCTTAGAACATCATTAATGCCATTTTCAAACTTTTAGGACAAATTGCCAAGACAACATTGCCAAGATTTGCCTAATCTCCTCATTAAGACTTCCCCAAACCTCAAGGCTCTAAACTAAACTAACTTTTCCACAACACACACATCAATTCAACCTCTGGAATTTATAACCTAGTCCTTATTACCTTGGTGGTTGGATAGAACCACCTACAAGCCAAATTTTGCAAAGATCTCTCCAAAAGACCTTAAGGTGCTCCTGTACCATTCTCCCCCTGCAACAAAGAAGTTAAGGACCCTGTGGTGTTATGAAATTCTCATTGATACCATGCTTCTTGAAATCACTCTCTGCTATCCAAGTAGCCTCTGACTCTAGTTGGTGTTTCCACTTCACTAGGTGCTCCATGTATGTCTTGTGCCTAGTCTTCTTCTTCACCCTTGAATCTATTAGAGTAAAGGTCTTAACTTAATTATGTTGATTAAGTTACCTTTATTACCTTCTTACGATTTCACATTAGTTTGCATAAAGTGACATTTAATAATTATATTAATTATTAAATGTTATCCTATTAGGGATTCTATTAGGGTTTTTCCTATTAGGGTTTGCATGATCTCCTTTTTATAAGGATTGATCCCATTGTATTTCATATCAATTAATTTTCTCATTCTCTCTGATATATACATTTTCAGTTTTCAGAAAACCCTCACTTGTTTGTCTCCATCTCTTCTTTTGTGATAGGTTATTTGCATGTAGGTGATCTTCAAGGTTTGTGGTGTTGTATTTTCTCAACTCCTACATGCTATCAGAACTCCACACTTGCTACTCCCTGTTCTTGTTTTGAAGATTTTTGGAGCTTCAAGGGTTTGGGGTTTGTTTTCTTGATCTAGGGAATACCTGCAATTTTGAAGCATTTTCAGCTCAAACGGACTTTGCCATTACGTCCATAGCGGTCCAAAACCCGTAAATCGACTATTCATTCATCCATTTTGGACAAAGTCGAAATTTGAAGCAAATTTTTTTTCCTGGTACGGCCATACGACCGTCGCTTGCCTAGTAAAAAAAATTTTCGGAATTTTTTTATTTTTCGTCAAATTTTTTATTTTATTTTATTGTGAAAATATTTCATTGTAATTTTTTTAATTTTTTATTCAAAAAAAAATTTAAAAAACAAACAAAAACAATAATATTTTTTCGTAGTTTTAGGGCTTGTCAGCCTGGTACAGGGTACCCGCAGGTACCTACGTATGCAGGCCTGTGGGCCCTCTTGCCTACTGGTCGGCGTACTACCGACCACCGTCGGCGTTAGTGTCGACCAGCGGTAGACAGTACCGCCGATGACGGTACAGTGGCAGCCGGCGGCCCCCGCCTTGTTTTAAAAAAAAAAATTTACAAATAAAAAAATTGTAATTTTTAATGATTTTTTTAATTGTTTTTTTTAATATAAAAAACAATTTTTTTAAAAATAAGCCTAGTTGTGCATTTACGGTGACAGCCATTTGGCCATGAAATTTAACCCAGTGTTTTTGCTGTGACGGTCGTATGATCGTCAAATTTAACCCAGCGTTGGTTTTTTCCCTCTTTGGACCTGATTTCTTCCAGAGGCCGTAACTTGGGCATACGATATCATTTTTTGGCAAATGAGATATTGTCAGAAAGCTGGTTTTCTCATCTTTCTAGTGGTGTGAGTCTCATCACTTCTTTTTTCCATTGGTACATTCTACAACCAGTTGAAGATAAAGGGGCTATTTTTAGTCCCAAGCTCATAACTTTTGATCAGTGTCTCTGTTTTTCGCCATCTCAGCGGCGTTGGAATTGTATTTCAGAGCTCTTCAGTTTCATCTATGAAATTTTTCCATATTTCACACTAGGTATATTTTATTCAGTTATTTGTGTTTTCACACTCTGGTGGATTACCTAGACATATTTGCTCTTGGAAACTTTTTGTTTGCATGGGATGCTTTGTTTTTGGCTGTTCTTCATGTATTTCCAACATTTTTCCCTTTTAGGACATTTTGAGCATCATTTGTAAGCTATCTTTTTTGTAAACGCATTGAGATAAAGTGCCACACTATTGTACATGCATTTTTTGGGGATTTTGCACATAAGGTTGTGCCATATTTTGTACTCACACTGTTATTATAAAGTGCCATGAGGGGTTGTGTAGTTTGCCTTTTTTTGTCATCACACCTTTGTCTGATGAGTGTCCCTCCACGATGACAATGGATCCATATGATTCCAGTCTCATGCATGTGTGCTTTGTTTTTGCACACCACTTTTTCAGTTGTAGGTGCTATCTTGCATACTTTCAGATGTTGTTTCTCCTCCTTCATGCACTACAGGGTGTTTCACTTCATTTCAGTGGATCTGTCAGGCTCTCCCAGTTTAGCATTATGGGGGGTTATTATATTGTTCATGCTAATTCTTCCTTGGTTTCGCCTTGGAAGGGATCTTCCATCTTCAACGGAGGTTCTTCAACACCATAGCAGTCATCTTTCGACAATTGTTTGTAGCTTCTTCTGCTTCAGTGATGTTCTTTTTGGCTTTCTGCATCTCTTTTTGGAGTAGAGCTTTCTCCCATAAGGTTTTCTCTATTTCTCCATTTTATAGAGATTTGGTTGTATTTGGGTACTTGATCTAGCCTAGTTGTTGGGACCCATGTTTGCCTTCTTGCATTGTAGTTACATTTATTTTCTTGCATTTGTTTGTAGCTGCACTGTTGCTCATCTTAAGAGGGGGTGTTAGAGTAAAGGTCTTAACTTAATTATGTTTATTAAGTTACCTTTATTCCCTTAATTTCACGTTAGTTTGCATAAAGTGACATTTAATAATTATATTAATTATTAAATGTTATCCTATTAGGGCTTCTATTAGGGTTTTATTAGGGTTTGCATGATCTCCTTTTTATAAGGATTTATCCCATTGTATTTCATATCAATTCATTCTCTCATTCTCTCTGATATATACATTTTAAGTTTTTAGAGAACCCTTGCTTGTTTGTCTCCATCTCTTCTTTTGTGACAGGTGATCTTCGAGGTTTGTGGTGTTGTATTTTCTCAACTCCTACAAAATCTAGAATCTTCTCAACCTATGGTCTGATCGGATCAGGTACCTTGAGTCCTTCCACATCCTTACTCACCTCAGCACTATACTGTTCCTCATCCATTTCTGGTCCTTTATACTTCACCAAGTCCTTCACATTGAAGATAGGCGAAATGGACATCTCCTTGGGTAACTCCACTTTGTATGCATTTGATCCATACTTAGCCAACACTTTACATGGCCCTATCCTTTTCATCTACAACTTACTTGGTA
This sequence comes from Sequoiadendron giganteum, assembly GCA_007115665.2. Taxonomy (NCBI): domain Eukaryota; kingdom Viridiplantae; phylum Streptophyta; class Pinopsida; order Cupressales; family Cupressaceae; genus Sequoiadendron; species Sequoiadendron giganteum. Next base: position 171,165,765 of record VCHN02000014.1, on the reverse strand, counting down.
TGCCTTTATGTAGTCTTTCCTTGTTCAAGTATACCATCACCAAATCACCTAATTCAAATTGTAGATCTCTCTTCCCTTCATCTCTTTTAGCCTTCAACTTCTAGTTAGCCTCCATTAATGTCTTCTTTACCTTCTCATGAACCTCTCTCGTTGATTGAGAAAAATCATCAGCATGTCCACTGATTCCTTCATAACCTTTTAGGTCTCTCAGCTCAAGTACACCTCTTGGATGTAACCCATATACAATTTCAAATGGACTCTTACCAGTAGACCTGTTTGTTCTATCATTATAGGCAAATTCTGCCTGTGAAATGACTTGTTCCCATCCTCGTCCATACTCCTTAGTTAGACACCTCAAAAAGTTACCAAGTACCCTATTTATCACCTCTATCTGTCCATCCTTTTGAGGATGATATGCTGAACTATGAGATAAGTTGGTTCCTAACCTCCTCCAAAGAGTTTTCCAAAAATGTCCCATAAAATTCACATCTCTGTCTACAACTATGCGCTTTGGAAACCCATGTATCCTTACTATCTCCTTGAAGAATAGGTGGGAAATGTGACTAGCATCATGTGTTATTTTTCATGGGATGAAATGACTCATCTTATTGAATTTGTCTACTACCACAAACACACTGTCCAAACCAGTCAGTGTCCTAGGTAGCCCTACTATGAAGTCCATGCTTATGCATTCCCATGGTCTATTTGGGATGGGTAATGGCTGATAAAGACCTGATTTTTTGATGTTCCCTTTTCCTTATGACACACTCCACATTGCTCCACATACCTTCTTACATCTCTTTGCATCTTAGGCCATCAATAGAACCTCTCCACTAAGTCTAGGGTCTTGCTCAATCCAAAGTGTCCACTCAAACTACCATTGTTCTTTTCTTGGATAAGATTATCCCTCATGGAACCTCTTGGAAAACATAATTGTTTCCCTCTAAACAATAGACCATTCTGCAAAGTATAATCTAGATATTCACTATGAAAATGGTTTTCAAAATTAGAACATACCTTGTAGATCACTGAGAAATCAGAATCTCCTTCATATAGTTCTTTGAATCCTTCAACCCCTGTGCTCTACAGCTGTATCTCTTGAATGGTAAGAAATATCCTACTAAGGGAATCTTCAACCTTGTTGTTAACCCCTTTCTTGTGCTTGATAGTAAAGGTGTATGACTGCAAAAACTCCATCCATTTGATGTGCCTCAAACTGAGCTTCTCTTGAGTTTTGATGTAGCTTAAGGCTTGATTGTTGGTGTATACCACAAACTCTTTGGGCAATAGGTAGTGCCTCCAATTTTTAAGAGCTTGTACTAAATCATACAACTCTAATTCATAGGATGAGTACCTATACTTTGCTTCATTTATCCTTTCACTAAAGAATGCCACTAGCCTTCCTTCTTGGCTTAGGACTACACCCACTGCTATGTTGCTTGCATCACATTCCACTATGAATGGTTTGTCAAAACTTGGTAAAACTAGGATTGGTTGGGTAGCTATCTCCCTCTTCAATCTTTCAAATCCTTCATTGGCTTCTTTGGTCCACACAAAATTTGTTTTCAATTCTCCTTTGATGGTGTCAAGGACTTGTGCACAGATTTCACTAAATCTCCTAATAAACTTCCTATAGAATTGGGCTAACCCATGGAAACTTCTGACTTCAGTCCCTATCTTGGGAGTAGGCCAAATGAGAACGGCTTCAACCTTGCTCTTGTCCATCTTCAAGCTCCCCTGAGATACTACAAATCCTAGGTAGACTAGCTCTTGCTTCATAAACTCACTCTTCTCAAGATTTATGGTGAGCTTCTCCTCTTGAAGTTTCTTCAACACAAGTTCTAGGTGCTTCATATGTTCTTCTTTTGTTTTGATAAAGATGAGGATATCATCTAAGTAGACTATCACAAAAACTCCTATATAGTCCTTCAAGACCTCATTCATCACCCTCATAAAAGTGCTAGGTGCATTTGTAAGCCTGAATGGCATTTCTAACCACTTATATAACCCCTCTGTGGTTTTAAAAGCTGATTTCCATTCATCTCCCTCTTTCATCCTAATTTGATAGTAGCCACTTTTCAAATCAATCTTGGAGTAGTACTTAGCACCCCCTAAACTACCCATTAAGTCTTCTATCCTAGGAATAGGAAACCTATATCTAATGGTTATCCTATTTATGGCCCTAGAATCAGTACACATTCTCCACTTATATCCCTTCTTAGGAGACAACACCACTGGAAAAACACATGGGCTTATGCTTTTTCTTATCAAACCTTGGTCCAAAAGCTCCTGAACTTGCCTTGCTATCTCCTTGTTCTACTCTGGTGTCATCTTGTATGCAGCCTTGTTAGGCAATGTTGCTCCTAGCACAAATTCTATTTAATGAATGATTGCCCTCTTAGGTGGTAGTGTAGCTGGTGTGCCTTCACAAATGATATCCCTGAACTGGTCCAATAGTTGCTTCACTTCTGCTGTCATAGGTAGCCGACTAGGTGACTCCTCCTCCTTTGGCTTCAACATGATTGCATAGACAACTCCTTCTTCCTCCTTCATGTCTTTTAGGAATTCCTTTCCACTCATCAAAAGTGCACTGGATTCTGCCTTCTCCACTAATGCCTTCTTCTATCAAATACTGGATTTTGTAAGTCACTCCATCCTTCTTCAATGAATACTTGTTCTCCTTGCCATGGTGTAGTGACTCCCTATCATATTACCATGGTCTGCCAAGCAACAAATGGCATTCATCCATTGGTAACACATCACATAGTATCCTATATTGATACTTCCCTATAGCAAACTCAACCCATACTTGTTCATTGACCAATATATTTTGCCCCTTATTCAACCAAGTAACCTTGTAAGGACACTCATGGGGTATCTTGATGAGGTTCAACTTCTATACTGTCTCCTTTGATATGACATTATCAGTAGATCCTGAGTCAATGATGACCTTGCATACCTTACCTAGTATCTTGCACTTGACTCTAAAAAGAGCTCTCCTCTATTTGTGTTCATCCTCGGTAGGTGCTTTGATCAAGATTCTTCTCAACATGAGACTCTCTCCTTTCTCTAAATCTAAACTCACCTTTGAGTGCTTGGAACAGTCCACTTCTTGGACATAAGTAATCTTATTCTCACCTTGTGAAGATGTTGGCTTGTCAGGACACCTATAAGCCGGATGACTAAACTATCCACAATTGTAACACTTCATGGAAGAAAAATGAGAACTTCTCCCAAATCCTCCTGATCCGCCTCTTCCACCATTGATAGAGCTTCTACCTCTGTATGCCCCTCGACTATTTATCTCTTGGAATTGTTCACTCACCTTAGAATCTCCTTGGCTTCTATTCTCATTGCTCCTTCCAACAAACTTCCTCTATGTCCACCTCTAGGGTCTCTGCCTTTTCCTCTACCCCTAGTACTTGAATCTTGTTTCTTTTTCAATTTTTCTTCCACTTTAAGAGCCATCTGATAACAGCTATGGAGGGTAGTAAGTGTAAAGAGACTCAACTCTTCTTGTATATTCCATCTAAGGCCATTTAGATACTTGGCAACCTTAATGCTTTCACTTTCTTGCACTCTAGACCTCAAGCTTAGTTTTTGGAACTCTTCTGTGTAGGAAACTACATCTAGTTCTCTCTATCTAAGATTTTGCCTCTTCTTATGCAATTGGATATCATAATCCTCAGGTAGGTATTTTTCCTTTACCTTAGCCACCATAGTTTTCAAATTTCCTATTGGCTTCTTGCCTTCCTTCTCTCTTTCTTCTTGCAAGAACTTTCGCCAAGTTAATGCTTGTCCTCTTAACCTTGATTTGGATATCTTCACCTTTTGTGCCTCTGTAATCCCATCACATTCAAAGTGATTTTCCATTCCCTCAATCCATTCCATAATTAACTCTACATCCATTCTTCCTAGGAAAAGAGGGATGCCTTCTAGTGCCTTGCCACTTAATGCCTTCAATGCTTTGAGGAAGGGCTCCTCTGCTAATGGAGAGTTAGGTTCCGGTTCTATGTCTTCCTCAACTTGGTTCTTACCCTTGTCTTTATCCCCTGCTAACTGCACTTTCATCTTGATTTCCGACTCTACAACCTCTTCGAGTTTTTTCGTCTCCTCCACAACTTCTTCAAGTCATCTATTCTTTTCTTTTTGCTTTATCAAATCTCTAGCCAATTCGGCATTGGTTACCATGGTGCTTTCCCCTATGGATTCATGTCCCTCTGACATATATTTCTCAATTCCCAAGCCTTTTAACTAGCTCTGATACCAATTTGGTGGGGAGTTCTATCTCTCAAGAGCACATTTTCTCTTTCTAAGAACTAGTCTTTGGCCTCCCTAGGGTATGCTTCTCTACCCTACTCAGGGATCATTCCTAAGACCCCTGTTCCCTTATAGTACTCTCCACCAACTTCAAACATTCACCTTTGCTCTCAAATCACCATGAGCTCCCATGGGCTCAATTTTGCTACAAAGTGCCCAAACCATTCTTGGGACTAGGAATAGATCTTCGTACTACTCCTTGTTTGGTTTTTCTCCATTCTGATCCATCTTGGTGGATCCCTTCTTCATTTGGCTATCAAATTCAAGAAACTTAGTTTTTAGGCGTTGTAGCCTTTTTGGTCAATTAGGCTCCAAAACCCGGTGTTGTTGGAATAACACATAAACTTCCTTAACAAACCCCCAAACTCTTTAGGGATTCCTTCTCTAGACCTCCTAGGCTGCAATATTTCCTAGGGTTTTGACCTCCTTGGTGTCTGTACATAGGCCTTTCACCAAAACCCCTACTGTTAAGGGTTTCTAGGGTTTATGACACTATCTGAACTCTTCCACTTCTTTGAATGCCTTAATCATCTCCTCTGCACTTCTCCTTGCATATGCATGTCCAAGACACATGCCCCTACACCCCTACACCATGGATTGGCACAAACCAATCCATTTAGCAAGTCTTCTTGCTCCTGTCCTGTCCAAGCACCTAGCCAGAATGCCCCTACACTCACCTAGAGCTTGATGGTTACATAAACTCCCCTGCACACAAAGACTCCAAAAGCTACATTTACACTATGTACACAGTCCCCTACTTGATTCCAAGTGGCCATGGAATATTTTCCATGGGAAGTCAAGTGGGGATCATTGTTTACAAAACTGTTCCTAAACTAGGTACTGAAATCAAGAACCAAAAGAATTTGCAAAACCTTAACCAGTCGAACTAAATGACTAAACCAATACTACACAAGGCATGAAAAGGTCACAAATGAAAGACTCAAAGCATCAATTCAATCCTTTCAATCCATTAATTGACTGGATGAAGGATTTGTTATAGAAATCCAAACAAACTTGCTCTTTTCCAAGTCAAAATCTCTTCTTCCCAAATCTTAGTCCATACAATAGCTTACCCACATGTCATATTAGGGTTTTTCTAACCTTATATACCTTATTCCCACATGTTAGGACCCTTAGGTTGGGCTTAGAACATCATTAATGCCATTTTCAAACTTTTAGGATAAATTGCCAAGACAACATTGTCAAGATTTTCCTAATCTCCTCATTAAGACATCCCCAAACCTCAAGGCTCTAAACTAACCTAACTTTTCCACAACACACAAATCAATTCAACCTTGGGACTTTATAACCTAGTCCTTATTACCTTGGTGGTTGGCTAGAACCACCTACAAGCCAAAATTTGCAAAGATCTCTCCAAAAGACCTTAAGGTGCTCCTGCGCCAGATTCTCCTTTCAGAATCCAAGTTAGAGATGTTCAAGTTGAGAAGGCTGCAGAGGTAAGTAAACAAAGGAAGCCTGTTGCTAAGAAGAGGAGACATGTCTCAAAGAAAGAAGTTGATAAGAATAAGGAAGATGAAGAGGAGGTGGAAACTACTCCTCCATTGATGAAGAGAAGAAGGATTACAAAGCTATCACAAAAGCAGGAGGAAGTAACCAAGGTTGGTAAGGAGATCGAGCCACCAGTGGTAGAGGTGGAAAGCTCAGGGGAAAAAACACAAGTATACATGAGGAGGTCAAGGAATCCTTTTCCAAGGGATACTGCAACAAAGGAGGATGTTTCGGTAAGTGTTCCTGTTGTTGAACATGTAGATGCCTCCATTCCTCAGGATGCTGATAGCACACATGAGGAACAAAAGAAGGATGAAGATCCTAAAGATTTAGGTGGAGAGGAATTTGAAGAAGGGGACCTCTATAATGCAGAGGTAGAGATTTACAAGGTAATACAGTCCCCCTTGGTGGCATATGCAGACTCACCTGTGAGGAAGCAATTGACCAAGTCTCCTCAGAAGGAGGAGGAGATACCAGTGAAGAACCCTTCACCAGCATAGGTTGTGGTGGAAGAACAGCTCCAGGAGAAGGAGAATCCAATCATGGACATTCCTAATATGCCAAGTGTTGAAAAGTATGCAACTAATAATCATCAGGGGTAAGATGGGAAAAATACAATGCCTGCCGGGTCTACTATTCCAGATTGGCTTGACAAAGGATTGAAGAGAAAAATGGTGATAGTGGAGGATGCTCCTCCTAATTGAGATGTACTTATGGATAATGTAGAAAAAGAAAAAACCAAGAAGAAAGCTAGGGTTATGTCTCGAATTGAAAGAGATGGGTCAGGAAATAGGGGTGGCCCATATTGTTACCCTTGATCGAAATAAGGATAGAGATAATGTGACTGCCCAGGATTATGATGTGCAAACTGTTGACTTGGGGCATGCCATTGTGGAGTAGGATATTGAAGAATATAAAGGTTATAGTGTTGTGATTGTTAGCAGGCTGAAGAAGGCTGTGCAAATGAGGCATGAGCTAGAGAGGGAGAATGAGAAATTGAAGAAATACTTGCAAGAGTTGATGAAACCTTTGCAAGCTATTAGCTCTTCCTCCTCTATTGCAAGATTCTTGCCTCAAGAAACAATCTTCGAGCTTGTAAAAATGAAGGGAAACACACACACTACAGTTGCCTGGTTGTAGAGTGTTCAAACCAAAGGGGATGATGCTATTAATGACATTTTGTCAACTGGAGGTGATGCAATGAGATCAGTGGATTGGTTAAAGGCTGTATTAGCCTAGGATAATGTGGATACTGACCTCCGACTACAGAAGGCCACTGCAATCATGGGATTCATTGAAGATAAATTGGTAAAGTGTGGGATTCTTCCTTTTTCAAGGGTTTCTGAACCTTGGGAATGGTTTGAAATCCTACAAATGAGGCAAAAGGCCTTAAGAAAGATTCATAAACAAGCTTGGCAGATTGAGGAGATTTTGACTGGTATTCATGATAAGTGTATCTCATTCTTTGAGGTCATGACTGGAAGGAAGAAGTTTTCCCCAAAACATCTCAATTTGGAGCATCTCAAGAAATGGTGGAGAGATGTTTATTCTCCAGTCAATGAAGCACTAGTTACTGGACATCAGTTGGATGATGCTACAACTTATATTGCAGTCATGGACATATATTTGACTAATAGGATTGACTGGGATGGTGCTGTTAGGCAGGAAAGAGATGACATCAAGTCTCTTGAGAGAAAGATTAGGGTTTTTCCTGTACCACCTGTTGCTGAGTTTGATAAGGTCCTATTGGCCGTACATGGTGAAGAAGATCAAGCTAAAGACAAGGATGGGGAGTAGCTATATAGGGTTACATTGAGATTTGTGCTTCCCATTATTCACATGTATTGGGCCGACCTTTTGGGTATAATGGTCATTTTGGATGAAATTGGTGCCAATAGCACATTTCATATTATGTTCGGATATCTTTGGGCCGACCTCTTGTAGGTTATGTTTTATTGTAAATTATCTTTTGGGGCCGACCTATCTTAGGGATTCTCTATAAAACAAGCATGTTGCCTCATTTGAAAAGATCATCAATAGATAGATAGAAGAATAGAGATAGGGATGAAATAGATAAGTGATATTAGAGTGACTTAGGGTTTATTCTCAAGCAAGTGTTGTAATAGAAAACTAGAGTTGTTGCTATTTTGGATGATCTAATATAAGAGAGATGTGATTTGGTATCTATCTTGTGGAGTTTCATCGGGCATGGTTCTTGTTATTCTATCTTTCAAATTGCTTATAAGTTTATGGTTAAATGGTTTGGTAATGCTTAGGGTTTCATGTTTGAAATGTTTGCAGCAATCTCTAGTCTATACTTTTTGTAGTTAGCTGATTGTTAGCTGCTTTGCAAAGTTAGCCTGGACTTAAAATTGTGCTTAGTTTAGTTATAAGGGCTTGTTCACCTCAATTGCAATAGAATTGACTGAATGAATGTTTGTGATTTGAAAATATTTAAATACCTTAGAAGATTGTACTATTTCTGTGAAATTGCAAATTTATCTGGGTCAAGCAAAAAGTAGTTTATGGGAGATCGGTCTATTTTGAGCATTTTATTTTTTTGGCATTTTCAATCTTAGGGTTAAGAGTAGTCTTAGAATCATCTTTGAAACCTTTATCTTTTTTTGTTTCTTTATTGTCAAGGTTTAAATCAAGTTTCAAAGTATCAATTTATTGTTTAGATTTGGTAAATTCTAAGTCCAGTGTTTGCTTGTAATAAGGTCCCATTGTGATTACCAACATTTTCACATTTATCACTGAGTTGTTTTGTTGCATTGTCAAGACCTGACATTAGAGACCTTGGGGTTATCTCTTTTCCCATAGAGATTTACCTTTCAAGAGAGATAGGATATCATATTCTATCTGAGTTGTTGCCATGCAGAAAATACCATCAACATTATGAACTTTCAGTTTTGACAGTGAGAAGGTGATTTGAAATTATTAGTAAATGCGTCATAGTGAATGCTGTACGACAGAGCAAATGTGCCTCACAAAGGCGAATGTAGCTCATAGAGGCGAGTGCGGTTCAGAAAGTGTCAATTGTGACACAATCTAGCAAATGGTGGTTGATATTTCTCAAATGCGACTCAAGATACTTAATGCGGTTTGATACTGGAAAAAGCGACGCAGTATAGCGAATGTGGCTTAGTGTGTTTCAATTGCAGCTTATCAGAGCGAATGTGGCTCAGGATGTTTCAAATGCGGCCCATCAGAGTGAATGTGGCGCAAAATATGGCGATTGTGGTTTAACAGAGTGATTGTGTTTCATGAAGCAAATTTTGGAAAAAAGAAAATAGTTTGGCCGATTTGACAAGTTTGGACCCAAATTGTTGATGTTCAGTTTGTTGAAGTTTGTTTGAAAATAGTGGGTAAACACATAGAAACTAAAACATTGAGTGTATGTTCAAGGATCAAGCATGACCCTTTTTTTTTTTCACTAGTTTTTGAACAAAAAGACATTTCAAGCAGACTCACTCTTAATAGTCAAAGGGTCATCATAGCAATCACAACGCACAACTTAAAATCGCGTTGACTCACATAGTCGTGTCACCCTTAGAGAGCACCCATGTTTTTGTCTTTTCCAGGTGCGTACTCAAGGTGATGGAAGTGGATACCGAATCCCATGAGCAAACAATCCATGGTGATTATATGGTGAGTGTCTTGGGGGCAGATTCTTCCCTCCCCTTGCACTGTGATTGAAACAATGTCTAGATATTGACACGGTTGGCTTTCTACACTATGGTTCATAGTAAAGGTTTCCGTTCAGCGAGGAAATAGATAAAATCCCTCAGGAACCTCCCAATCTTTAGAACAAAGATTTTGGGGATGGTTATCTTGCCACTTCCGTTGAATATGGGTTTCCCCAAAATTCACTTTTGATTATATTGGGTTGGAAAACCTGGCTTTGGTTGTTCCCACTTAGGTCGTTCTCGTAGGGTGAGTAATTTTTCCCACTATGGTAGGCCTTCTCAAGGATTTAAGAAAAATAGTAAAATGCATAAAGAAAAATGGGTAAGTCTAGTTTTTTGGTTACCCAATAAAGGGGATAGCATATACCTATTACCCAATCAAGCACAGTAAACAAGTGGTCCAATTTTAAACCCAAATGACGATTTTCTACACTAAGTGAAGATGTTGCTTCACAACAAGCATTGGGTTCATTTTAACCAAAAAAAAGACAAAATTTGGTGACTATCCTGATTGATAAATTCCAAATTAAAGTGTCTATCCTAGGATTGATAAATTCAAAATTAGATGTCTATCCTAAAGCTGGTTCATTTTAATCCATAAAAAAAAAAAAATTGGCCACGGGCGCGTCGGATCTAGATAACAATTTAATAGTCAAAAGAACCAGTCACTTGCGGTGCGAAATGGCAGATGCGGTTCGACAGAGCGGATGTGGCTCAACAAAGCAAATGCGGTTCAAGGTCTATCAAATGCGTTGCATCATGTCGAATGCATCGTTCTCTAGATTGTATGCGTTGCGATAGGTCATATATGTCATTCGTATGCATCGTTCATGAGCGTAAATGCGATGCGATAGAGCACTTGCATCATGTAGGCTGGCGATTGCATCGTTCTGTACTTCTGTACCTACAAAACAAAATCTAAGGCCATATGAGAACCTGCAAAAATGTGTTTTCACGTCAAGTTCACCAATGTAATGATGGATTTTTGCAAAACATATTGTTAGTCTAATAAAGCATGCAGTATTAATCTAAATCCAACAAATCAATAGAATGCATAGGAAAACAAAATAAAAGAATGAATAAGAAAGCTCTCACCCAATCCATTCTTCTCGATGGCTCATTTCTATTGTACCTTCTAACTTGGTTGTGATAATGAATTCCCTCAGATTGTGTATGTGAGCAAACTCTAAATATCTAGCCCTAGACAAAGCTTTGAAGGATTTGTATGAAAACTCTATGCAAACTAGAAATTTAATTCTATTATGCAAGTTATTAATAAGCCTAAAAGATGATATGATAATAAGAAATGACAATAATGAAATTACCAAAATAATAAGAGATGGCCAAAAATGAGATCAAGATTGTCATTTTATAGAAAATGCAATCTTGAACGGACGGATGAGATGAGATATTGAGAAATACCCTAGAATCGAAGGTCAAGATTCAAAATGACAACTCTCAATTAGGGTTAAGGCAACAATCCCCAAATGTGTGGACAAGATTTAACTTAAGAAATTAAATCAATGGTGGAGAATAAACGTGACCTTGAGATGAAATTAGTAAAAATCAAGAGATAAGGAGATGAGATTTTAGAAAATCAGTAATTTTAGCAATTACTTGATTTGTAGAAGAATAATTCCATTTTGAATTAAATTAATTCAAAATATGGATTTGTGAGATAATGAGTAATTGATTTTTTGAAATTAATTACTAAAAGAAGAATCAGTTAACAAATGTGAAGCCATTTTTAAATAAATTATTTTATTTAAAAAGAGAGAAATGTCACATAAGGCAATTAAATAATTAATAATTATTATTTAATTTAGAAGAGATAGTTAATTAATTAAATAAATTAGTGAATCTATTTAATTACGAGAGGATTTAGGAATTAGTGACATATTAAATAAATATATTAAAATATACTTATTTTAATAATCAGGAGGACATTAATGATAAGGATTAATTAAATAAATGAGACTTTATTTAATTGTAAGAAGACTTTGATAATTAGTGACACATTAAATAAATAAATAAAATTTATTTATTTAATAATCATGACGAATGAAAGATCATGAATTAATTAAATAATTATAAATTATTTAATTAATAGTTGAATGCAGGTTAGAAACATAATTACAAAGTTATAATCATGTTATGATGAAAGGTGGTAAAATGTTGCTTGCAGGCCTTGGTCATTTTTACGTGTCTACAAACTTCATGATCGTGTTTGGGTTGCTAGCCTTGAAGTTGATGTTGTTAATGCTTTTGTATAGCTTGTGAGCATAGTGGATTCGCGACAATATTATGTAGCCTTTGCTATCATTTTTATCTAATGCTTGTGTTCTTTAGACTGGTGCATATACACCATGGCTTGTTCTTTTCCTTTGGAGGATGGTAGGAACTATTGCTTGAGATGGTGGAAATCTTGGATGTTGTTGTGGGTGTCTTGGTTGGAGCACAAAATCATTGTTCAAGATTCTTGTGATTGCATGTATGGCTATGATGATGTATTTTCATTGGTTGACTCTTTGCAGTTAAATACTATTACTTTCATGGAATCTTCAAAGGTGTTTGACAAGTGGGAGAATGTTAGGAAAAAGAAGGTGTCTCAACCTTTGATTTTTCCCATAGCATTGATGTTTCTAAATATTGAATTTTGCTAATTTTTTCACATTGTCTTTTGAGTTACAACTTGCAATTTCTTTTTCTAACGAGGAGTCAAGTTAGAAAGTTGATTTTATAAGTGGAGTTGTGCATGAAGGAATTTTCTATTTTCTTGTTGAGTTTTGACAATTGATTTAGAAATGTCTAAATTATGCATTGTAAGCTCTATAAATATGAGATTTTTCTTGAGGAGTTGTGAGAGGAGATATTGAATTCACAGGGGTTATGCTACCAGATTTTCTCCAAATGGAATAGGATATAAATCTCCATGTAAAGGATTAGAGACTGCAATTTTATTGTAGCTGTGTATTTGGTTGCTAAATAGTACAATGGATCTATGCTTTTGGAGGGTGGGGTTTTTTACTCGAAAGGATTTTTCTCCACATAAATTTTTATGTTCATGTCTTTTGTTCTATCTTTCATTTTTAATGATTATGTTTATTGAATCTTTTTAATGCATATTGTTGAAATTAGTAAAATTGCATGAAATTTCCTCTAAGGATTAATGGTGAGAAATAATCTATGTTTGATTCCGCTTTATGTCATAGTAGTACGTGTTTTTAAGGTTCTTTGAAGAAAAATTGTGAATCGTAGGGAAAAAGGTAGATGGTTGATGGACCACTACTATTCTCCTTTGGTCATTCAATTATGTCCTAGGAACCCTAATTGGATTGACTATCAACCTCACAAGGTGAGTCAATTCTTAATAAGGAAGACCTAGGAAGGGGTTCACCACTAAGCAAATGCTTGGAAAAGATAAGTAAGAATTCAACTCACAAAACCTAATAATGCAAGCTAAATGAAGGATGCAAATGATGAAATTATGCAACAAGGAGTTAGGATGTATGTTCCTAGGAAGTCTAGAAATGTAATGAGGATTTCAAAAATGAAAAGAATCTATCAAAAAGTGTTATGGAGGACAAAGATGCCCTTATTGTTGCCTTAGTTCCATTACTATTTTTTGAGGAAATTGCAAAATCTTCGAATTTCAAAACTAGATCTGAAAGAACTTTTGAAAAATATCCTTGAGAGGACTAAGACGCCATAGGTGGTGACTTAGTCCCATTTTGTTTTCTGGAATCGTCGAATGTGGTCCTGAGGCTTGAAGTCTTCTCTTCCTTCTTCTTTGATCTCAGATCCTAAAATTTTTGGCACTAATGAATTTGAACCTAATTTTCGACGACCGTTCGTCAGAATTTTGACGATCTATTGTCGGCTGACCGACGAATCACACAAATCAGCATCGTCGCTCAATTTTTGTCTATATCCTAATGGACAGTAAAACGTTGGCCTCCCGACACCAACTCGTCAGAACAACGACGCCCATTTCGTCGATCACGCGATGAAAAGTGTCTAGAGCACGAGCGACATACCTTCGCTAAAGCGTCAGAGCAACAACATATAGTCATCGGTCGAGCGACAAACAATGCCTGGAGTACGTGCGACATACCATCTTTGAAGTGTTAGAGTATCGACATACATTCATCGGGATGGAGATGATAGTATCATCAGTCTAGCGATGAACAGTGCCCAGAACACATGCGACATACCGTTGTTGAAGCGTCAGAGCAGTGACATAAAGTCGTTGGTCTAGCGACGAACAATGCCCAGAGCACGTGTGACATACCATCGCTGAAGAGTCAGAGCATCGACATACAATCAACGGGATGGAGATGACAGTGTCATTGGTCTAGTGACGAATAGTACCCAAAGCACATGCTGCAGATCGTCACTGAAGCATCGAAGTCGCGACATACATTCGTCGGTGTAGCGATGATCGGTGCCCAGAGCACAGGTGGCATAGCTTTGCCAAACCGTCGGATTAACAACATAATATCATCGAATGCACGACACAATAGGAAAGTCATTACGACAAAATTTCATCGCACTCACGATAAAATAGGCAGGTCATTATGATGAAAGTTCATCAGATCCATAGCAAGGTCGTTGGGCATTTTTGCGGTTTGTTGCAATTTTGACAGAACAATGCAGTTAAAAAAAAAAAAATAGTCGTTGAAATGTAGGCATATCGGGGTGACTCTGGGTGATATATAAAAGTAGTAGGATGCTCCAAAGTGCATCCATAGGGATAATGACATGACATAAGGACATGTCAATCAAAGAGAGAAAGTTGATGTGCCAAGACCATGAGCATTTAATAGGGGTAGTAAAAGATAAGATGGATTGTCATCAATGCTCAAATTGGAAGACTTCATTATGAAAATTTAGATCACAATATGATTAACCTTGTTTGGAAAAATGCATTGACATTAGTGTCAAGAGTAAAGAGGTCATTCAACTTTGCATTTCAATAAATTATCATATTCATTGAGTAAGTGTTTACAAGGTAGAAAAAGGACAGTCATATGACTGTTTAAAATATCAAACAACATGTCAGTTGTTGTGTTTAATTTGGCTTACAAAGGCAAGGATTTATCTTTTTTTGCATACATCTACAGTCCAAGCTCTAGGCCTGCATTATTTGGTTACTATATATGAGAAATGAGCAATGAATAATTGTAGAATATGGAGGTTATGGATAATATTATGATGGCCACATTTGATTTTGATCAACAATTGGAGCAAAATATAATACCTATGATGAGTCATGAGATCAAGGGGACTGTCATGGATAACAAGCACAACCTACGAATTGGATTCTAATTTTGCTAAAAAAGAAAAAATCAAACTAGTGAATATTAAACTACACACTAGAATCTAAATTTGTGGAAAATGAGCAATTTGGTGAGAAAGAGTACCTGCAGTGCGTCTTGGATACTTAGCTAGTCTATTAAAAAATAGGATTGCAAACCCAAAATTATTCACTCTGGAAATTCAATAGAAAAATACATAATGTTACCCTAGATACTTAGCTCTTATACAGTCAATAAAATAATATGAGCATGATTATGAATGGTTTTACCTGGTCCCACTCTTGATCTCCATGTTTGAGAGCCTTCTCTTTTAAGACCCCATGAATCCAATTTGATCCATTGTTGCCAAAAGAGATATTAATGTGTAAACAAGGAGCCACATTTAGACAAACTGGTTGTTGATTTCTTCTAAGAAATTTAGAGACTACAAAAAAAAGATACCTGATAGGGATCATGTGGTCTTCATAGAGAAAGCACTGCAATATGGCTTCGAACAAAAATGAAAAAATTTGGATTAGCTTCACAGTAAATCCTAATAGCATGACATTGAAAGTTGCTCAGGTACTTGGTCTTGTCCCCTAGATTAAATTAAGGAAAAAATTATTGTAAACACAATATGTATAGAAGAATATGAATGTAAAGGAAAATGGATATTAGAAAAACATAAATGTAAATAAAAGTAGTGTGAGAAAAAAATGAATCTAAATTGGTCTTGAACAAATAAAATCATACCCAATTAGCATTAAGTTATACTGACCTTGTACTCATTTCCATTGTCAATCTTGAAGGTTACTTTGATGCCTTCTACAGAAACTCTCTGGCCACGAGGCAAGAGAAGGCGGGAAAACCAAGTGTATATTGATGACTTCCTGACAATCAAAAAGAAAGAAGCAACCAGTCAACCCTATTAGAACATAATAATCTTATGAATTGATTTTATTTGATTTACTGACTAATGGATAGTGGACCTAGTTCTCTTGAATTGAGATACTACTAAGATGTGTTGACTGGTGATTTTAGACTAACGATATTCTGATTCAATCTCTATAAGTTACTTTTGTCTTAAATATATTCAAGATAACTCTACAAAAAAATTCCCTGATCTTTTAGAAATTATGCAGATTATTTTGTTAATACTTCTCCATTTTGATATTTTCTTTCAAAGATTCATAGAAAGATATGTAATGCCATATTTGAAACTTACATATTTTAATTTTACTAGTTATGTAATTATAGTATATGATTCCAAAAATTGTGAAACACATAGGCAATATGCTAGATGAATGAAGTAAACTATGCAATTGGCAGGTGTAAAGCCAAATTCCTTAACCCTTGCCAACATCCTTCTTTCCTATTTTAAAACATGTGCTTTGGAATAGGGCATGAAAATCCATGTAAGTATAATGAACAGAAGATTTTTGTTAGATATTATATTACAGTAAGTTGAATGAATGTAAGTAGAGATATTTTAGCATACCTGCAGATGGTACAAAATTTCATGGTTAAGTGGAAGCCTCCCATCAACAAAAATATTCAAATATCTGTGTATCTATCTCAATTGAGCCTCTAAACCCTTCAGAGCTATCAAATTTTCCACTAACCTGTTATGCACAAAAGTCAAATTTTAGAGACCACTAAAATAAAAATAAAAAACATTACATTATGATCCAAATCCACACACAACACAATGTTCATAGTGAAAAGTTAGCACTTTCTTTCATCTTTGCATATTGATTTTATGCTTCAAACGATGCATTTCTTATATTGAAAAGTGCATTTCTTACCTTATTGAGCTTCTCTTTGTTTTGAGAATAGTTTAATATTCTCTACTTAACAGGGCCAACCACATGAAGGTGGAAGCTCATTTGGCCCCTCACACCCCCCCCACCCCCCCTCACATCACTCTCAATTCCCCATACTCGATCATATAACATTAATCATTCACTCATCCATTAATAACATATAACATTCATTCATTAACATATAAAATTTATTCATTAACATATTCACATTCATTTTTTCAGTTCTTACATATTATCAAAAATTTGGTTGTCAACTTGTCATAATATGATTACAATCACTTTTTTTTTTTGTTTCTTTTTTGCAGCTAAAAAAAGTTGAAGTGGAGTATCATTTTCAAAATCATCTATCCCCCCTTGAGTTGTTCTGAGCTCTACTCGTGATCTTAATGTATGCCTAGTCATGTACTCACAACATGGACACGACTGCAAGGGGGGGTCTGCTGCAATAGCAAAGAAATGTTAAATTGATATGTTTTATTATTATTGTTACATGCATTTCATTAATTAAAATAACATCAGAGTGGTGCTCTTTACCTGAATGGGCCACATCATGTTCCTGATATTGTCTTATAGCCTCATGCTGAACATGCTGAACACCCTCTAAATCCTGATTTGGAGTTGAAACATGAAAGATTACATTAATTAATACACCAATTACAATTAAATATGTTTAAAAGAACATTAGAGTGGTCCTGTTTACCTGATGGAGCCACATCATGTTCCTAATCTTGTCTAGCCTGATCATGCTCAACATGTTGATCACGCTCTACATGCTCCAAAATTGAAATACAAAAGGTTACATTCATTAATACACCAAATGCAATTAAATATGTTTAATTGTATTAATCTATACTGCATTTTGTATAGCACATGAATACATCTAGTACCGGGATGCACACCATGGCCTTCATTGGCAGGTTGCGCTCCACCCTCACCAAGCTGCATTCCAATGTCATGTGCAGTATTATCATTGCTTATCTGTGTAAAACAAATAGGAACATTATTATGGTAGAAATTAATATTGAACAAATTGCACAAGTATTCAATTTGAAATGAACTTTATTGAGTTTATTTACCTGCGTGTTGGATGCAGTGGAAGATTGTGTTTGCCCAATCGAGACCTTAGCTGTTCAGTCAGGGCTCCATAGCCTTGGTGGAAGGCAATTTTCAGGTCCTCTTCTGTGGGTACTTTGTTGAAATCAAAGCCTTGCATTTTTGCATGCGATCATGAATTTTGCTTCTATGGTGTGATAAAACCAAAATTGTTTGCAATTTATTATTTGGATACAATATTTCATTTATTGATACTTACAAATCATGCGGTTGTTTTCATATAACCACCAGAGCCAAGTTTGTGTTGTCCGTGTTTTTGTAGTCTTGTCTTTTTTGCCTTCGATGTGTCGGGTAGCCTATGAAAAAATTGAAATATGTTAGATTATGTAAAAATAAAGAGTAATCAGTATATAATTAAATTTTTGATAGTATCACATAACTTGCTTGGCCTGATGGTGTCTTTCCTTTCTTCTTTTCAGCCTTCTCCTTTCCATCCGACACCAAGTCCTTCCACTCCCTTTCCGAAATCATGGGGGGACTCTCGTACTTTTTGTTCTTCTCTAAATGTGACCTACATTGGTCCCTCACATACTTTAGATAGGTACCATCTTTCTTAAGGACCTTGGTTTGGTTGAATGTTTTATCACCGAACAACACAACTAAACGGTTAATGAGCTCATCTTTTAAATCTTGATTTTGGGCATTGCACTGTGTACGTATGGTGGGCCCAAAGAGCTCCAATGTAATATCACTTAGATGTTTATAAAAAGACATCATTTCCTACAAAATGATCATGGGATCATTAGTCTATAAAGAGTGATCAATAAGTAAATTTCAATTGGATTATATATAATAATAATTAAAACATTTTAAAGTACCTGGGACCTTCTCTATCTTTATGGGAAGGAAATCCTCGACCACCACAAATGTGACCAGCAATGTTCCCATACTAGTAATATGGGAAGATCTAGGAAATGCTGCTAAAACATCACCAGTACTAGCGGCCTCTATATCCACAGGTACTGACACATGTGGTGGCATGTGTTCACTGCCAGATGGTAGACTACCGAATGCTTGCATGGTATGTGTTGCTAAAATTTTAGTCGACAATATAGGCATGGATGATGGGGCCAGATAAAGTGTTGTGTGAGTAAGAAGATCATGATTGACACTTGTACCATCCCCTACTTCTTAGGAAACACTCGCACTACCTTGATCATGGCCAACAACATGATGAGGACGCAAATAATCCTATAAAACCAATACATATTTTAGTTCATGACATAAATGAGTACAAAATATAAAACCGTGAATGAACTTATGTTATAATTAAAGATCTCATGATAGCTTACTTGCAAGTTTTGTGCTCTCTCAGACAATAGTTTAACCCTTTCTCTCATCTCATCTATTTGAGGCACTACGAATACCAACTTAAGGATTTCGTGATTGCATTTTCTTTGGGCCTTCCTCATCATATCCACAGGGTTTGTGGAAAATGTGATGTCATCATTGCATAATAGTGACTCCACCTCCATATGGATGTTCTCCTGTACTGCTGGTGCCTTTCCCCGATTAGTCGACTACAACAAGAATATTAAAAACATTATCGAAATTAACCCAATAAACTCATCAAAAAAACATAATAATAAAAAAATTTCCTTGTATCTAATTTGTACAATTATAATGAGGTAAACCTGTCGGATAGAAGCACCTGAAGATGGATTGTGATCTGTGCTTTGGGCCAGAGCCTTCCTTGTATGATCAATGTCTCACTGTGACAAAAATTAAATATAAAAAATATTACTAAAATAAAACCAATAGACTTACAAAAAAAAAAATAGTAATAAAATGGTATATTGGAGTCATTAATTGAAGGTTGGGTAAAATGGTATATAGTACATACCACCCCCATAGTAATTGTCTTTGTATCTAAGTGATTCAAATTGTAATCAATTAGCAACTCTTCCCCTGTAGTTATTGATTTTATCGCACATACGAATACATGATTTCCCTCTCGCGCCTCGAATATACAATTGGGTTGCTTATTTGTTGACCCAGGTCATGTACTATTTATAAACCTTGCAATATTCCCTAATGCTTTTGGCCTCCCATCAATGTACCTAGCCACTCCTTTATTTTGTTCCTTATCTTTTAGTTGTATATAATTTGCTGATAGTGCATACCTACGCATACTTCGTGTATATTGAACCAGCTGCATCCAATCTTTGTAACTGTAATAGGGTCCAACATACTCCATCAACTCAGTAACTTTTTCGTAACAGACCTTTATGTCGTCCATGCAAAATAGGCCCAAACCATGTAATGACGATGGTGCTATGCGATATATCCTCTCATTAACACAAAGATCAGTGTTTATTGGAGGAAGTTCGTTGGGTACCCATTGTTTCCGTAGATGTTTTTATGTCAAGGGCACCTCGATGACACCTATGCTCTCATCATCATAAGAACATGACCCCCTTCAGCAAGAAAAAATTCCATGCGTTTGTGGAATTTTATTCTAATCTTTTGACCTCTAGTTGGTCTCCCTCTTTTAGACCTACTACATGTCTCACTTTCCTCTTCTCTTCCTGAATTCCCCTCACTCGAGGAAGAAAAATCTGACAAATACCTATTTGGTGGTACCTACACTCATAAGGATGTTGGATGAATTTCTTTCATGGTAATGTGATCTAAAGGTGACATTATGATTAATCTATCATTTCATCGCTAGAATTTGATAGGTTATAAGGTAATCAAGTCTTGATAGATTGCAAGTTATTGTTACTACCGTCCAAATGTGTCCATCACAAATCAAATCTACCTAATGTTTTAACTCCCAAACTTTGTAACAAGTGTTAAATGTGACTATGGTCCACCAGTTACACAACCAAGGCATCAAAGGTATTCTCTAATTGTAATCAAAGGACTTTTTCTCTTCATTAAAGTAAATAAACTTGAAGGGAAACACCACCAAGTGGTTTATTGGACACCTACATGACTAAAAATAGCAGCAAATTTACATTTAATTTCCATATGTCTAAGTGGTTAATGGGGAGGGAGTGTGTACTAGGCCTGGTAAAGTTATCATAAGTTTATCAATGTTCTAATTCTCTATGACAAGGTTTCAACATCTTCAAATAGTGAAATTTAGTGCTCATAGTCATTTGAAACAACAACATTTTGATTATGTATGATGGTAGGATTTCATAATTTAAAAGAATTGGCTACCCAACAAACTTAAATTTAAAAGAAACTTTTTTAATTTAAGGGGTTAGCACTTTCTTTCATTTTTGCATATTGGTTTGATGCTTCAAACAATGCATTTTTTATCCCACTTCTATCATATTGTATTCCCATCCCATTGCAATTGTTGGAGGAGTTGATACCAAAATTTCATATCAGATGCCACGTTTTTGAAGCAATTTTCTGTGTTTTTACAATTTTTTTGAAGTTCTTTTGTGTTGTATGGATCCATACAAACTTGAAATGATTTGAGACCATTGGTGTAGATAAATATATGTGTTCCCTTTCATTTGCATTTGTTTTGAAGTTCTCAATCATATATTTGTGGGATTAAACAATCAAATACAGGTACTACCTTGTTGTGCCTGTTTAAGGGTTTGAGGGCTAAATAGAAATGACATCCACCAATCCACCCACTATCTTGGAACTGTAACTCAGTGGATTGGTGTGCATCATGGTGGATTTGATGGAGTTCCAAATCTTGTTCTTTGAATTCCATTTATGTTTTTCCCTTTTCGTGGCTTGTTACATTATTTGGGAGGAACCTAAGGTTGGGTTTTACCTTGGCTTTCATAAAAATCCTAATGTTCCATGTAAAACCTTGGGTGAGATATATTCGTTCGTTACCTTTTGGAAGTGGGTATTAAAATGACTTATGTCTCATTGTTTCATCTAGGCTGGGCCCCTTTTTATAAATTGAGTTAAATATTTTACCTAAATTTATTACTTCCTAAGTTTAGGTTGGCATGTGCCCTAAGTTACTGATATTAGCCCAAACCTAAGGGGACGGTTAATAATCAAAAGAGCTTCTAAAACTTCAACTATAGAAGCTACAATATTGACTATAAATATGGCCAAATTGGCCCAAAAGATAGTTGAAAGAGAAGAAGCTGAGAAGAAAAGTTTGATGGAGAAGTATAACACCATGATTGGAGAGTATAGTAGAATGCAACAAAGGAATGTTGAGCTGAAAACTAAGGTAGACAGGTTGAAGTACAGACATGTGGGGGAGTTTTCTAGTGCTCCTGGTACCCTGGCCATACGTTCTACATCAAGATCAGTACCTCCAACTTCTCCAATTGTTTCTACTCCTGGGTCCCCCATCCAGACTCCTACTCCTAGTCCTTCATTAGAGCCAATTGAAGAGGAGTTTGAGTACTCTATAGATCCCACCAAATAGCAGATGCTTAATAAGATTAAAGAGCTACAGGAAGCTCTAAAAGCAAGTGAGAAGGGAGCAGTTGCCAAGCAAAATGAAGTTGTAGACACAGTTTTTAGGCATTTGAATTAGGGAGTTGATGATAGATTACCATTAGTTTATTCTTTATATTCTTTATTCTTAGATTCAATAAGAAACTCTACTAGGGATCAGGAATTAGTTTTGCCTTTAGTTGAGAAGTGGATCCCTAGGGCCAATGACCTAGATGTTATGTATAAGGCCTCTAGATTCGATGCAGACAACATGCCCCAATCATTAAGGCCTACTCAAGTTTTTGTAAAATCACTGCAAGGTTTTCAAGCTTTACCTAATGATTTGAGTAGGAAGATTAAGGAACTGGTAAAGAATTTTGATGACTGGAGTGGCACGTCTTTACCAAATTTACAGGGACTGCCCTGTTTTGCCTATGTAAGGGTTTGAGGGGTAAATAGAAATGACATCCACCAATCCACCCACTGTCTTGGAACTGTAACTCGGTGGATTGGTGTGCATCATGGTATGATAGAGGCTCATTGCATTTAGGGGTCTTTTAAAGAAAGAAACTTGGCATTGAATTGATACCCTAGGGTTGACAGAGGCAACTTTCTTCTGAATTTGTGGTTGTTAAGTCAGGGTTTATGAATTTGATGGATATCTTGGTAGAGTCATGGTGAAATTGTTTGATGGTCCAATCTCTACTTCGAAACAAAAATATCTCTAACAAATCTAAGAGCTATAATGGGATGGCATTAAAGGAACCTTCATATGAAGGATCTTCTAATGAAGGACCTTTGCATTAAGGTCTTCATTTGAAGGTCCTTCATGCGAAGGTTCCTTTTATAAAGAATTTTGGACATGAAATATTAAAAATAAAAAATACCTTCATTTGAAAGTCTTGACATGGCATCATTTTTGAATGAAGGTTCTTCGTTCAAAGGTCATGACGACATCACCTTCAAATGAAGGTTCTTCATTAACTAGTATTTTATAATTTTGAATGTGTGATAATAATTTAGGGTTGAAAATAAATCCATTTGAGCCTTTTATAAATGAAAGGACATTTGATGCAATCATATGCCTTGTCAAACTTTTAACTTAATAGTAAGGGCATCATGAGTAGTTTGTTGGGCCCATTCAACAATCTCCGGTGCAAGGATTGAATTGTCTAGAATGTATCTACTATCAAGAAATCCAATTTGTTTACCTCTATGACTATATCTCAAGCAATAGGTTTAATTGTGATGGCAATAATATTGACAAGGATTTTGTAATCTAGGTGTTGAGAAGAATAATTTGCCACCATCCTAGGAAAGATTCTTCATTCTCACTTTTAGGTGTTAAAATTTAACAATACGTAGATTGATGAAAGAGCTAAAAGAGCCTTTCCCCATGTTATCCAAGTACACATAGCAACGGTCTTCTCTTATACGGTTGGACATGATTTCAAGAACTTAGCTAGGAATTATTCATTTAACCTAAGGTTTTCTCATAATGCCATCATTGGAAAAGTATGATCAAATTCTTCTATTATGAAGAATTGGTCTATGTGCCTCTACTAATCACTATAAAAATGTGAAAGACTAAGCTATTTTATTTTTTCTATCTTATCTTATACCATTTTATGAGAATGGGGGGGCTAATGTATGAGAAGATCTTTGGAAACTAGGCATGAAAATTGTAGGTTAAAGAGAATGGAGGTGCCAAACGCACAATACTCATTGTCCCTTGGTCGTCGATTTTCCCTGAGTTCCCTCAACCTCATCCTCGGTGCTGGTATTGAACTTGTTTTAGCTCCAAAATCTTTGTCGGCACTGGTATTGACCTTGTTTTCACTCCTCCAAACTCTTCCTCAATGTTGGTATTGACCTTTCACTTGTCCAATTTGATGAGCTACAACTTGGTTTAGTTAGGTTTTAGAGTATTTTAATTAAATTCAAAATTATGGTGCCATTGAGAGTAGTGAATATAAAGGAAGAAAAGCCTATTATGGCGCCATTTAGAGTAGTGAATATAAAGTAAGCCAAGCCTATTATAGTCATGAGGGAAATAATAAAACTCCTAGGATACTTTATGAAACCATTTTCCTTGGTTAAAGGGAGGCTATAAAATATACCTTTGGATTTTTTCAATCTTCAAATATGAGGATTTGCAAGGTTCTTAGCAACATGAGTAATGGAAACATGTGCAACAAGAATTTTTGAACACACATGGAATCTCCTTTCCAAAGAAAGGGGCTTCATAATTTAAATTCAATGAAAAATAAACTACTCCCTCTACTATCATACATGTTTTTGGGTTTATTCTTTCATTCTTCATGCTTGGAAAATTGCTCATTTGGAAATGGATTAAACAAGTGGAAAAACTTGGGCATGCATATGAGCTTATGAATTGGAACCTAAAGGGTATGTCGTCAAAGGAAGATTTCCCATTTCTAACACTTTGTTGTTAAGGTGAGTTTAATAATACTATGGCTCGTTGCACCATAGAATTTGTTAGAGGTTTCCTAATATGACATCTCTATATGATCCTTGCTTAATTAGTTGTTGGCTTTTATCTTTTCCTTTTTCTATTAATGACTTATTATATGATTACATAGATGATATTTTTAATTTTATTGGGCCATATCAGTCTATACGAAGTTGCTTTACTTCTCAAAGTATTATCAATAACCTTAATAATGAAAATAATGAAATTGTCATTTAATGGGTGCTTGGGGAAGGGTGTTGAGTTTTACCCTAGTGATAATTGTTGGTGTCTATGCATCATATTTCTTTGGCTCAAGTGGAGTATTGTTATCCCTTGTGATTATGTTTGAGGAATGGATTTCAAATGGATGCTATTTACTTCAACCAAATTGATGTCATTAAATAGTCTTGTTATGAACCCCTTGTAGGTTTCTTGGATAATGTTAGTATTGGTAATTCTGGTCCTTCTAATTATTATGCCCAAGCTTCCATAAATACGCATTTACTTAAAAATAACGATATAGTCACTTCAATCAAGTCACTTATGGTTGGGAGGTTTCTCCATGGTATGATCGTATGAACAGGTTAGTTTTGCATGATAGTGAATAAGCCTCAAATTTTTGCGAAGCCTATTCTCTTAGGTGAATGCTTGTGTTTTCTTCCTACTAAGTTCCAAATGTATATTTATTAGTTTAATATTTTTTGCAAGGGTTTAGATACTACAGTGGATATATGATGGCACACTAAACTCACATCCCCTAAGGAGGTGAGAAATAATGCCATGCTATGACATTTTTTAAGAGGGTAGAATTGCTCCCTACTTTGAGTCCCTATGTTGCTCTGGTCAAGTGCTTTCAAAATAATTTTCTGCTTCATAAAAGGATAAAAAGGTTATTGTGGGCACTGTTAGATTTCTTGTTTCAAAGGAAACCATCAGAGCTGCTACTAGGTTGAATATTGAAGGTAGGAAGGTCATTAATAGGGAAAAATGATGGACATAGAAACCATCAACCAAATTTTGAAAAGGGGAGAACTCGTTGAATTATAGAATGGTTTTGAATGATGAGTTTAGTAGAGTGCCAATTAAGTACTTTAGTGTTGAAGGTAGTTTTAAATGTGTTTTTCATTACCATTTCTCGCATGACCATCTTAAACATAATAAGATTGCTTGTTTTCCTTATTTTTTCCTAAGTTCTCTTAAGTGTTTAGGTAAGGAGTTCTTAATGGATAAATTTGTGATGCCTCTACATGAGGGTTAATTTTTAGACTCCATAAGTCCACCTTGCTATGTTCTCTTAGAATTCTGTTAGCTCTCTTATTTCAAAGTCTAATCTATTCCATACCCCTAGTCTTATCAAAGATAAAGGTGGGAATCTTAGTGATTTGCATGATCCCTCTCCTCCTAAGGGTAAGAGAAAACCTATCAAACATTCCTCATTCCTTTTTAAGCAAAAAATTACATCTGATGATGTGCCTAGTAAAGTGGTGGAGGGAAATCTTGAGCTTGGAAAAGTTGTGGCTGATTATGATGACTTAGGTTGCCCTAATATTTTTTCCATTGGTTCTCTATTGAAATTTTCCTCTCATATCCATGTGGAAATTCCTAGTGATGTTGACATCTCCAAGACTAAGAGTAAAAACCCTAAATTTTAGTCCTCACTTATGGGCAACAACGACTAAGGTTCTTATTTTTGCTACTGTTAATAATAAGATTGCTATAGGAAAACCTTTTAAGGGGAACCTTGTAAGAAGATCTAATAGGTTGGTGGCCATAATTTCTACTACCCCTAGAAATACACCCAATGTAGAATTAGTTGTTTCTAATTAACAACAAAGGATTTTTTGATCACAAGGACAATGACTGCATCAATAGTGGGAACAAAGAGTTCAGTCACTCTCAAGACTTCATGTAAGAGGAAGATGTTTATCTTTCCAATTATTTTGGTGTCAAACTTTTTCGAAAATGAATGTTCTTTATGAGACTAAGTCTTCTAACATAGGGGATGATTGAGAGGTTGAAAATGATGTGAATTTAGTCCCTAGAAATGATATATGGTGGCCATGGATGATGTCAAGGGTAAAGGAATTTAGGTGGACAATAAGTTTGATCTTGTGTATTTATGTTCTCATTGTGGCCATAACACCGATTCTCTTAATTATTTGGAGCAAATTCCTATAAACTTTGGAGGAAAGAGTCAATAATGTGCTTAATTTTAGTAATAAGGTGATCCATAGGTTACTTCTATGCTTCTACTCTAGAATGTTGTGTGGGAGTTCTAGAAAAGAAGGTTGAAGGGTAATCTTGATAGTCTTGTTTTAAAGAAGGATAGAAAGAAATACCCTAAGGATGATATTTTTTCTTTCCTTTTTGAAGATTAGGGATATGTGACTCCCCAAAAGACATGCTACAACTTGTAGTTTTTTCTTGTTGTTTGTTAGTTATTTATGTGCTATTTTTCTTTGTTCTTCTATTAATTATTTATAGTTAATTATTTTTTGGTTTTTCTTTTCATATCCCCAGGATTGCGGGGAATGGTCAGGATCAACTGATGGATGATCGATGGTCATTACAAAATCATTCCAACATCTAGCTCCCTCGACGACATGTCTGGGAACTAACCCATGTTGGCCCTATTACTGCATTCACAGGGTTCGGGACATTGGGTTCACCACAAAACCCCTCACTTCATAGCTAGGAAAAAACAAGACTTCCTCGCTCCTAAGACTATGATGAACACCTGAGTCACTATGGGACTCGAGGTGAGAGCTACTTCTTTTCACTCCTGGAAGGAAGATTACCGGAACACCCTTTCCATTTGGTGTTCGGCTATGGACTCTCGGTGCAACCCGGTTGCATCCCTATGGTGCTCCTTTCCTTGAACAACCATAACTCCCTATATAAGTTATTTGTCCAAATACTAGACAAACATAAATCCTAATCTAACCCTAATCCTAACATTATTTTTCCTAACCCTAACCCTAACTCTAAACCTAACACTAACCCAAACTCTAAATCCTAACCCTAATTAAATACCCAATCATAACCCTAAATTGTAACATGATCCTTTGAATTGGATACTAAATAAAAATTTATGTGTTACAATCATTGCTTCCATTGTTGCCATTTTTACATTGGGTCGATGCATATATTTTTAAAATCAACAAATTTTTTTATTGTCTTGCCAAAATTAATACTATTAATTGTAATATCAAACTTATAAACATGTATGCAAAATAAGAACATAAATAAGAAATATATGGTAATGGTTTCTTCAAAAACAAAGTGATGTGGACTACAAGGACTATAAGATATCCATAAAAGAGATCTACATTGAAAATATTGTAGGGAAATTCAAGAAAATACAATTGGTAGATGCAAAGCCAAATAAATGTGAAATTGTGTACTATAATGATTTTAGAATATACAAATAATGGATTTGTTGAAAAGGTTTTAGAAACTTTCAAACAAATGCAATTGGTAGATGCAAAGAAAAATTCCACAACCTTCACCAAAATCCTTATTGGTTTCCTTAATATGGGAGATTTGGAACAAGGTATAGACATCCATAAAAGCATAATATGAAGATGATTTTTTTCAAATGTTGTGGTTGTAGATGCCCTTTTAAAATTTATACAGAATGTGGAAGGATAGAAAAATCTTGTGAACTATTTGACAAAATGTCTCAAAGAATTGTAATCTCTCAATTTATTTTAGTGTCTATTTTGTTATACCCCATGTCCCAAATTGGGTATAACACAATAGACACTAAAAAAAATTGATAGATTGTTATGAGGGTAGTGATGAGACTTTTCTAATTAGAGTGTATTCCATGAGATTACAATTATTCGAGGCATTGTGTCAAATAGTTCATGAGATTTGTCTATCCTCCGACATTTTGCATAGATTTCAAAAGGGCATCTACAACCACAAGATTTGAGAAAATTCATCTTCATATTATGTTTTCCTTATGATTGGTTGACTTTATACTAAATATGAGTGTTGTTTGTGTTTTGACAAGAGTAGATTAATATTTTTTTAATTTTGTATATGAAGATCAAAATTACGTGCACATAGAATGAACCATAGTTTAGTTACAACACTTGGTCTCTTCAAAATAATTATAGAAGATTAGGGAGAGGAAGGAATGCACACCAAACTACAAAATAGGAGTAGTTGTGGCTTTGTTAGTTTTCTTCATATAATCTACTTGTTTCCTATAGGGATAAATATTTAATCACTATACAAATGAAAGATGGTTGATTATCTATTGAATATTGTTTTGTGTGTTTTGAAATGGAAGATATCTATGTTGGAAAACAAGGATAGATAACTGAGAGGGGGTGTGAATTAGTTGTTACAAAATTGAAACTTATTTAACCTTTAATCTCATATCTGATAATTAACAGTGAAAGCATGAATCAACAACACATCAAAAACACACATAACACCAAGATTTTTGTGTACAAACCCTATTAGGGGAAAAACCACGGTGGAGGTTAATCCACAATTTATACCCTGTTAAAAGTATAAAAGAAATGAATAAGGAATGCATATGCATTCAGGAACACTGCGTACAACTCACTGCTAAAAGGGAAGGCTCACTGCCTTACATAAGATAATCACGAGCACACTGATCAACGTGGACGTGCCACAATGATAGAGTATGAGATCAAGAAACATCAATGAACATCTCAAGAGCATACACAACAATTCAATTCACTAGAATTACATTCTCTTCTTTCAGAAACACCAACTATAGCAACAAAATAATTGTAGGAACACAAAAACTCATAACTCGCTCCAATCTTGATGCACACCTCTAAAACTTCCAGAGGATATACTATATAGGCTCAACAACAAACCCTTTAATACACGACTTCAGAATACCAATGTATAAAAAATTTCACCACTTTGATCTTCACAACTTCATAGACTATCTGCAACATATTTATTCTAATTTTCTCAATATCCTCGACATATACAACCTTTAAGACATTAATGCTAATAGTGTTGACATCAATGACAACCACATATCATGAGCAACACAACCACAACATCCAACAATCTACATCTCTCTCAAAATTGGTATATGCTAATAGTCAACTTATTATCTTATTTATAGCATTTCCTTAGCTTATTATACTAAAAAATTCAAGGTAGAGGGTAACATGATTCTTTGAATTGGATACTACATAAAAAATTATGTGTTATAGTCATTGCTTCCATTGTTTGCATTTTCACCTTAGGATGCATATTTTTTTACAATCAAAAGTTTTTAATGTCTTGCCAAAATTAATATTATTAATAATTTCAAACTTTTATAAACATGTATGGAAAATAAGTACATAAATAAGAAATATATTATAATAGTTTCTTCAACAAAGGATAAAAAAATCATGTGGACCGTACAAGGATTGTGGTGGGACTTAAGATTTACTACCCATGTGGTATTAATGAGGGAGATCAATGATAATCCTTCCTTGCAGATCTCGCACGATCAGATTAAAGGCCCCTGAGGGTACTGCGAGGTCTGTGAAGAGGCGACTCGTGGCCTGGTTGTTGAAGTGATAGGACTAGGTGGGACCCGCTGTCCAGTTGCAACCTCTTGTTTTCTTGGGTTGTGATTGGGCACGGTTCTCCCAAGGCGCTAATGTGGATTTTCAAACAATTGTTGACTCAATCTGAGTCATCTGACTTTCCATGTTCGATCCGCATTAACAGTTCAATTTTTCTTGGGTACCTGTTCATCCGCATTGGGAGTTCTTGCTCTCTGCAAGATGTTCTCATTATGGCACGGGTTTTTTTAGTGGATCCTCACCTGATTTTCCTACATGCAAACACTGTTCTCCTAATAAATGCAATGATGGGTTGTATGCCATGCCTTCGCAAGCCAGGAATAATTGGCATAATTTGTGGTGGCTACATCAGCCACTAAAATTCTCGAATGTTCGTGTTGCATTCGAGCAATTAATATTCTCACACCAATTAAATCTATAAATTCTCATTATGTTATCTAGTATTATCATCGCATTTTAAGTTGTCTTGTTTGTAGGTGGTCAAGTCTCTCTTGTATTTTGTGAGGTGTTCTTTGCAATGGACCATTCGGCTGTGCGTAGAAGGACTAGACTCGGGGTGAGAAATTTGTAGCCTGACAGGGCACAACCTGTCCTTAGCAAGCCTGAGGTTGTCCATGATGCTAATTTTAAAGGGACAAGGAGCTCCAAGTCCCCACTGGTGCTGTCTTCTGGTTCTAACGGCGATGGGTCTGAAACTGATTCGGACTACCAACGTTACTTGGCATCCATGACTGAGTTGTTGGGGGTCAATGAAGAGCCCCTCGCAGTTGCCCCAATAACTGTGATGGCACCGTGCCATGCTACTAGATCATGTGTTAAAGTAGATAAAAGGAAGCTGGTCTCGCTTCTTACTGAAGTGAGGACCAGGAGCGGTCGCCTCTACTAGGGCCGTTTGTCTTGCAAGTAGTTGCAGTTGCTGGGTGTGTTACTTTTGGGTGGTGTGTTGATGTGGACGTACGCGTGCCTGCCACACTCTTTTGTCTTTAGCTCCAGTTGGTTACAATGGTATAATTATTTTGATTCCTTGAACTAATTATGGTTTTTTCTAATGATGAGGAATGTCAATTTGAATTTCATTCTAAATGAAATTAAATTTTGGAATGAACAATGTAGCCTATTGCTTTGTTGTTCTCTTGTCCTATAAAGGATATTTGACGACTCATTGTTAAGGGTTGTTGTTTTTTTTGGGTCCGAAGGCTTAGAATAGGTACAGTTAGTGGTAATATAGGATTTTGAAGGTATTATGTAGGAAATCATGCTGGGTTGGGAATAGTATGAAATAAGTATACTATGCTTTTGTAATTACCGGTATCGAAAGAAATCTAAAAAAATTAAGACATTTTGCTCTCCTATGTATGGGCCATGGATTATGAATGGATTTATCAAGGGTTTGTTCATTTAGTTTCAATGGTGTAGTTGAAAGTGTAATTTGTTCTCTTGCTTTGACTTAATGAGTTAATCAAATGCTTGAACACAAATTGCATGTTTATGGTTATATGCTCAAGATTCACTAAGGAGTATTTTTTTAATATACTGACAAATATCATGGTAGCAAAGCACTCTGGTGATAAGTTCAATTTCATCTGAATTACATTTTATATGACTCCCACCCAATGGATGAGGCACTGGATAGTATTGGTAAATTCCTTTCAGGTATAGGAGTGTGACTCTAAGCATAGTTATTCAATACCTGAACATTTTAACAAATATCAACTACTATCTCTTATTGGGATATAGATCTTATGATACTTTTCAATCTCCTTTCTTTGGGACATATGTTATTATTCTTTGGTTTTTCCACAACTAGGGTAATGACTGTTTGTTAGTGTTAGTGGGGACTACATCTGTAAGAAGAAGTGTTCTTACCAATCATGAAACATTCTTATGAACACACTTGGGTTTACCCACCTTGGTTTCATAGAGCCAAAAGTGTAGGAGATGTCAGTCTTTGACCGACTCTTGTTAGTTAGCCACTAGCCTTTTTAGTTCTTTATAACGGATGTTGGCTACCTCTTACAGAATTGCAAATCCTATGTGGGAAAAAACACCAACAAATTGTAAGATATACACAAAATGGATCTACATTGAAAATTCAGTAGGAAAATTCAAGCAAATACAATTGGTGGATGCAAAACCAAATAAATGTGAAATTGTGGACTATAATAATTGTAGAATATACATAATGGATTTTTTTTAAAGGTTTTAGAAACTTTCAATCAAATGCAATTGGTAGATGCAAATAAAAATTTCACAACCTTCACCAAAATCCTTTTCAGTTTCCTTAATATGGGAGATTTGGAACAAGGTATAGACATCCATCAAAGCATAATATGAAGATGAATTTTCTCAAATGTTGTGGTTGTAGAATCCATTTTCAAATCTATGTAAAATGTGGGAGGATAGACAAATCTTGTGAACTATTTGACAAAATATCTCAAAGAATTGTAATCTCATGGAATACACTCTAATTAGAAAAGTTGCATCACTACCCTCATAACAATCTCTCAATTTCTTTTAGTTTCTATTGTGTTACTCAATCTGAAACTTAATTGTGATACATTAAGTTCATTGTCAAATTGTCATTTGTGTGTCAAGTTTGTCAAAATCCAAAATGATCAATTATTAATAAAATCATGGATCATGTAATATTGGGATGGGTGACCTCCTAGGAAGGCCTAGTGCTTCATCGCTTTGAGAATCATTTAGATGCAATGAGTGCTAAGTGGACCATTCATTATCATGAGAGATGGGTTCTTGTGAAACACTACTCATGAAACATGGTTCAATGAGTTTGACTTGTAAAACTACATAATTGAATCCTGATAACAATATCAAAATATGACACAATGTGAAAAATACTTCCTACTCGTCAATAGATCATGTTGTCAAAATCTAGAATTTCAAATTATAAATTCTTTGTAATTATTCAATAGATCATGTTGTCAATTGAACCTATTGGCATTTTTTTACTGCAACCCACATGTGTTTCCTAGAAGCTCCTATGAACTCGCCACATTCAATAATAAAAGACTAGGAACAGTATGGCCAACTTAACGAGAATAGAAATAAGGCTAATTATCCTACACTTTGGACTCTGTAAAATCCAGGAGGGTATTCCCTAACATGTTCTCTTAACATACAACATTTAAACAATTCATTTAATTTGCACATAAGTAAGCAATAGATAGATCCCCAATTAATGTTAAAGGATCAAATCCTTCAAGAAATTGGCTATTCCTTAAAAAAGAATCATGTCCATTTAACAGAGAATCACAAACTTCACATAAAGTAAATTGATAGGAAATGTTTGAGTAAAATATCCTGGTGCCATAACAAAAAACATACGAGAATAAAACATAATCAAAATTCTAATGCCATATCCCAGCGTAAGGAGTCAAAAGAGAAAACTCAACTACAGGGTAAATTTCATTTTGAACACTTATGATCTATTATGAATTGCATTACAACCCATATATCTATACCTGAGTTTATTACTCCT
This sequence comes from Sequoiadendron giganteum, assembly GCA_007115665.2. Classification (NCBI taxonomy): domain Eukaryota; kingdom Viridiplantae; phylum Streptophyta; class Pinopsida; order Cupressales; family Cupressaceae; genus Sequoiadendron; species Sequoiadendron giganteum. Next base: position 171,132,092 of record VCHN02000014.1, on the reverse strand, counting down.
TTATGAATTCTATTTGTTATATTGCATGAATTTACTGGTTAACTGAAGCATTTAACCGATCCTTTGAACTAGAGCTGTAGTTAAACATAATTCATAGTAAAGAACAAATGAAAATCAATGAAAATCATCTTTGATCGATATTTCATTAATAATCCATGTAACATAACACAATAGGAGACAAAATAAACTCCAAATATTCACGAGTTTGATACAAACATGGTAAAAAACCCCATGATTAAAAAAGTTCTCCAATCTGACTCAAAATTTTTTAAAACCTGGACTTACAATTCATACTCTCTATATTACTAGACTCTTATTTCTCATATTTTGGATATTTCAACTGACCACTCTCTCGGCCCATAATTCCCTTTTATAAAACAAGGGAGCCAACAAGCTTCAAGTCGGAGAGTACACATGTCCATTTGTAATTGGACCGCTAACTCCTGATTCAGTTACAATACTATTATGCAAGTGGAGAGCATAAGACAAAGATCATCATTAGTTGATAAGGAGGAAAGAAAACATCACTCCAAAGGCCGCTTCCCATACATCGAAGGCATGCTTAGCTGTTATAGTATTAACTCCACCTCAGCACCCTGTACTTGGAGTCAAAAGGAGAATGCAATTTTAGAATATAATATCTAAGGCCAAACCTATATTATACATGACCAAGTTGCAATTCTCGACTATAACACTCATAATTCCAACTCATTAGTGAACACCTTTTTCCATAATTCAAACTCCTCCTCGGAAGGCCACTGGAAATCCACAACCTGATCAACCTTGTTTTGATAGGGATCATACTTTACCATTATCGATGTGGCCTTTTTATCAAATTTCTCTAAGAAACTTATAACAAAAGACAACTTTTCCAATGTATTCTCTAGCATGCGGATGTCAGAATTTTTTCATATCTCATGTGTTTGAGACATCATTATATTGTTCAATTGCTCCTTCCAAACCTGTAGGGGTTTGACTTCATCATGACTATGTAAAATATGAGGCAATGGGGCTAGGTCCTTTCCATCATACACATCTTTCTGCAATTTAATCCTGGATTCCATTGGGGTGGAAAATCCTTGAAAATTTTGCTCAACAATTCCCTTGACCAATTGATATGTTGCAATAACAGTAGGATATTTATCACCATGCTATTTTTCTCCTACTGTCATGAATCTCAACTTCTCCATTCTAGGGCTCCATTTTTTTAGCAATGAGATGGCCAATTATTTATCCCTTGGAAACATTTTTAGTGCTTGCAACATTAGGACATAATTTGCATGAACACTATTTAGCTTACTCTGGACCGTTCTGTTTAAATGTTTCAAAACAGTGTCCACTATCATTACATTGTTTCTCCCCATTGCATCTCGGATTTGCTTTACCATCTTATATTCTTCAACCTGATGAATCAATTTCTCCCTAGAAAGTCCCCCTCTAGGGCTAGTATCCCTCTCAATAGCGATAGACACTTGTCCCATATTATATGGAACAATAGCCAAAGACTGTGCTTGTGCAAGAGGTTGAGACTGCTCTACTGGTGGGTCGGGAATAGTGTGGCTAGAACTAGCTTGCTTTTGAGATCTCATGGTATCCATTTGTTGCCTCAATAAAGCCAATTCAATTTCTAATTTTGCTACCTTTTGTTGACTCTTATTATATTCAATAATAATGTCATTATATTGGCCTCTTAGAGTATCCTGCTCCTTGGTCAAATATTCAACAATTGCTCTGGTGAATTTGGCAACATTCACGACCATATCAGCAACTTCTAATGTTGGAGTGTCAGCAACTCTCCTCACAACCAAGTGACCACTGAAGTCAGAAGGTTCTGCAACAATTGGCTTTCTAGAGCCAATAGATACGGACCAGATTGCCAATGCATCCCATTCCTCACTAAAGGCTGATCCCTTGAGTGCCAATGTAGCCTCCTCTTCAGTAGCAAGAAGTGGCTTATTATCCCTTCTTATTGTGTCAAACACCACAACATCAGCGATATCCCATTCAGGGAGTAGCAATACTCCACTTTTTTGAACCAATTCTTGGCCCTGCTCTGGTGTTATTGCTTTGAATTTTTCTCTCATCTGTTCTCTGACCTTAGCTTGAATTACCTTCTCTGGGAGCTCTGGATGCAGACTTCTCTCATGTGCCACCTTCTCAGAATATAATGCAATATGTGCTCTCCACATAAAATCTTTAAAAGTACTGGTTTGAATAAAAGAGTCATCCATCATGAAATCTCTGCAGGCTTCTATTCTCAAGTCATCATTGCTTGTTATTCCTTTGATTTCATCTTTTCCTAATCTCAAAGAAACTATACTTGAACCTGTTGCAATGTCAACTAGGTCCAATGGAATCTCAGGATGCATTTAATTTGGAGTGACAATAGTGTCATCATCCTCATCACCATCACAATCAACAATATTTACCCTTTCAACCCTCTACCTCTTTGGTGATGGTGGGCAAGCCTATTTTGAAAAAATTGGAGGAGAATCCAAATCAACAATAGTTGGTATTGACTGCCTTGAAGAAGATGGTGCAATATTTTTAGCAACATCTTCAGCCCTACTTCCCTTTCTTCTAGAAAAAACCCTTATCTTCTTTTGGGGCTGATAAGTAGGCCTCTCCTCTTCCTTTACCTCAGGGTAATCCTCGATGGTTTGTGATTTTCCCCTTTCTTCCACAACCCTTTCATCTTTCAAAACCCCAACCAAGCTCTCAAAATTATCAATAGCATAAATTGCCCTGCTAAACTCATCTTTAGCATTAGGTATGGGATTGAAACCAAGTATTTTCTCCTACTTACTTTGTACCATTTTAGAGTAGGCAATGTATAGTGCCTTTCTATCATCTTGTAATTCCAAATCAAAAATATTCCTGATAATGCCCTCAGGAAAGTAGAAGTTGTGGGCAAAAGCTCCTGTTTGATGTTTTGCCTTCATTTGAGAGATAAAACCCTCAGGATCATGATTCTTGGGGTGCATAGTCCTTAGCCTATAAGGCCCAAGTAATTGATGCAACTCCTTCCATCCTCCCTTTGCCATAACAAAATCGGCAAATGTTGTATATTCAAGGAAGAAAGAACCTTTCTTCTGTTCAATTGGCAAGTGTAGTTCCTAACTGCCCCCCAACTGCCTCATGATTTCCAAAATTCCAATTCTAAGGGGCACCTCCCTTGGCAAAACATTTGGATTGACATTAGTGCCAAAAACCCTGAAAATTGTGGTATTACGATAGGGGATAATGTCTCCCCAATTGTGCATTATGTTCAATTCAAGTCTTCTCTCCATTGGCCTCAAGAAGTCATGAATTTCTTTTGGGATCCTTGGGGGGTCACGAACCAAAGCCTCCCTTAATTTAGATCCAAAGACATTATGGAAAGTTACATAATCAAACTTATGATCATGCATTTCAAGAATCCTAGTCCAATATTGGATAGGCATTTCAATGTTTCCTTCCTTCTTCTTTAATTCCATATCTTTTTTGAACACAACCTGACCCCTATACAAAAACATGTGGATTAACAAGGAATACCATCTGAATCCAACCCATATCTTCCCCTCCTTTAGGGCTACCAAACCCGTGAGCATCTTCTCTACCAAATAAGTGGCAAAATCATATATTACATTAAAAATTGGGTGCTGGAGATTTACTGCCATATACATAATATCGGTAGGCAAGGTTTTCTTTAAGCTAACTCATAGAAATTGACATAAAGCACAAACAGTCTTCTTGAAATAACTGGAGAAATAGTCCATAGGAAAAGGTTCAGGCTCATTCCTGCCAATTACCACCCTCTTCTGATTTTTTCCTCTTCCTAAGACTGCCAAATGAGGTATTAATAAGGATGTTCTGAGCAAACCCCTAGTATTTCTATATTCTTGTCTCAAAACCTCCAAGTTGATAGGAACCATATCCTAACTCCATTCGTGCAATTTGGAAATCTCTGCAATTTCTTCTTTGGTTATCTTAATCATCTGAACACCAACATGTGTTCTGACAATTCAAGCCACAGGGTTATATCTAGCAACAATGTCCTTTAAAAGATCTACATCCATATAAACATTAGGAACCACCAATTTACCCAGGTCTAACCTTCAGGGGTTACACAAAGGAACTAACAAATTCCTGTTCCCAAACCAATTGGAGAACAACTGCCACCCGGTGTATGGTAACTCGACATCTTGAATTGCACATTGCTTGTCTGTCAATCCTTCCAAGATTCGAGGCTCATAGAACAAAAACTTTCCCTCCCGCTTCTTGCTAGTAGAGGGTTGTAACAAATCAATAATATCTTGGGATAAAGTCCTGGAAGTGGTTTTAGAACTAGAACTTCGGGCCTTGGGTTCCATTTATACTAGACTAATGATAATTCGAACTAGGGTTTGCTTATTTTTAGATAGCAAATAATTACAATTTTCTCCTTTAGCCTTAATAGAAAATTCTTCAATATTCAAAAAACCCTAGCAATTATCTAGACAAGCTCTAAAAGCGAATCTATTCAATCAATTCTTCAAGAACACAAACAAGAAACAATCATGAATTACCCAGCAAGCAACCATAAAATATTCTGAATTTACAAGAAATGGCGTACGTGCTACTTATGGTTTCAATCATAAAACATCTAGGGCAGCGAAATTGAGAAATCGTAACCACAACTTGCTTCACTCGATACCAAACAATTCTTCCTCAATGTAGAGATGCATAACAAAAATAGTAATTCACAAATTTTAGCATTTAATTATGCAGGCAGAGTCAAACTCGGCCATTACTATTCACTCGTGCAAGATAAAATGGCTATCGTACAATACCAGTTTATTTTTAAATATGAGCCATTGATCAATCATAATGTTGGCCAGGAGAACGGCTTAGATTTAGTCAAAATAGTTTGAAAATGCCATGTTCTCCCTCCAGTCACCAAAAAGACAGGATATTCACCTATCGAGCACCACATTAGCATGAAAATGGGCCCCACTTTTTTTATCAGCGCACAACATTGGAGTCCACGCATCACCAAATCGCACACCTTGCAACATTAATGAAACTACAGTTTTAATTGCACAAGGTTAGCGAGGAATGACCATGATGCTTCGGTACAGAAACAACTATCAGCATCAGTCTTCATCATCGATCAGTGAGAAAAACTGGTCCCCACCATCAAATCTGATAGATAGCAGAATCTCGCATGCCTCGCACCATATTTGTGACGTTAGCAGAAACCTTGCGAGGTCTGCGAGAAATGGTCAAGATTGAAATCACTTCATCCGACAGCCATGCAATCTGCACATGCAAAAAGGTTATTTCGCCTGACTTTTTAATAGTTGTTGTATTTTGTAGGGGGTGTTTTTAATGACCATCGATCTTCCTACGATTGATCCTAACTGCTCCCTGCGATCTTGCCTTGACATCACCGCTGGTTGTTTGGCGATTGCGATATCATGGGTGATCACCACATGTCCCAAGCTACCGATGTCAAAAAGGGATTAATAAAGTGTTTAATATTTGTGTCAGACTTAAATATGTTATAAAGTGGGTTACTAAAACAACTATGAGATGCGCATGCTCGAGATCGACGATGATGTTATAATCTTAGTAAAAATTTGCTTGATAGTTATGTTTGGTGCTGATGACAGTTGTGTTTTTAATGACCATCGATCTTCCTACGATTGATCCTGACCACTCCCCGTGATCTTGCGATGACATCACCCCTGGTTGTTTGGTGATTGTGATATCATGGGTGAGCACCATGAGTCCCAAGCTACCGATGCTGAAAAGGGATTAATAAAGTGTTTAATATTTGTGTTGGACTTAAATACGTTATAAAGTGGGTTACTAAAACAGTTGCAAGATGCACGTGCTTGAGATTGATGGTGATGTTATAATCTTGGTAAAAAGTTGCTTGATGGTTATGTTTAGTGCTACTGACTGCTGTGAGTGAACATGATTGCCGATGGTAGGAATCAACGGTTGCTTGCCATCACGTGATACAAAGATGCAGGATGTTTAGTGATCGCAATATCATGGGCGGATGCCACGTGTATTCCTTTGGCATTGCTTCTGTGGTGGGCCCTCAATGCTGACATGAAGATTTCATCAACCCTTTTGAAAATGGTCATTCGATGATCTGACAAAAATAAAAGATCGACGACTGAACTTTAAATTCGCATCAAATGCAATTGGAGTCGTTGGGGCAGCATGCAAATGAGCTTTAATGATGGACAAGACGTCTGCTACCTCAATTCAATCAACATAAAGTATCTGCTCTTTTTCTATCTTCATCAAAAAAACATTCAAGTATTTTCCAAGCAGTTTAGAGCCAAAGATAAAGTTTTTTAAGCGATCACTGTGAAGTTTGGTTCTCTGCAAGGCATAAAATCCCGTGAGTTATTTTCTAAACTGTTGGGTTAATTTAACTGTGTCTTTGTGAAGGGTTCTATTGTGCTGGTCAAGGGGTTTTGTTAATTATTGTCATAGGGTTACTGGTTCATTTGTATTATTGGAATTGCACAGTTGTGTTGTATTTTTGTGTTCTGGGTACCCCTAGTTTCTTCGAGGATTTGATTTTTTAAAAGAAGCCCTAGTTGTTTAAGATGGCACCACCAAAGTAGCACTCTGGCCATGTTGATTATTTGAAGAGGAATTTGTATGATGACTTCCTGGATCAACTCCCGTTGTTAAAAATGATAGGAAGAGTGGTTTTGTTTTAATGAATGGAAAGACCCTAGGCGAAGGTCTACTGTGCAAAAATTATAACATTGCGGATGCCAGGATTCCTATGATTGGTCTTGAAATTTTTAGGCTATGGTATGGATAGTGAAACTTACCTCACCCCTTCTCTAATGCTTGGAGATATGACATGGGGAAACTAACAATTCCAAATGTTTTCCTTGATGTTGACTTGCTCAAAGCAGTGGTAGCAAGGTATGATCCTATGACAAGGGTCATAAGGGATAATGATGGTGAAATTCTGCTAAGCCTAAATGCAGATGAGATTTGGTAGATTTTTTATTTGAATGAGTATATCCCTTTCATAGTCCAAATAGATTTTGAGGAGATGAAGGAGGAGTACAAAAGGTTAAAGCCTCTTTTCAGATTGAAGTTGCTTCCTCTTCAACTAGCCAGGGCGGGCAGTTCAACAATTCTTATCAGCCCAAATGACCAGGAGCCTTTTAGGCTGAGTTGTTTTGCCAGTCACTTCCTGGCAACATTTTATTCATTGTTCTAGATTTTAGGGTTCAGCCCTAATACTGTGATGCCGGTTGTGTACATGTTTATGGGAGCCCAGATTTAGCATCCCAACTTCTTTGTGGTATATGAATTTGCATCATTCCTGTCGGAGAAGATGCATGAGGGTTTGATGAAGCTACATGTGGGGGATACTGACACTCCTTTTTTCTGGTACTCCCTGTTGATGCATATGTTCCTATACAAGAATGTTGTTTTCTTCTCAGAAAAAAATGGAGTTGAGGTAGGAGGTGAATGGAGAAAGGTTACCAGTACAGGTGTGGAGTGTAGATTTGTCTTACAACAGGGGAGGTGCCAACTTTGTGTAGTTTGATAACTATTTTGCCTCCAAACTCAGGGCTTAGTTGGTGGTAAATGTGCCAAGAGTCCCTCAAGATTTGCATGACTTCCTCCAACTGAAGGTGAGGAAGCCTAATTTAAAAGTGTGTCACAATTGGGGTGATATCATTTTGTACCCTATAAGCATTGTTTTGAAGGTGTATGGTTTCCAGGGAACCCCTCATATCCTCCCCTTTAATGTACCGTCAAGGATGGGGTTTGTCAAAGTAATGTGGCAATACTAGGTTGTATTCATGAGGACAACCTAACAAAGAAAGGAAAAGGGACTTTGTTCCCTAACTACATTGTTGTTTTTTATTTTGTTTGTTCCAAGGGAGGATGGGTCCACTTCAGAAGGTTTTTTGATGACTTCAATTTGAGGAATGGTCCTAGGAGACAACATGACCCTGAGGAATTCTTTGCATTGTTTAGACAATGAATTAAAGGTGGCAAATTTGCACATGAATTCAACTTTCCTGAGGACCTAATCAGAAATGAGTTTGATTTGAATAGGCAGGAGTTGAATAAAGAAAAATGGATTGCATATGAAATGCTATTGGGTATAATACATAAAATGGATCCAAAATATGATCCATTAATGGAGTTCACTCTATTTCACAAGAGAATAGACTTCTTAATGGCTAATTTCAAAAATATCATGGGCACCTTGATGACCAAGAGGGTCAGTTTGGAATTAGATTTTGGTATAGAAATACCGGATGTGAGGCCTAGAGAAACAAGGCCAGCTTATCAGCCACTAGTTGATAGGCCTCTATACAAGAGAAAGAGGAATGCGAGCAATGATGAGGATGAAGGGGATAAGAAGGGAAAACAAGTCATACAAGCATCATCACAACTGGGTCCAAGGATCAGAGCACCCAGAGGGATAAGGATTGTGGATCTAGATTCACCACCAAGAGGTGATCCTCTAGTGTTACCATCAGAGCCAAGCCCTTAGAGGCAGAGAGTTGAGGAAACGTAAGAAAATATGATGGATGAGATAATTGCGACTAATCAAGACATGTACGTTGGTATCCCTTCCCCTCCTAGATCAACACAATTGGTGCTTTTTGACATGGATGTAAAGGGGCAATGTGTACAAGATGCCAGGATGGAGGCCTGTAAGGCATTCTTGGATGATGATGCATTTGTAAAGACTCATGTATTCTTGCAACTAGTTTGGAGGATGAAACTAGAAGAGTACCAGAACAAATGCAAAAGTAGGAGAGAATCGAGACCTGATAGGTCTGAGTAGGAGAATGATGATGAGGTCAAGGTCGAATTAATGGAAGAATTCAAAGGCATCACTCCTGAGGAGGGAAGAAGACTTGTGACTCAGGCGGGTGTCTTACTTTTTCCTAAATGAGATATAAGTGATGCGGTTGCATTCAATGCTATCTTACAGTCCAAGCACCCTATACAAAACAATGAAGAAGAGGTTAAGGTAGCTCTGCATGACTCTTCCTTCAGTGAAGAGTATGAAACTCTGGCCATATGGGCATTGGAACCCTAGGGTAGAAAGCCAAATCTAACTGATATTAGCCCACACCTAAGGGGAGGGATAATCATCAAGAGAGATTCTAAAACTTCAACAACAGAAGCTACAAGCCTGATAGTAAATGTGGCCAAATTGGCCCAAAAGACAACTGAGAGAGAAGAGGTTGAAAAGAAGAGTCTGATGGAGAAATACAATATGATAATTGCAGAATATAGTGGGATGCAACAAAGGAATGTTGAGATACAATCTAAAGTAGATAGGTTGAAATATGGGCAGGTGGGAGAATCCTCAAGTGCTCCTGGTATCAAAGCATGAACTTTTATTGTAGGATCGGTCCCCCATACTACTCCAATTGTTTCAACTCCGGGGTCCCCCATCTAGGCACCTACTCTTAGTCCTACACCAGGGCCAGTTGAAGAAGAAGTTGCATATTCTGTGGATTCCACCAAGAAGCAAATGTTGAATAGGATCATAGAATTGCAGGCTGCCTTAAAGGCAAGTGAGTATGATGCAATTGCCAAACAAAGTGAGGTGGTTGACACAGTTTTGAGGAATCTTAATGAAAATGTTCATGGTAAATTACCATCTGTACATTCTTTGTATTATTTATTCTTGGATGGAATAAAAAATATCAATAGGGATCAGGAAATAGTTTTTCCTTTGGCTGAGAAATGGATCCCTAGGGCCAACAATCTGGATATTATGTACAAAGCTTCTAGGTTTGATGCAGACAATAGGCCCTAGTCATTGAAGCCTACTCAAAACTTTGTAAAATCATTGCACGGATTCCAGGCCCTACCTGATGATTTCAGTAGAAGAATTAGGGACCTGATAAAGAGATTTTATGAATGAAATGATACATTTTTGCGAGACATTATTAATGCACAAGGAAATGTTAAGACATTACAACAGTGGCAGGATGGGGTAGAAGAAGTTATCAATGCACAAATCAAATTGATTTGTGATGATTCAAACTATGATTTTCTAGTAAATAGTATGGATAAGATAATTAACACCAACACATTCTTAGAGTTTTTTGAAAGGGAAGCCAATCAGGTTGCAGTGAAGTAAACACCTTACAATACTAAGGTGAATGAGGTCGTGAATTTTCGCTGGCCAATGGATGAAGAGTATCAGAGATGGGTGGACAAGTACTTAACCAAAGAGGAGTAAAACAGTGTCTATTACCACAGGATGGATGAAAGAATGCCAGATGATGATGTAAAAAATTCTAGATACAACCACAGGAAATGATTTAACAATGGATAGGGCATGTCAACAGAATGAGAAGATGTTCGAAATGGAGATAGCCATAAGGAATGCACTGGAGGATGCTAATACACACAAGCGGCCAGGTTATCGAGATTATCTGTCAAACATATATTTATGGCTTAATAGAGCATAATTTCTAGCTTGTTATTGTTGCTAAGCAAAAGAAATTTCTCAAAGGATGTGCCCTTTCACAATTTTGATATATTTATATCTATTTCATAATGTAAAATAGATATAGGTGGATAGGAGAAAGATACAGTAGATAGTTTGCAATGAAACTTTCCTTTAAAAGACTCAGATGCATGTATGAATTTTGATGAAGTTAATGAAGATGTCTGAACTTGTTGCTTAATCTTGGTATCAACTATTTTTGGAATTATACAGTTATCTAGTTGTCTCCATTTTGATGCTTTTCTGTTGTCTAAATTGATATATCAAGCATCTATATATATTCAGTTTACCGATACATATTTGCTATATTTGTGTGATGTGATTATTTGGTTCTTTCAAATAAAGATTAAACCCTTCTAGTCAATCACAATAATTGAAGAGTATTAATTGGATCAATAAGAAGAATCACATAACTAGGATTGTCATTCTATCTCAAGTAGAGTTTGTCATTCATTTGCTTGCACATTTATACAAGTTATAAACTACATCTGTGTGCCAAACACTTTGAATTATTGCCATCATAGATTACACTTTTATAGATCTTCATTAGACTTCATACATCCAACAAGGCAGTGGTCTCACGCTTTCATCTTTTGGTTTATCCATTTTATTTTTTACATCTGTTAACTGAACATATTCTAATCTAATTAAAATATATTAAAATAAAAAAACATCATAAATTAATTATGTAACCACATAAGTCAAATATAATTCTATCAAGAAATTAATATCAAATAGATAATACAATCACATAACTCATACATTTCAATGTCATTGATCTTCTTCTTCATCCAACTCTTTTTCTGTATCATCCGATCCAGATTCAACATTGTAAGGATTGGTCATATCATCATCATCACCATTGATATCAGTTTCGATAATTTCATCATCCACATGGATATCATCTTCATGAACATTAACTCCTACATCATCAGGATCTAGTTCGTCCTCTTCAACATCTTCGTCAAGCACATCATCAACTAACTGTTGATCCTGATCATCATCTACATCATCTTCTATTTCTTCAGTATCTTCTTCTTCCACCACATTATACTTTATCGGCCTTCCTCTTGGATCATGTCTAACAACATATGAATAACTCACTTTACCTGGAACCTCTGAGTAAAATACCTGCTCACATTGGCTTGGAAGAACATATGGCTCATTTCCAACTCGCTCAAAATACCTTGTATTAACCATGGTAAATCCATTATCATGTTCAATAATAGTTCTCTTGGGATCATTTTCATTCAATCGTAGCTTGTACCATAGGACAAAAAACAAAACTAATTTGAAGGACTTAAAGTCACACTCAAGTATATCATCTAAAATCCTATAGTATTGATTTTCTAAGACTTCTGGATGTATGTCGCTTCTAGATGAAACATTAGTCACCTGGAAGACTGCACTTATCCCAGAATCACAAGTTTTCTTCGTGTCATCCAACTGTTTGATTCAAAATTTATGACCATTGCACCACATAGTCTTGTGGTATTTCACCTGCAATATGTCAAACATGTAAAACTTATTGCAATATCGTTAGTTGATAAACATATTTATTCTTGGCTAAATGTATGCAAAGAAAAAAAATCTCAACATATGTATACATCAATATAATTGAAAATAATTAAATAATATGGGTGATTAATATATTTATACATACCCGTTTATCTCTTAAACCATATGCTAAATCAATTTCCCTTGGTGTAACATTGGAATCTCCATTACGATGAGCTTCTTTAACCAATGAAGCCACACCTTCCCATGTTAATGCGCAACCAGATTGTTGACATCGTTCAATCCATACTGTCATCTAATCAAGATTGTTTGTGATGTACAAATGTAGTGCATCCCACTCTCAACCAGCTGTATAAAAAAAAAATGAAATTCACAAACAACGTATAATTAGTTAATTACCACGATATACGACCTTAATTTATAATTGATGAATATTGAAGATTAATAATTAAATAAGTACAATATACATAAAAACCAAATGTAAAATATATTCTAATTAATCGCCATGACCATCTTATAATTACCTGTCACTTTCCTCAATCTACCTTTCCCCATCAGGTACTCCCCTTCGAATTCATTAATGGAGTTGGGATCCCAAATGCGATCTACATGGATCTTTTCTGCAAACTTAGGAAGATATTTAGTAATTTACACCATGGTCTAGTATACCATGTATCCCTCAACCATAGAACCCTCAGGATGTGCTCTTTGTCTAACCAAAGCCTTCAAAAATTTCAAGTGTCTCTCAACCATCCACATTGACCTTGTGTGTACAGGTCCACACAATTCAATCTCCTCAACTTGGTGTATGAGGTAGTGTTCTTGTGCATTGAAAAATGTCGAAGGTAGACACTTTTTCATTTCACACATTAGATGAGGAATTTTTCTCTTCCAATAATTTATATCTTCTTTATGGATTTCTTTAGATGATAGCCATCTACAAGTGATTCAAGGCACAAATATATTAACGAGATTTAACAAAAATATACAATGAATTGAACAAATATCGCTACTCACCTCATGTATTTTCCAAGATCATATATAACTTGCTTGACATTGTTTTTGAAGTTGTCTGGGAGAGATAGAGGTAGAACGTACTGCAACAATTATAAAATGATCTATTCATTAATATTTTTCCAAAAGTAGTAAACATAATACATTGAAAAGTACATGCAGTATACATATATATATATATAATATACCAGAATAATTACCTTAATGAAGGTATGCCAATCATGTATTTTCATCCCTGACCCAAATTCACCTTTCTTTGTTATGATATTGTTTATGTTGGCAACAAATCCTATGGGAAATCAAATTTTTCGTATGACTTGTTTTATAGCATTGCTTTGCTGCTCCATTAATAACCAAGGAAGGGCACTTATATTAATTTGATCTCCATCACTATTTAATTGAATGACATTTTTCATTGTATGACTAGCTTCTTGAATGTCACTACAAATTTTGACAAATTTTTCTTTGTCATGCTTTCCATCCAATATTTTCCATAATGTTTCTCTCATAGTCTTTCCGATATGCATTGTATCAAACAAATGCACAATTTGTAGCTGCTCATAGTAGGGCAACCTACTAAATTGTTTGGGATAAATTTTCAATCCCTGTGGAAGTTGACCATTAATGCCTTGACGACCTTCATGAAGCATATAAGTTAAACAAATTAACAACAACAATCATTGTCAATTACAGAATGAGTAAACACAACACAATATAAAAATATAAATTCAAAACATATCGTAAATGATAGATAAACAATTTTACCCGATGTATAACCTTGACGATTAATTCTATTATATTCCAACTTCCATAGGCGAGGTGTCATTCTTCGTGGTTTTGATGTAGTCTCTTCTTTCCCATTAATAACCAAGGAAGGGCACTTATATTAATTTGGTCTCCATTGCTATTTAATTGAATGACATTTTTCATTGTATGACTGGCTTCCTGAATGTCACTACAAATTTTGACAATTTTTTCTTTGTCATGCCTTCAATCTAATATTTTCCATAATGTTTCTCTCATAGTCTTTCCGATATGCATTGATCAAACAAATGCACAATTTGTAGCTGCTCATAGTAGGGCAACCTACTAAATTATCTGGGATAAATTTTCAATCCCTGTGGAAGCTGACCATTAATGCCTTGACGACCTTCATGAAGCATATAAGTTAAACAAATTAACAACGACAATCATTGTCAATTACAGAATGAGTAAAGACAACACAATATAAAAATATAAATTCAAAACATATCGTAAATGATAGATAAACAATTTTATCCGATGTATAACCTTGATGATTAATTCTATTATATTCCAACTTCCATAGGCGAGGTGTCATTCTTCGTGGTTTTGATGTAGTCTCTTCTTTCCCATTGAAAAGATGTTTTTCAGTAGTTCGATACTTATGATTTATGTGGAGGAAGTGCCTATACTCATCAAACACCTGCTTTCCTAAACTTGTTGAATGATGAGATTTCATCTTTGGACCACAAATTGGACATGCAAATTTTCCCTTTGTTTGAAGACCTGCAAATCATATATAATTGGATTAAATATGTCAATTTTTATAATTATATATAATGAATAGATTATTTTAAAAACATGCATGATATCTACTTCATAAAATTAAATATCGTTAAAGTCATGCAGTCGAACGTTATAACATACCAGAAAAATGTGTTAGCCCTGGGGCATCATGAATTGTCCATACAAGCATTGCATGGAATTCAAATTGTCTTTGTCCTATTGGTCTAGATACGTCATACATAGTCACACCATTCCATAACTTTAGTAACTCGTCGATAAGAGGCTCAATATATACATTCATATCTTTAACTTGGTACTTACCTAGTAGAATGAACATAAACATTACATAATTATTAGAACCATTTTACTACAATATATATAAATTCATGTACATGACTATTAAATGAAAAAACATATAAGTCATTATGCAACAAATAAGACAAATGAGATGCTACTACGTTAAAGAAAATTTATGTAAAAAAATACCTGGAACAATCATTTCCAACATTATGTTCTCCCTCTTTATTGACATCCATGGAGGAATGTTATTGTTGATAACAAAAACAGGCCACACTGAGTAAATAGATCTCAACTCTCCAAATGGATTGACACCGTCTGCTGCCAATGAAAGCTTGAGATTATGAGGTTCTTCTTTAAAGTGTGGCCATTTTTCCTCCATGTCCCTAAATGTAGAACCATCCATAGGAATTTGAATAATTTCATCTCCACTTCTATTTTGTGCATGGTAATCCATAAATCGCGCTAAGCTTTTGCACCTAAATAATTGTTACATACGTGGAATAATGGGAATATAACGAAGAACCTTGCGAGACACCTTTTTTGTTAGTTGATCTGTTCAATATCTACTGATATGACATTCTGGGAATTCTGTTGCAAATTCATGTTGTTTATGATATATAATATGATCATTGGGACATGCATCTATTGCTTGATACTCCATTCCAATATCTTTCATAATGCCAGATAAATCTTGGTATGAGCGAGGTAAAATATTTGATGCTGGTAACAAAAATTCACCAATCAATCTACAACAAAAAATTATTTCTTAATATAAAGAATATTAATGGTACACACTTCATCCTTTATTTACTAGCAATGAACTAACAACAATTAAAATAGATGAAAAAAGATGACATATATGACATACCTTAACATCCGTGAGATTGCTATGCTGGATAAACCATCCATAACCTTCAATTTCACCAACAACAATAGAGCAGAGAGAAGAGTTTTTTGGGAGCCTTTATAAAGGGGCTCGTATGCTTTCTCAAGTATAGGTAAATCATGAACATCATCAAAGTCATCTCGATCAACATGATCAGATGTGCCACTACATGTGTCATGGATCAATGTATTTGTACCATCATCTTCAATTGTGTTTTCTGGCACATGATCATCTTCTTCCATAGGATCATTAACTTCATCTTCAATATTCATAGCTCCATGTTCCTTTGCTTGCAAAACCACATTCTCCAGGCCGTGATAATTCATATCATGCGCCCTAGGGTGCCCCACCTTTATAATAATGACAGACACAAATAAACCATGATCATGATCAAATGATTTTATATATATATATCAAATGTTAAAACAATATAAAAATTTACAAATTCAATCAATATAAACACATATAATGAACAACTTACCAATGGATGATAATCATGCCCCCCTTCAACGTGACCATGCTACCTACAATGTTTCTCAGCTGTTGTGATTAAAAGTCTTCTCGTCTTTAAGCTCTTGTAATTATTGCAAGGACAATAACATATCCCATCACCCTTTCTTTTCAATATAGCCCACAATCTAGAAACTGTCTCTTCATTTTGTTCTGGACTAATATTATCTGACATGATTTTTCTTTACCAAGCTTGAATATTTATATCTTCAAAAAATATCAAACTCACACTCCAATAATTTTTAATCATACATAGGTAACAAAATACAATAATTATGATATTTTACACCAAAAAAATTCGGCATGCAACCACCCCTACAAAAGAGAAGATAGTATGAAGTTAATGACCCCAAAAAACACTTTCAAATGCTAATTCCAGAAATTATTAAATTTTGATTTTACTATGATTTCCAACTGTTAGACTCCTAAAATCAAAATATTTAACTTGCACACAACAAAATCTGGAAATGAAATTCTCAAAATGTAGCTAATAGGCCTCAACAATTAAGGCCTACTAAAGACTTTGTGAAGTCACTGCAAGGTTTCCAGGCTTTACCTGATGATTTCGGCAAGAGGATTAAATAGTTGGTAAAGAGTTTTGATGACTGGAGTGACACATCTTTACCAGATATTGTAGATTCCCAAGGAAATGTTAGATCACTGCAGCAATGGCAGGACAGGGTAGATGAAATCATCAATGCACAAATCAAATTGATTTGTGATAACTTAGATTATGACATGTTGATGAGTAGTATGGATAAAATCATTAACACTAGCACATTTTTGGAATCTTTTGAAAGGGAGGCGAATCAAGTAGCAGTAAAGTATACACCTTACAGTGCCAAGGTAAATGAGGTGGTAAATTTTAATTGGCCAACGGATGAGGAATATCAAGGATGGGTAGAAAATTACTTAACTAAACAAGAATAAGACAGAGTCTACAATCGACAGTTAACAACTCAACGGTTATGGTTATAACAAATTTTGGCTATGTCTTGGTGGCAGTTTTGGTGCAAGTTTTCAAAGTTTGGAAAATGCAATAGTTATTCTCCAGTGGATGGGATGAACAAGAAGATTCTCTAGAGACTCAGCTGTTGTAACCAATTTTTGAAATGTCATAAGGCGGTCCAAGTGACCAGTGACAGGTGTATTTATGGTCTGATGCTTGTTGCTCCTTCATTTTCCCTATAAGAAGGATTTCAGGACTAGAAATATGGGTTAGCAAGTTAGATATCTTTAGGTCCAGTCTAACTGAAGTTGTAGAGAAAATTTGTAAAGAGCCTGATATTATAGTGAATATACTATTCTTAGGTTTGGTGTCATTCTATTGTAGGTTTTAGTTTCATGGGTACTTAATTTTCAAGACAGTACTAGCATTTGAAGGAAAATTACTCATTTCAAGGTCATGTATCTCCATTGTATGAATATATTATTATCTTGAATAAAATGATCAAGGGTTATTCTGTTCATCTCACTGTTATGGTGTATGTAATTCTCATTTTGGCTTTAATTCAAGGAATTAATTAAAATGCTTGAGTGAGGTTATAGGTGACTATGTTCATATAAGGATTTGATAAGTAGTATTGGGTTAGAATATAGATTGATGGTATTGTAAGGCAGTATTATTTGAGATTTTATATGCTATGTGTCTAGAAGATAAACTTGGTTACAGTAAAAAACAACCAACACCTTTGATATTATCTAGCTATGGCTCCCAAATCTATTGCAAATTGATGATTAGGGTTAAAATTGAAACCTTGCAAATATAATCTTTGTCCAAATCCATCAAGAATTCTCCATCAATTATAAACAATTCCCTTATAAAGAATTTGTGAAGTCAGGTCTAAAATCTAGAAATGAAATTCTAAAAATGCACAAGACTAAAAATGAAATTTGATGAGATGTTGCTTTAAAATATGATTTTCAAACCTAGTAGTACAAATCTGACTTCACAAATGAATTATGGAAAAAGACAATAACTACCCTCAACTTGGCGATATCTTCTTGAATTTTTCTGATTTTCCCCAAGAAAACCGTCGAGCAAAACACTGTCACAATGAATAGTCGAGCTCATTTAAATTTATGCCCAACACAATTTAACTTTCCAGGTCTGTCGAAATTTTGGCGAAATATCTTCATCGAAACGTAGATGAAAAAAATGGTTCGTCGAAATTCCGACAAACGCCAGGGATAAAAATTTTAAAAAATGAAAATTCACACAAGTGCCCGACGATACATCTGATTATATAGCTTTCATCGGAAATTGGGGTCAAATGAGTTAGTGTGGATTTCTCTTGTAGGCGAGTTTCTGTGAAGATGACAACTTTACAATGCAGCTTTGCAACTTTGCACTTCAAATGATATTCAATTCTTCAACCTAAATCTACAATCACAAACATATAAGAGAGGAAAAACTTATTGATCATTAGTGAATGGGGTTTTGCCTTGGTCAAACCCCTTGTTGGTAATTAAACCTCGAAGTGAAATAAAATAAAGGAGGGAAATGATGAATGAACAAAGTGCTATGTTAAAACTCACCAAACCATTGCTATAATTTTTTCAAACTTGTGTGGAATGGCTAGCTTGGATATGGATCTTGAATCAAAGGAATGCTTGAAATATATGAACTTGAATTGCTTGCTTGAATCAAAACCCTACATCACAAATGTTACCTCAAAAACACACATGATGCAAGAAGATATTTGATATGATGCTTGAATCTCGATGATGGCTCCAAATGCCTGATGAATTTCTCTTGAAAGGTTGAATGCTTGAATTCTTGGATGCTTAGATTTCTTGTTAGATTGCTAGGTGAATATATGAGTGAAAGAACCTTGCATTTATACTTATCCATGCTTAATATCTTGAAATTACACCAAAAAAAGATGACATATGAATTCATTAATTAAAGGAGGCTAAACCCTACCAGAATTTGAAATTAAATCCCGCAAAAACCTTAAGGGAGACTAAGTCACCCTAGGTGGCGTCTTAGTCCCGAGGTATGAAACTCGAGGCAAAGACTCCAAAAAGGGGCCCATTTAAGGTTCCTTTGAAATCAAGGCCCCAAGACCTTTGGGGGACAAAGATGCCCTAGGTTGTATCTTAGTCTCAATCCAAAAATCTGGGATAGTCAGACAAAATCATTAAATTATCATTTATCCATTGATGTTTTTCGAGATTAGCCAAAAAAATATGTATTTAATTGAGCTTGTGGATGCAAAATAGGACCAATTAAGACATAACTAAGTATAAAAAAATCAAGGCAGGCCCAAACAATGTGAAAATGCAAGGGTATGCATTTTCCTACACTACATTTAGCCCCCACTTTAGTGAGAGGAGGAACTTGCTTCAAAATCACACTAAAGTAGCCATCCACACAATCAAGAGGGGTTCAAATGTATGAATGCCAGTAAGATGGGATGAGAATGACCAAGAGGGTGGCCAAGGCCCCAAGATTGAGATCCTATGGAAAACCAACATAGGCACAAAGGAACACGCTTGTGGATGATATATGAAGCCATAACCAAATTGAAAACATACACCATCAAAGATAGAAAGAAGAAAAAGGAGAAAGAAAAAGGAAAAATGTAATCGATCAAGCGACCGGTTGTCCAATGCGGTGGACCAAGTCTAGGCTATTTATCCAAAAGGTTTAAAAATGGAACACACTGTCCACTATGCAAACAAAACACATGCCCACAAGGGCTTGTGAAGCTAGTTGATCACTAGGTGAACCCAAGAAGTCCATATCAACGTCATACCCCCATGACTATGATAAGGACAAAAAAATGCATGCTCACATGAGCTAGTGAAGCTAGTTGTTCACTAGGTGAGCCTAGGGGACCATTCAAAGCCATACCTCCTTGACTTTAATAAGGTACAAAAATGCACACTCACAAGGGCTAGTGAAGCTAGTTGTTCACTAGGTGAGCCCTAGGGGATCATATCAAAGCCATACTTCCACGAATTTAATAAGGTACAAAAGAAAATGCAACAAGAAAGAAGGATGTTCTAAGGGATTTCACTTAGTTCATGTGAGGTCTTAATCTTAGGGGACATTGTGCTTAACATCTCCAAGAGAGGATAAATGCAAGGTCTTGGGGAACATCTTACCCAATGTTTCTAGGAGAGGACAAGTGCAAAAGGTTGCATCTTGTTTCTAAGAGGAAAAATGCAAGGTCTCATCTTAGGGACCATTGTGCCTAATGTTTCCAAGAGAGGACAAGGAAATATCATGCTCTTGGAGGAAGTCAAAACCCAATGAAACCACCAAGAGAATGATGCAACATAAGAAGAAAGGAAATTGCACATGAAATCATGCCAAAATAATGCCAATGTATGCCCCCACTTTAAAGAAATTGCTAACACCATGTTGTGAGAAATTACTTTAAATTAGCCAAAATGGAAAGGAATAGAGGGTTGCCCCCCCAAAAAAAATAAGAGATCTATGGATTTGGGGTCAGTATCTATCTTTGTTGCAATGGTATTAGAGAGCCCAAAACTATTATTAGTCCCCAAATACACATAGAATTGGAAGAATGACACAAAGAGTGAAAACAAATAAAAACCTTTTGGGTCAACATGGAAGAGACATAAGGTTCCTCGACGCCTTACTTCATCCCCAAAAGGAAAACAAAAGAAAAAAATGAAATGAAAAATAAAAGATAATGAAAAATATTTTGGGTCAACATGGAAGAGACACAGGGTGTCTCAACGTCTTGCGTCATCCCCAAAAGGAAAACACAAGACAAAAATGAAAAGAAAAAGAAAAGATAATGAAAAATATTTTGGGTCAACATGGAAGAGACATAGGGTGTCTCGATGCCTCATGTCATCCCCGAAAGGAAAACACAAGACAAAAAAAAAAATGAAAGGTAAAGATCAATGAAAAGGAAAAAGAATATGACATATAGAAGAATGAAGGTACAAATAGAAGAATGCACATAGAGAGGAAACATCAAACAAGATGGGGGATCACATTACACACATGCAATGAAAAGCAAAAATAAAGTAAAAAGACTAGTACAGCACATGTGAGTCAACCATCTAGTAGGTCATCCACATCCCAATCTTGTTCAATGTATGTAGAATTCAGATCACTAGCGAGAAGGACAACATAAAGTGATATACTAGGAGAATCACCACATGGTGCATCACTCGTTCTGGGAGGATCATCACAGTTGTTATTGTTTAAGCTCGTAGAAGAGTATAATAACAAATTCATCTCATTATGCACTTTCTCATCAATTCTAGCAGTTTCTTCATCTTCATCGAAGTTAACCACAATAGGAGGATAAATAATAATATCCATAGAAGGTGTTGGTCCTTGTTGTGTTGGAGGTGTAGGATTTATTGGTTTAGGTGAGGGAGAAGGGTCATAGTTTATTGCTTTTTTCAAGTTCGGGTTTTGATTTTCAATGTGGTTATCTTCATTCATCTTTCGAGCAATAACACAACATCTACGCCTATGCAATCTAGCATTTCTATTTGTTTTATTATGGTTTTCAAGTTGCGCTAGTGTAGGAGCAGGATTATAAACCATAGGTTCCTTTTATTTTGTTGAGGGAAGAAAGAAAGAAACCATGGAAGGTTGTTCAACCACTTTCTCTTTGGCTTTATAAATTTTCTTAGGTGGCAGATTTTGACTTGTTTTGTTTTCTCTTGGTCTTTTGTAGGACATAGGAAAGGGATTTTTGATGGATGGGTCTTGGTTTGTTGGAAGGTATTTAGGCTCAATATTGTTTTCTTTAGGCAGTAGAGGTTAAAGCATGGGTGGAGGCAAGTTTTCAAGGGATAGCTTGGCTATGCGTTTTGCTTTTAACTTTTGGTAAGATAGGAAAATAAAGTCCTGACGGGGTCTTATAGGTTCCATGGGCTTAGGCCAAAAATAATCTAAGGAGAAATTTCCATGGGAAGATGGAGGTATAAATACACTATGGTTCATAGTGAATATTTCATTTCTGATTGAAAAGTTTAAGCACTTATGGACAACGGATGAGACCGCATTGATGGAGTGAAGGCATTTATAGCCTGGCTTCACACGAAATTGATCTAAATTAGAGATGATAGAGAATGATACACTTAATTTATTTTGTCTTACTTGTAAAGGGAGTGTGATCGAGCCCATTGTAGCATGAGAAAAACCATCATGCATTTTAATCCATGATTTTGGTTTATCATATCTATCTTGAGTGAGTTCATGCACATATAATAGTTCTTCTATGATCACATTCTCTGCACATATGGGATCAATTAAAATCCCAAGAGTGGGCTTGTTATTGATTTTGTCGGCTATGTAAAGAGGACCATCAAGTGCATTTTGATTGTTTCTTCTGAAGAGAAAGTAATGCCAATAGGAATTTTGGTTTTCTATTTATGAGGCTCGATTCCAATCACTCCTATCATTGTATTAATAGGACTTTGGTCATTAGTATCCATAGGAGTTCGTTTATCATCATCCATAGGATTTTGTTCATTATTGCTCATATTATCATCATCCATGTCAACATTCATTACATCGGGCTTAGTTTCACTAGCCTTGACAAATGAAATATTGTGGTTAGGCATGGGATTTGTAAAGATTTGCAAGTTTTGGTTAGGAGGAGTTACAAATTTATTGGCTTTGTCATTCACACCTCCAATTTGGATATGATTAGAATCAACGAGGTCTTACACAAGATGTTTAAGATGCTTGCAATGTTCTATATCATGTCCTTTTTGTTGGTGATAAGAACAATAGGTATTGTGTCAGAATCTTGGAGGTAACAACTTGCTAGGGTCAAGAGGTTGAACATGAGGTAAGGTAAACATTTTCTTATTTATTAGCTGAGTCATGATGTTGTGAAGTGTGTCGGGTAAGGGAGTAAATTGTCTTTTTGGATCTCCAAAGATATAAGGATTACTCTTCTTTATAGTTACTACTTGGGTATCAACTTGTTGGGTAGGTTGAGAGGTGGAATTTAGTTGAAGGAAAATTTTATTTTATCTTCTAAAAGGCTAGTATGTGTTTTGGTTTGGAGATTCAAATTTTTTAGGATGGGTAGAGGTGGTTTTTGATTCACAACTACCTATGAAATTTTAATAGTATCGAAGGGAAATGCATAATCACATAAAGGAAGGAAATTTCATCATGGCAAGATTGTCTCATATCTTTGTAAATTATCTATGAACATATTTTGAAGGTGAGAATCAAAAATCTTCACATTGATTTGGGAATAAAGTGATTGGTAATGGAAAATAAAGTTAGTGACTTTTTCACCCTCATTTTGCTTGCATCTCATCAAATCAGCTAATGTCATTTCAGGAACCATATGCACTTGGAAGTGCTTAATAAAATATTCAACAAGTTCACTAAATGAATGAATTGAGTTATTCGGTAATGCAAAAAACCAGTCCAAGGCCATATCTTTCAAGGATTGGGGAAACAATTAGCCAAAAGTTTGTCCTCAAGGATAAAGTCACTACACAAAGTAGTAAAGACATTAAAATTATTAGTAGGGTCTCTCTTTCCTCCATATTTCTTAAATCTAGGGATCTCTATACCTTGTGGCACCAAATTTCTCAATATCTCCAAAGATAGTGAGTTGCTTTTGACATAGTATGAAGATGGACCATTTTGATTTTGATTTATGGTGGAAATTTGATGTTGAATGGATGAAAGGCTTTGTAAAAGTTGGTTAATGATAGGATTATTGCTTATGGTTTGAGATGGAGGTGAATATGGTTGTGGTGTGTATGTGTTAGAAGGACCAGCGAATGGATTGCTTACGAGAGGAGATATAAGATTAGATGCCACATAGGTATAAGGAGCACTAGTGGAAATGTTCGAGGTAGGAAGGATGCTACTATTTGGTTACATAATTGTGGTCACTTGAGGATTGGTATAGGTGGGAATGGAGGTTATAGTTGAGGGGGGAGGAGTTTGATTTCCTCCTTGGTTTTTCACATTTTTTGAAACTTGAGCACCATTAGTTGTGGAAGGAAGATGTTTTTCAAAGATGTGAGCTATATTACACACAAATTATAATCTTTCATCACTTTCCATCATGTAGTGAATACTATCTATGGTAGGTATAATAGTGTTAGAAATGTTTTTAGTACTCACACTATCCTGTAAATGGGCTAGGTTTTCATGTATTTTCATTATGTTCTCTTGAGGATATGGTCAACCATTGTTTGAAAACTTGGCATAGAACTTGTAGGTAAGGTGGGCATAGAAAAGGAGGTATCAAAGGTGTGGTCCATACCTAGTGAACTAATACCAACACTAGGAGTAAGAGAGCTTGATAACCCAAGATCCACAACAAGTGTTTTATCACAAGATGCCATGAGTCTCACACTTTGTCTAACCACAATATTAGTAGTAGGACACCAAGTAATAAAAATCATGCAAGGGATAAACCAAAGAAAGTGAAATGAACACAATATCCTATGCTTACAATTACAAATGAAATGAAAGAAATTGGAACAACAATTTCGCACATTGAAATAGAAAAGTGAAGGCAGCCAACATAAGCATAAAAAAGAAATTTCCAACCTTGAAAATTGAAAATTCAAAGTCAATAGGGACTAAGACACTAGTAAGGGTGTCTTGGTCCTACTAGTGTGATTTTGAGGTTCCAGAGAATGGAACATACAATAGACAACAGAGAGAGGATTCTGAGCCAAAAAATTTGAAAGGGACTAAGATACCAAGAAGGGAATTTTTGTCCTAGCAGAGGTTTTTTTCAGAAAAACAACAAATTCTGAGTTGTCTACAGTGTTCACAGGTTGCTTATTTAGGTAGCTGATGTTTAGAAACAAAAAATGTGCAAATGAATGCAAGAGAAAGTAATTAGTGTCAAGAAATTGAATGTAATTTTTTTAAGTTTTGAATGTAATAACAATGTGTCTAAATACAATAGGGATGATGAAAAATGCACTTTTTAATTTTTTCAATGAGATGAGATGATGCAAGAAAGCAAAAATGCAACCTATATGCACTTTCACTAAATGTGAGAAACCCTAGATGTAATTTCACTAATGCAAGATGCAATGCAAGAATGAATGCAACCTGGATCTAGGACTTTAATGGACTCCAAATCAAAAAATGAATGCTGAAAGAAGTCGGGTTTGTAAGGAAAGCAGAGGTGTGAAAACACTTTCCTAATGCTAATTATAGGAAGAGAATGCAAACATATGATTCAATTTTTAATTACAGTTCATTAAAGATGCACATTAGTAGAAAATAGATCAGAATTTTTTTAACACAACCACATAATGGACACCATTTTTAATGTGGGAAAACCATTTCAAGAGAAAAACCCACACACCAAGACAAAACACTTTGTATTACAGTGAAAAAAGTCCACATACAGAGTTATATTTTGTTGCTCTCAATTGTCTATTCACACTCTCAATACATGCAACATTATAATTCTCGATCAATCTCGTTCTCTCTCATCAGACTCACAAATCAATTCCAAAACACTGTTACAATGCACTACACATTATAGCATTTTCCTTTTGAGAGAAATCCAATCAATCTGCATCACAAGACCCATACATGGAAACATACCAATTTGGTTCCCATTTGTTACAGCAGACAAACCATCAATCAATAGTTTCCCTATCGGGCTGTTGCTGGGACAACATCAAATGTCTCGCTGATTTGTTCGATTCCCATCGATGAGTTTAATACTCACCAAACAAAAACAATCATCATAGTATCAGAGCGACTAGAGACCATGTCCCATCGATCACTCATCATCACACTGATCATACAAGATTCTAACAACACATCATCATCCAAGTCCATCACCACATTGGGGAGACATCATATCATCTCCCTCAGATATAGATAGGTCCTACCGATGTCCACTTTATAGCTCCAAGTCTATTGGCTCATTGATGAGACAAGGTTGAGGGTCCCACTAAAGTCCACAAGTCCTACCAATGAGAGTCATCGGTCCATTAGAGAGATAGACTTTAAAGTCCCTCTAAAGTAACCACGTCCCACTGATAAAGTTAAACTATCAGAGATTTCATGAACTTCACAACCTACGACTCATCGGCTCTAAAGTTTCAACTTTCCACGATCTAGTGATCGGTTTGTCGAAAGTTTCAAATTTTTTGAAACCTGTGACATGTAGTTTCAAAGTTCAGATTTTCAGTGATCCTGTGACATACAGGCCAACAAAGGAAAAAAATTCCAAGTTCGAAAGTTCCAAGCCAAAAAGTTGAGGCACATTTTCCAACATGCTCCCACTTGACGAAGACTTATTGGATTCTTCCAAACTCGAAGTTATTTAAAAAATCATAGGAACCAAGGCCTATCGAATCGACACACGACCTGTACTTGTGTATTCTCATTGGTTTCGTTAATGCATCTACAACATTTTCCAGAGCATCCACCTTTTCACGACTAACCTTTCCATCCTCCACCTTATCTCATACAAAATGATACTAAATATCAATATGTTTCATCTTGGCATGGAAAGTTGTATTTTTCACCAAACAAATAGCACTCTCACTATCACAACAAATAGTAATTTTCCCTACATTGAACCCAATATCATAACACAAATGTCTAAGCCAAATGGATTCTTTACAGGTGTGTGTTGCTTCCATATATTCTACTTCCGTAGTAGATAAAGTGACTATAGCCTGTCGCTTGCTCATCCAACTAACTACACCACCATTCAACGTGAAGATGTATCCACTGGTGGATCTCCTGCTATCAATGTCCCCTATATAATTAAAATCCACATATCCAAAAATATTGATGGATCTCTTTCACCCAACCGAGTTACCATGATAGCACAAAGCATACTAAGAGGTACCTTTTAAATACCTAAACACTCTTTTCACAACATCCCAATGTGGTCTACGTGGATTTTCTATAAAATAGCTAAGAACACCCATTGCTTGGTCAATGTCTAGCCTAGTATAGACCATTGCATACATTAAATTTCCAATTTCACTTTCATAACACACTCTACTCATGTTTTCCATCTTCGTAGGAGATTTTGGACAATCTTCAATAGATAGCTTCATTCCCTGCAACACTAGAACAACTAGCTGTTTGCAATCAGTCATACCAAATATCTCCAGGATAGTATTGATATACTTACTCTGGATGAGCCAAATATTTCTACTTCCTCTATCCCTTTCTATTTCCATCCCCAAAATATACCTTGTTGCATCTAGATCTTTCATTTCAAGCTTTGCTAACAATTGAGATTTTAGATCAGAAATCATAGTCTTACTATTTCCTATGAACAACATGTCATCAAAATACAAGGCAATAATAAGAACTCGATCATTTTTCAGTTTTG
Source organism: Sequoiadendron giganteum (assembly GCA_007115665.2). Classification (NCBI taxonomy): domain Eukaryota; kingdom Viridiplantae; phylum Streptophyta; class Pinopsida; order Cupressales; family Cupressaceae; genus Sequoiadendron; species Sequoiadendron giganteum. The sequence continues at coordinate 171,104,518 of VCHN02000014.1, read as the reverse complement.
AAGTACAAAAAATGATTAGATTCTGATCTTACAAATCTTGATGACAACACAAACATGTCAAACTTCTGGTACCACATTCTAGGTGATTGTTTTAAACCATACAGAGATTTCTTTAACTTGTAAACCATATTTTCTTTACCTTTTTCCAAAAAGTGCTGAGGTTGGGACATATAAATTTCTTCTTCAAGAGCTCCATGAAGAAATGTTTTCTTCACATCCATCTATTCAATCTCTAAGTCATTCGATGCTGCAAGTGACACTAGAAATCTGATAGATGTCAGCTTAGGTACATGAGAAAATATTTCTTCATAATCAATTCCCTCTAGCTAGGAATAGCCTTTTACAACCAACCTAGCTTTATAATTTTCAACACTTCCATCCAGACCGATTTTCTTCTTGAATACCCATTTACAACCAACAGGCTTTCGACCTTTAGGAAATGGCACCAAATCCCAGGTTGCATTATTTTTTAATGACACCATTTCCTCATTCATGGCTTCCAACCAAGAATTTGAATCAAACATTTCAATTGCCTCTTTCATAGTTCTAGGCTCATTAGTGCTTGTAATTAAAGCATAGGCACATTTTACATCTAACATGGAAAAACCATACCTTTCAGGTTGCGCATTTCACATGTAGACATCCTCAAAGGCTAAGGCTAAGGTTGTGGTTCTTCTTCTTCAAAACCCTCAAAGATGCTAGAACTCCCCTCAATTTTAGGTACACTTCGTAGTTCCTATTTATCTAGAGTTTGAGGAATTTCAACTACTTTTTCTTTCTTTTCTTCTTTCATCTATGACTGCAGATCCACTGAAGAAGGTTTCATCTCATGAAAGATTACACTTCTATTGTATACAACCTTTTCAATCATAGGATTCCAAAGTTTGTATCCTTTCACACCAATGCCATAGCCAATGAAGATACATTTTACAACTTTATTTTCCAATTTAGATCTTTTCTTATTCCTCGGTGTTAGAGTAATAAGTTATTATACTTAATTAATTATATCATACCGGTTAATTAATTAAGTCACTTATTCCTTTAGTTGCTTAAGCTAATATTAGGCACATTAATAATTATTTATTAATTGTTAAGTGTGCACACTAGGGTTTCATTTAGGGTTTCTTGATCTCCTTCATAAGGATTGATCTCTTTGTAATAACTGAGATTCTGATAATGCATTTTACACTTCGAGGTTTGCAGAACATCTTCTTGGTTTTGCATGTCTTTTGCATGTGACAGGTATCCATTTGCATGCAGGTGATCTTGGATTCTAACATGGTATCAGAGCTCCAGACCTGCCGCTGCCTGTTCGTGATTTGAAGATATGGCTTCTCAGTGAGTTTCAAGTGCAAGGGTTTCCACAGGCATCGTTTTTTGCAAGATCTAGGGGTAGCCAAATTTTTGGGACACTATGGGCTCAAACGGACGTCGCCATCGTGTTCGCAGCGCCCCAAAACCCTAGAAACGCCTGTCAAATCGTCCATTTTCAAGCAGTTCATTTCTGAGGCAAAATTTTTTTGCCAGGGGAGCCGTATGGCCTCCCCAGCACGCTTCACGAG
>VCHN02000014.1:171080766-171102856 GCA_007115665.2 Sequoiadendron giganteum | reverse complement strand
TGCCAATGAAAGCTTGAGATTATGAGGTTCTTCTTTAAAGTGTGGCCATTTTTCCTCCATGTCCCTAAATGTAGAACCATCCATAGGAATTTGAATAATTTCATCTCCACTTCTATTTTGTGCATGGTAATCCATAAATCGCGCTAAGCTTTTGCACCTAAATAATTGTTACATACGTGGAATAATGGGAATATAACGAAGAACCTTGCGAGACACCTTTTTTGTTAGTTGATCTGTTCAATATCTACTGATATGACATTCTGGGAATTCTGTTGCAAATTCATGTTGTTTATGATATATAATATGATCATTGGGACATGCATCTATTGCTTGATACTCCATTCCAATATCTTTCATAATGCCAGATAAATCTTGGTATGAGCGAGGTAAAATATTTGATGCTGGTAACAAAAATTCACCAATCAATCTACAACAAAAAATTATTTCTTAATATAAAGAATATTAATGGTACACACTTCATCCTTTATTTACTAGCAATGAACTAACAACAATTAAAATAGATGAAAAAAGATGACATATATGACATACCTTAACATCCGTGAGATTGCTATGCTGGATAAACCATCCATAACCTTCAATTTCACCAACAACAATAGAGCAGAGAGAAGAGTTTTTTGGGAGCCTTTATAAAGGGGCTCGTATGCTTTCTCAAGTATAGGTAAATCATGAACATCATCAAAGTCATCTCGATCAACATGATCAGATGTGCCACTACATGTGTCATGGATCAATGTATTTGTACCATCATCTTCAATTGTGTTTTCTGGCACATGATCATCTTCTTCCATAGGATCATTAACTTCATCTTCAATATTCATAGCTCCATGTTCCTTTGCTTGCAAAACCACATTCTCCAGGCCGTGATAATTCATATCATGCGCCCTAGGGTGCCCCACCTTTATAATAATGACAGACACAAATAAACCATGATCATGATCAAATGATTTTATATATATATATCAAATGTTAAAACAATATAAAAATTTACAAATTCAATCAATATAAACACATATAATGAACAACTTACCAATGGATGATAATCATGCCCCCCTTCAACGTGACCATGCTACCTACAATGTTTCTCAGCTGTTGTGATTAAAAGTCTTCTCGTCTTTAAGCTCTTGTAATTATTGCAAGGACAATAACATATCCCATCACCCTTTCTTTTCAATATAGCCCACAATCTAGAAACTGTCTCTTCATTTTGTTCTGGACTAATATTATCTGACATGATTTTTCTTTACCAAGCTTGAATATTTATATCTTCAAAAAATATCAAACTCACACTCCAATAATTTTTAATCATACATAGGTAACAAAATACAATAATTATGATATTTTACACCAAAAAAATTCGGCATGCAACCACCCCTACAAAAGAGAAGATAGTATGAAGTTAATGACCCCAAAAAACACTTTCAAATGCTAATTCCAGAAATTATTAAATTTTGATTTTACTATGATTTCCAACTGTTAGACTCCTAAAATCAAAATATTTAACTTGCACACAACAAAATCTGGAAATGAAATTCTCAAAATGTAGCTAATAGGCCTCAACAATTAAGGCCTACTAAAGACTTTGTGAAGTCACTGCAAGGTTTCCAGGCTTTACCTGATGATTTCGGCAAGAGGATTAAATAGTTGGTAAAGAGTTTTGATGACTGGAGTGACACATCTTTACCAGATATTGTAGATTCCCAAGGAAATGTTAGATCACTGCAGCAATGGCAGGACAGGGTAGATGAAATCATCAATGCACAAATCAAATTGATTTGTGATGACTCAGATTATGACATGTTGATGAGTAGTATGGATAAAATCATTAACACTAGCACATTTTTTGAATCTTTTGAAAGGGAGGCGAATCAAGTAGCAGTAAAGTATACACCTTACAGTGCCAAGGTAAATGAGGTGGTAAATTTTAATTGGCCAACGGATGAGGAATATCAAGGATGGGTAGAAAATTACTTAACTAAACAAGAATAAGACAGAGTCTACAATCGACAGTTAACAACTCAACGGTTATGGTTATAACAAATTTTGGCTATGTCTTGGTGGCAGTTTTGGTGCAAGTTTTCAAAGTTTGGAAAATGCAATAGTTATTCTCCAGTGGATGGGATGAACAAGAAGATTCTCTAGAGACTCAGCTGTTGTAACCAATTTTTGAAATGTCATAAGGCGGTCCAAGTGACCAGTGACAGGTGTATTTATGGTCTGATGCTTGTTGCTCCTTCATTTTCCCTATAAGAAGGATTTCAGGACTAGAAATATGGGTTAGCAAGTTAGATATCTTTAGGTCCAGTCTAACTGAAGTTGTAGAGAAAATTTGTAAAGAGCCTGATATTATAGTGAATATACTATTCTTAGGTTTGGTGTCATTCTATTGTAGGTTTTAGTTTCATGGGTACTTAATTTTCAAGACAGTACTAGCATTTGAAGGAAAATTACTCATTTCAAGGTCATGTATCTCCATTGTATGAATATATTATTATCTTGAATAAAATGATCAAGGGTTATTCTGTTCATCTCACTGTTATGGTGTGTGTAATTCTCATTTTGGCTTTAATTCAAGGAATTAATTAAAATGCTTGAGTGAGGTTATAGGTGACTATGTTCATATAAGGATTTGATAAGTAGTATTGGGTTAGAATATAGATTGATGGTATTGTAAGGCAGTATTATTTGAGATTTTATATGCTATGTGTCTAGAAGATAAACTTGGTTACAGTAAAAAACAACCAACACCTTTGATATTATCTAGCTATGGCTCCCAAATCTATTGCAAATTGATGATTAGGGTTAAAATTGAAACCTTGCAAATATAATCTTTGTCCAAATCCATCAAGAATTCTCCATCAATTATAAACAATTCCCTTATAAAGAATTTGTGAAGTCAGGTCTAAAATCTAGAAATGAAATTCTAAAAATGCACAAGACTAAAAATGAAATTTGATGAGATGTTGCTTTAAAATATGATTTTCAAACCTAGTAGTACAAATCTGACTTCACAAATGAATTATGGAAAAAGACAATAACTACCCTCAACTTGGCGATATCTTCTTGAATTTTTCTGATTTTCCCCAAGAAAACCGTCGAGCAAAACACTGTCACAATGAATAGTCGAGCTCATTTAAATTTATGCCCAACACAATTTAACTTTCCAGGTCTGTCGAAATTTTGGCGAAATATCTTCATCGAAACGTAGATGAAAAAAATGGTTCGTCGAAATTCCGACAAACGCCAGGGATAAAAATTTTAAAAAATGAAAATTCACACAAGTGCCCGACGATACATCTGATTATATAGCTTTCATCGGAAATTGGGGTCAAATGAGTTAGTGTGGATTTCTCTTGTAGGCGAGTTTCTGTGAAGATGACAACTTTACAATGCAGCTTTGCAACTTTGCACTTCAAATGATATTCAATTCTTCAACCTAAATCTACAATCACAAACATATAAGAGAGGAAAAACTTATTGATCATTAGTGAATGGGGTTTTGCCTTGGTCAAACCCCTTGTTGGTAATTAAACCTCGAAGTGAAATAAAATAAAGGAGGGAAATGATGAATGAACAAAGTGCTATGTTAAAACTCACCAAACCATTGCTATAATTTTTTCAAACTTGTGTGGAATGGCTAGCTTGGATATGGATCTTGAATCAAAGGAATGCTTGAAATATATGAACTTGAATTGCTTGCTTGAATCAAAACCCTACATCACAAATGTTACCTCAAAAACACACATGATGCAAGAAGATATTTGATATGATGCTTGAATCTCGATGATGGCTCCAAATGCCTGATGAATTTCTCTTGAAAGGTTGAATGCTTGAATTCTTGGATGCTTAGATTTCTTGTTAGATTGCTAGGTGAATATATGAGTGAAAGAACCTTGCATTTATACTTATCCATGCTTAATATCTTGAAATTACACCAAAAAAAGATGACATATGAATTCATTAATTAAAGGAGGCTAAACCCTACCAGAATTTGAAATTAAATCCCGCAAAAACCTTAAGGGAGACTAAGTCACCCTAGGTGGCGTCTTAGTCCCGAGGTATGAAACTCGAGGCAAAGACTCCAAAAAGGGGCCCATTTAAGGTTCCTTTGAAATCAAGGCCCCAAGACCTTTGGGGGACAAAGATGCCCTAGGTTGTATCTTAGTCTCAATCCAAAAATCTGGGATAGTCAGACAAAATCATTAAATTATCATTTATCCATTGATGTTTTTCGAGATTAGCCAAAAAAATATGTATTTAATTGAGCTTGTGGATGCAAAATAGGACCAATTAAGACATAACTAAGTATAAAAAAATCAAGGCAGGCCCAAACAATGTGAAAATGCAAGGGTATGCATTTTCCTACACTACATTTAGCCCCCACTTTAGTGAGAGGAGGAACTTGCTTCAAAATCACACTAAAGTAGCCATCCACACAATCAAGAGGGGTTCAAATGTATGAATGCCAGTAAGATGGGATGAGAATGACCAAGAGGGTGGCCAAGGCCCCAAGATTGAGATCCTATGGAAAACCAACATAGGCACAAAGGAACACGCTTGTGGATGATATATGAAGCCATAACCAAATTGAAAACATACACCATCAAAGATAGAAAGAAGAAAAAGGAGAAAGAAAAAGGAAAAATGTAATCGATCAAGCGACCGGTTGTCCAATGCGGTGGACCAAGTCTAGGCTATTTATCCAAAAGGTTTAAAAATGGAACACACTGTCCACTATGCAAACAAAACACATGCCCACAAGGGCTTGTGAAGCTAGTTGATCACTAGGTGAACCCAAGAAGTCCATATCAACGTCATACCCCCATGACTATGATAAGGACAAAAAAATGCATGCTCACATGAGCTAGTGAAGCTAGTTGTTCACTAGGTGAGCCTAGGGGACCATTCAAAGCCATACCTCCTTGACTTTAATAAGGTACAAAAATGCACACTCACAAGGGCTAGTGAAGCTAGTTGTTCACTAGGTGAGCCCTAGGGGATCATATCAAAGCCATACTTCCACGAATTTAATAAGGTACAAAAGAAAATGCAACAAGAAAGAAGGATGTTCTAAGGGATTTCACTTAGTTCATGTGAGGTCTTAATCTTAGGGGACATTGTGCTTAACATCTCCAAGAGAGGATAAATGCAAGGTCTTGGGGAACATCTTACCCAATGTTTCTAGGAGAGGACAAGTGCAAAAGGTTGCATCTTGTTTCTAAGAGGAAAAATGCAAGGTCTCATCTTAGGGACCATTGTGCCTAATGTTTCCAAGAGAGGACAAGGAAATATCATGCTCTTGGAGGAAGTCAAAACCCAATGAAACCACCAAGAGAATGATGCAACATAAGAAGAAAGGAAATTGCACATGAAATCATGCCAAAATAATGCCAATGTATGCCCCCACTTTAAAGAAATTGCTAACACCATGTTGTGAGAAATTACTTTAAATTAGCCAAAATGGAAAGGAATAGAGGGTTGCCCCCCCAAAAAAAATAAGAGATCTATGGATTTGGGGTCAGTATCTATCTTTGTTGCAATGGTATTAGAGAGCCCAAAACTATTATTAGTCCCCAAATACACATAGAATTGGAAGAATGACACAAAGAGTGAAAACAAATAAAAACCTTTTGGGTCAACATGGAAGAGACATAAGGTTCCTCGACGCCTTACTTCATCCCCAAAAGGAAAACAAAAGAAAAAAATGAAATGAAAAATAAAAGATAATGAAAAATATTTTGGGTCAACATGGAAGAGACACAGGGTGTCTCAACGTCTTGCGTCATCCCCAAAAGGAAAACACAAGACAAAAATGAAAAGAAAAAGAAAAGATAATGAAAAATATTTTGGGTCAACATGGAAGAGACATAGGGTGTCTCGATGCCTCATGTCATCCCCGAAAGGAAAACACAAGACAAAAAAAAAAATGAAAGGTAAAGATCAATGAAAAGGAAAAAGAATATGACATATAGAAGAATGAAGGTACAAATAGAAGAATGCACATAGAGAGGAAACATCAAACAAGATGGGGGATCACATTACACACATGCAATGAAAAGCAAAAATAAAGTAAAAAGACTAGTACAGCACATGTGAGTCAACCATCTAGTAGGTCATCCACATCCCAATCTTGTTCAATGTATGTAGAATTCAGATCACTAGCGAGAAGGACAACATAAAGTGATATACTAGGAGAATCACCACATGGTGCATCACTCGTTCTGGGAGGATCATCACAGTTGTTATTGTTTAAGCTCGTAGAAGAGTATAATAACAAATTCATCTCATTATGCACTTTCTCATCAATTCTAGCAGTTTCTTCATCTTCATCGAAGTTAACCACAATAGGAGGATAAATAATAATATCCATAGAAGGTGTTGGTCCTTGTTGTGTTGGAGGTGTAGGATTTATTGGTTTAGGTGAGGGAGAAGGGTCATAGTTTATTGCTTTTTTCAAGTTCGGGTTTTGATTTTCAATGTGGTTATCTTCATTCATCTTTCGAGCAATAACACAACATCTACGCCTATGCAATCTAGCATTTCTATTTGTTTTATTATGGTTTTCAAGTTGCGCTAGTGTAGGAGCAGGATTATAAACCATAGGTTCCTTTTATTTTGTTGAGGGAAGAAAGAAAGAAACCATGGAAGGTTGTTCAACCACTTTCTCTTTGGCTTTATAAATTTTCTTAGGTGGCAGATTTTGACTTGTTTTGTTTTCTCTTGGTCTTTTGTAGGACATAGGAAAGGGATTTTTGATGGATGGGTCTTGGTTTGTTGGAAGGTATTTAGGCTCAATATTGTTTTCTTTAGGCAGTAGAGGTTAAAGCATGGGTGGAGGCAAGTTTTCAAGGGATAGCTTGGCTATGCGTTTTGCTTTTAACTTTTGGTAAGATAGGAAAATAAAGTCCTGACGGGGTCTTATAGGTTCCATGGGCTTAGGCCAAAAATAATCTAAGGAGAAATTTCCATGGGAAGATGGAGGTATAAATACACTATGGTTCATAGTGAATATTTCATTTCTGATTGAAAAGTTTAAGCACTTATGGACAACGGATGAGACCGCATTGATGGAGTGAAGGCATTTATAGCCTGGCTTCACACGAAATTGATCTAAATTAGAGATGATAGAGAATGATACACTTAATTTATTTTGTCTTACTTGTAAAGGGAGTGTGATCGAGCCCATTGTAGCATGAGAAAAACCATCATGCATTTTAATCCATGATTTTGGTTTATCATATCTATCTTGAGTGAGTTCATGCACATATAATAGTTCTTCTATGATCACATTCTCTGCACATATGGGATCAATTAAAATCCCAAGAGTGGGCTTGTTATTGATTTTGTCGGCTATGTAAAGAGGACCATCAAGTGCATTTTGATTGTTTCTTCTGAAGAGAAAGTAATGCCAATAGGAATTTTGGTTTTCTATTTATGAGGCTCGATTCCAATCACTCCTATCATTGTATTAATAGGACTTTGGTCATTAGTATCCATAGGAGTTCGTTTATCATCATCCATAGGATTTTGTTCATTATTGCTCATATTATCATCATCCATGTCAACATTCATTACATCGGGCTTAGTTTCACTAGCCTTGACAAATGAAATATTGTGGTTAGGCATGGGATTTGTAAAGATTTGCAAGTTTTGGTTAGGAGGAGTTACAAATTTATTGGCTTTGTCATTCACACCTCCAATTTGGATATGATTAGAATCAACGAGGTCTTACACAAGATGTTTAAGATGCTTGCAATGTTCTATATCATGTCCTTTTTGTTGGTGATAAGAACAATAGGTATTGTGTCAGAATCTTGGAGGTAACAACTTGCTAGGGTCAAGAGGTTGAACATGAGGTAAGGTAAACATTTTCTTATTTATTAGCTGAGTCATGATGTTGTGAAGTGTGTCGGGTAAGGGAGTAAATTGTCTTTTTGGATCTCCAAAGATATAAGGATTACTCTTCTTTATAGTTACTACTTGGGTATCAACTTGTTGGGTAGGTTGAGAGGTGGAATTTAGTTGAAGGAAAATTTTATTTTATCTTCTAAAAGGCTAGTATGTGTTTTGGTTTGGAGATTCAAATTTTTTAGGATGGGTAGAGGTGGTTTTTGATTCACAACTACCTATGAAATTTTAATAGTATCGAAGGGAAATGCATAATCACATAAAGGAAGGAAATTTCATCATGGCAAGATTGTCTCATATCTTTGTAAATTATCTATGAACATATTTTGAAGGTGAGAATCAAAAATCTTCACATTGATTTGGGAATAAAGTGATTGGTAATGGAAAATAAAGTTAGTGACTTTTTCACCCTCATTTTGCTTGCATCTCATCAAATCAGCTAATGTCATTTCAGGAACCATATGCACTTGGAAGTGCTTAATAAAATATTCAACAAGTTCACTAAATGAATGAATTGAGTTATTCGGTAATGCAAAAAACCAGTCCAAGGCCATATCTTTCAAGGATTGGGGAAACAATTAGCCAAAAGTTTGTCCTCAAGGATAAAGTCACTACACAAAGTAGTAAAGACATTAAAATTATTAGTAGGGTCTCTCTTTCCTCCATATTTCTTAAATCTAGGGATCTCTATACCTTGTGGCACCAAATTTCTCAATATCTCCAAAGATAGTGAGTTGCTTTTGACATAGTATGAAGATGGACCATTTTGATTTTGATTTATGGTGGAAATTTGATGTTGAATGGATGAAAGGCTTTGTAAAAGTTGGTTAATGATAGGATTATTGCTTATGGTTTGAGATGGAGGTGAATATGGTTGTGGTGTGTATGTGTTAGAAGGACCAGCGAATGGATTGCTTACGAGAGGAGATATAAGATTAGATGCCACATAGGTATAAGGAGCACTAGTGGAAATGTTCGAGGTAGGAAGGATGCTACTATTTGGTTACATAATTGTGGTCACTTGAGGATTGGTATAGGTGGGAATGGAGGTTATAGTTGAGGGGGGAGGAGTTTGATTTCCTCCTTGGTTTTTCACATTTTTTGAAACTTGAGCACCATTAGTTGTGGAAGGAAGATGTTTTTCAAAGATGTGAGCTATATTACACACAAATTATAATCTTTCATCACTTTCCATCATGTAGTGAATACTATCTATGGTAGGTATAATAGTGTTAGAAATGTTTTTAGTACTCACACTATCCTGTAAATGGGCTAGGTTTTCATGTATTTTCATTATGTTCTCTTGAGGATATGGTCAACCATTGTTTGAAAACTTGGCATAGAACTTGTAGGTAAGGTGGGCATAGAAAAGGAGGTATCAAAGGTGTGGTCCATACCTAGTGAACTAATACCAACACTAGGAGTAAGAGAGCTTGATAACCCAAGATCCACAACAAGTGTTTTATCACAAGATGCCATGAGTCTCACACTTTGTCTAACCACAATATTAGTAGTAGGACACCAAGTAATAAAAATCATGCAAGGGATAAACCAAAGAAAGTGAAATGAACACAATATCCTATGCTTACAATTACAAATGAAATGAAAGAAATTGGAACAACAATTTCGCACATTGAAATAGAAAAGTGAAGGCAGCCAACATAAGCATAAAAAAGAAATTTCCAACCTTGAAAATTGAAAATTCAAAGTCAATAGGGACTAAGACACTAGTAAGGGTGTCTTGGTCCTACTAGTGTGATTTTGAGGTTCCAGAGAATGGAACATACAATAGACAACAGAGAGAGGATTCTGAGCCAAAAAATTTGAAAGGGACTAAGATACCAAGAAGGGAATTTTTGTCCTAGCAGAGGTTTTTTTCAGAAAAACAACAAATTCTGAGTTGTCTACAGTGTTCACAGGTTGCTTATTTAGGTAGCTGATGTTTAGAAACAAAAAATGTGCAAATGAATGCAAGAGAAAGTAATTAGTGTCAAGAAATTGAATGTAATTTTTTTAAGTTTTGAATGTAATAACAATGTGTCTAAATACAATAGGGATGATGAAAAATGCACTTTTTAATTTTTTCAATGAGATGAGATGATGCAAGAAAGCAAAAATGCAACCTATATGCACTTTCACTAAATGTGAGAAACCCTAGATGTAATTTCACTAATGCAAGATGCAATGCAAGAATGAATGCAACCTGGATCTAGGACTTTAATGGACTCCAAATCAAAAAATGAATGCTGAAAGAAGTCGGGTTTGTAAGGAAAGCAGAGGTGTGAAAACACTTTCCTAATGCTAATTATAGGAAGAGAATGCAAACATATGATTCAATTTTTAATTACAGTTCATTAAAGATGCACATTAGTAGAAAATAGATCAGAATTTTTTTAACACAACCACATAATGGACACCATTTTTAATGTGGGAAAACCATTTCAAGAGAAAAACCCACACACCAAGACAAAACACTTTGTATTACAGTGAAAAAAGTCCACATACAGAGTTATATTTTGTTGCTCTCAATTGTCTATTCACACTCTCAATACATGCAACATTATAATTCTCGATCAATCTCGTTCTCTCTCATCAGACTCACAAATCAATTCCAAAACACTGTTACAATGCACTACACATTATAGCATTTTCCTTTTGAGAGAAATCCAATCAATCTGCATCACAAGACCCATACATGGAAACATACCAATTTGGTTCCCATTTGTTACAGCAGACAAACCATCAATCAATAGTTTCCCTATCGGGCTGTTGCTGGGACAACATCAAATGTCTCGCTGATTTGTTCGATTCCCATCGATGAGTTTAATACTCACCAAACAAAAACAATCATCATAGTATCAGAGCGACTAGAGACCATGTCCCATCGATCACTCATCATCACACTGATCATACAAGATTCTAACAACACATCATCATCCAAGTCCATCACCACATTGGGGAGACATCATATCATCTCCCTCAGATATAGATAGGTCCTACCGATGTCCACTTTATAGCTCCAAGTCTATTGGCTCATTGATGAGACAAGGTTGAGGGTCCCACTAAAGTCCACAAGTCCTACCAATGAGAGTCATCGGTCCATTAGAGAGATAGACTTTAAAGTCCCTCTAAAGTAACCACGTCCCACTGATAAAGTTAAACTATCAGAGATTTCATGAACTTCACAACCTACGACTCATCGGCTCTAAAGTTTCAACTTTCCACGATCTAGTGATCGGTTTGTCGAAAGTTTCAAATTTTTTGAAACCTGTGACATGTAGTTTCAAAGTTCAGATTTTCAGTGATCCTGTGACATACAGGCCAACAAAGGAAAAAAATTCCAAGTTCGAAAGTTCCAAGCCAAAAAGTTGAGGCACATTTTCCAACATGCTCCCACTTGACGAAGACTTATTGGATTCTTCCAAACTCGAAGTTATTTAAAAAATCATAGGAACCAAGGCCTATCGAATCGACACACGACCTGTACTTGTGTATTCTCATTGGTTTCGTTAATGCATCTACAACATTTTCCAGAGCATCCACCTTTTCACGACTAACCTTTCCATCCTCCACCTTATCTCATACAAAATGATACTAAATATCAATATGTTTCATCTTGGCATGGAAAGTTGTATTTTTCACCAAACAAATAGCACTCTCACTATCACAACAAATAGTAATTTTCCCTACATTGAACCCAATATCATAACACAAATGTCTAAGCCAAATGGATTCTTTACAGGTGTGTGTTGCTTCCATATATTCTACTTCCGTAGTAGATAAAGTGACTATAGCCTGTCGCTTGCTCATCCAACTAACTACACCACCATTCAACGTGAAGATGTATCCACTGGTGGATCTCCTGCTATCAATGTCCCCTATATAATTAAAATCCACATATCCAAAAATATTGATGGATCTCTTTCACCCAACCGAGTTACCATGATAGCACAAAGCATACTAAGAGGTACCTTTTAAATACCTAAACACTCTTTTCACAACATCCCAATGTGGTCTACGTGGATTTTCTATAAAATAGCTAAGAACACCCATTGCTTGGTCAATGTCTAGCCTAGTATAGACCATTGCATACATTAAATTTCCAATTTCACTTTCATAACACACTCTACTCATGTTTTCCATCTTCGTAGGAGATTTTGGACAATCTTCAATAGATAGCTTCATTCCCTGCAACACTAGAACAACTAGCTGTTTGCAATCAGTCATACCAAATATCTCCAGGATAGTATTGATATACTTACTCTGGATGAGCCAAATATTTCTACTTCCTCTATCCCTTTCTATTTCCATCCCCAAAATATACCTTGTTGCATCTAGATCTTTCATTTCAAGCTTTGCTAACAATTGAGATTTTAGATCAGAAATCATAGTCTTACTATTTCCTATGAACAACATGTCATCAAAATACAAGGCAATAATAAGAACTCGATCATTTTTCAGTTTTGAAGTACAAAAAATGATTAGATTCTGATCTTACAAATCTTGATGACAACACAAACATGTCAAACTTCTGGTACCACATTCTAGGTGATTGTTTTAAACCATACAGAGATTTCTTTAACTTGTAAACCATATTTTCTTTACCTTTTTCCAAAAAGTGCTGAGGTTGGGACATATAAATTTCTTCTTCAAGAGCTCCATGAAGAAATGTTTTCTTCACATCCATCTATTCAATCTCTAAGTCATTCGATGCTGCAAGTGACACTAGAAATCTGATAGATGTCAGCTTAGGTACATGAGAAAATATTTCTTCATAATCAATTCCCTCTAGCTAGGAATAGCCTTTTACAACCAACCTAGCTTTATAATTTTCAACACTTCCATCCAGACCGATTTTCTTCTTGAATACCCATTTACAACCAACAGGCTTTCGACCTTTAGGAAATGGCACCAAATCCCAGGTTGCATTATTTTTTAATGACACCATTTCCTCATTCATGGCTTCCAACCAAGAATTTGAATCAAACATTTCAATTGCCTCTTTCATAGTTCTAGGCTCATTAGTGCTTGTAATTAAAGCATAGGCACATTTTACATCTAACATGGAAAAACCATACCTTTCAGGTTGCGCATTTCACATGTAGACATCCTCAAAGGCTAAGGCTAAGGTTGTGGTTCTTCTTCTTCAAAACCCTCAAAGATGCTAGAACTCCCCTCAATTTTAGGTACACTTCGTAGTTCCTATTTATCTAGAGTTTGAGGAATTTCAACTACTTTTTCTTTCTTTTCTTCTTTCATCTATGACTGCAGATCCACTGAAGAAGGTTTCATCTCATGAAAGATTACACTTCTATTGTATACAACCTTTTCAATCATAGGATTCCAAAGTTTGTATCCTTTCACACCAATGCCATAGCCAATGAAGATACATTTTACAACTTTATTTTCCAATTTAGATCTTTTCTTATTCGGCACATAAGCATATGCTTCACAGCCAAAGACTCTTACATGTCTTAAAGAGGGCTTCTTACCAGACCAAGCTTCCATAGGCATTTTATCAACAAGTGTCGAAGAGGGAGACTGATCTATTAAATAACATGTTGTAGCCACAACCTTAGCCCAAAAATTCTACTCTAGACCAACATTGGTTCAAAATACTTCTCACCCTTTCCATCAACGTCCTGTTCAACCTTTCAACAACTCTATTTTGTTGTGGAGTGTAAGGTATTGTTTTATGCCTTTTTATTCCATGGTTTTTGCAATACCTTTCAAAATTTGCAGAAAAAAACTCACCGCCATTATATGTCCTCAAGTATTTAATTTTTATTCCAGTCTGATTTTCAACCAAGTTTTTCAACTCTTTAAACTGACTGAACACTTTTGATTTTATGTTTAGAAAATAAATAAATGCCCTTCTCGAATAATCATCAATAAATGAAACATAATATCTAGATTTTGATAATGAAGGAACATTTATTGGACCAAAAACATCAGAGTGAATATAATCCAGAACACTAGAAGATCTATGAGGACTAGAATAAAATGAAACACAATGTTGTTTTCCATATATACAATTTTCACAAAAATCAAACTCAAGGTTACAATCATCAAGCCCTTCAACCAAGTTTTTATTTTTCAAAGCTTTTAATCCTTTCTCACCAATTTGGCCAAGCCTTTGATGCTAGAGCGTGGTCTTTTCTATTGGGAGTTTCACCTCCAAAGATTTTATACCCAAAGGAACTTTGTTCTCCTTCTCTACACGAGCATCATTTTCTGACTTTACAAAGACACTATTGCATCAAACAACATGTGCATCTAGCTTGTACAAAGTACCAATTGAAGCACCCCTTTCCAACACCATTGAGCCTCTAATCATTTTGTAGCCACCACTCGAGAATGAAATTTGCACACCAACATCATTGAGCTTACTAATAGAAAGTAAATTTCGAGCCAGACCTGGTATATGCATTACCCCATCAATTCCTTTAATTCTTCCATCAAGAAATTGAATTCTAACTCTTCCATGACCAACAATTTCAAGAGATGAGTCACTCACCATATACACCTTTCCACCAACATACTTTTCATACTTCGTAAACCAATCTAGGTGAGATGTCATGTGAAAAGATGCACTTGCGTCAATCAGCTAGACATCATTTGATGCCCGAGTCACCAACGCTATGATGAAGGCATCTACATCGCTCTAAGAAGAATCATTATTCAAAGAATTTTTTTCTTCTTCTTTTTGTCCTCTTTGCAATCATTATGGACATGACCAAGCTTCCCAGAATTCCAACATTTCACCTTGGACTTCTTTCCAGGAGACTTTCATCTCCCTTTAGGGTTTAATTTAGAATTCTTGTCTTTCTTCTTGCCTTTCTCCTTTGATCTGCCTCAAACAACCAAAGCCTCCTTTGCCATCTCAAAATATTTCCTTCGCATCTCTTTTGACAACAATGAAGCAACCACATCTTCCATCTTGAAAGTGGTTGTTGTACTCCCAATATCCATCACTAAATGATGCCATGAGTCAGGCAGAGAACATAACAAAATCATACAACGATCCTCATCATCTATCTTCACACCTACATATGTTAACTAAGAAATGAGCATATTGAACATATTTAGATGATCAACCACAAATGCCCCTTCCTCCATTTTCAAAGAGTACAAATTCTTCCTCAAGAATAACTTATTCACCAAGGATTTAACCCTGATAAATGTCACCAAGTTTCTTTTGCAAAGAAGATTCTGACTTCTCTCCATGAACATTAAGATAATAGAGTCTGCTAGATAGAGTCTTATCAACCCTTTGGATTTTCTATCTGTGAGGTCCCAATCTTCTTGATTCATGCCTGAAGGTTTAGTTCCAGACACAACAATCTAGAGATCTCTATCTACCAACATGTCTTCCATTTTGATTTTCCACAACTCAAAATTGCCACCATTGAACTTTTCAATTTCTATCTTCCCAGATGTGCTTTCCATCTCAATCTACAATCAAGATTACCAGATTCCTCTACAAGACTCCTACTCTTCAGAATTGGCACAAAAAACCTATCCAACCCACAAGGATAACACAATTGGCTAGGATCTAATAATAATTTTAAGGAAAGTAGAGGTGAAAAAACACTTTCCTAATGCTAATTATAGGAAGAGAATGTAGACATATGGTTCAATTTTGAATTACAATTCATTAAAGATGCACATTAGCAAAAAACATATCAAAACAAATTTAATGCAACCACATAATGGACACCATTTTTAACGTGGGAAAACCCTTTCGAGAGAAAAACCCACATGCCAAGCAAAATCACTTTGTATTACAATGAAAAAAGTCCACATATAGAGTTACAATTTGTTGCTCTCAGATGTCTATTCACACTCTCAATACAAGCATCATTACAATTCCTGATCAATCTCTTTCTCTCATCAAACTCACAACTCAATTCTAAAACACTATTACAATGCATTACACATTATAGAATTTTCCTTCTGAGAGAATTCCAATCAATCTGCATCAAAAGACCCATACACAAAAACATACCAATTTGGTTCCCATTCATTATACCAGAAAAAATCTCAATCAACAGTTTCCCTATTGGTTTGTCGTTGGGATAATTTCAAATGTCTCATCGATCTATTCAAGTCCCGCTAATGAGTTTAATACGCACCAAACCAAAATAGTCATCGTAGTATCGAAGATACTAGAGACTATGTCCCACCGATCACTCATCATCACACCGATATGAGCTTCTCACAACAAACCATCATCCAAGTCCATCGCCACATCGAGGAGACATCATATCATCTCCCTCTAATATAGATAGGTCCTGCCGATGTCCACTTTATAGCTCCAAGTCTATCGGCTCATCGATGAGACAAGGTTGAGGGTCCCATTGAAGTCCATGAGTCCCACTGATGAGTCATTGGTCCATCAGGGAGACATAATTTAAAGTCCCATTGAAGTAGCCATATCCCACCGATGAAGTTGGACTATCAGAGATTTCATGAACTTCACAACCCATGACTCATAGGTTCCAAGGTTTTAAATTTTCACGATCTAGTGATTGGTCTATCAGAAGTTTCAAAAATTCAAAAACCCATGACATATAGTTTCAAAGTTTGGGTTTTCAACGATCTTGTTAAATACAGGCCAACAAAGGAAAAACATGCCAAGTTTGAAAGTTCCAAGTGGGTTCACCAAAATGAACTAGAGGGAAAAAGGTAGATGCTTGATGGACCACTACTATTCTCATTTGTGTTGGGAATATGATGCCATTTAATTGCAATCCTAACTATATTGCATGTATCTCCTAAGTCCTTGGAAAGTGTTCCCCAACACTAGGATTAGAAAGAGATTAAATTCAAATGAAATGAACATGTAAATTGACATTTGTAATTATTCATAAATAATAGGAACATGTGGGGATGCCCATAAAGGGTTCCTAAATAATAGGATCACATGGAGCACCCACATGTAAGGTGGAACCCACCTTGCTTTAGTTAACTATTTGGAGGATTGATAACACTTAAGTAATGAATGTCTTGTTCCTAAAAAATAGGGATTGATATTTACATGAGTAGAGTGGCACTATCAATTCAGTTCAATTCAATTCGGTTATGGTTCAATTATCTTCAGTTGCATGTAGCTATTTTGAGTTGCATACTAGTTGAATTGAGTTGTATGCTAGTTTACTTGAGTTGCATGACTAATGACTTCAGTTGCATGCCAGATAAATGGTGGATACTTTCAGTTAAGTGGGGCTGATCAATCATGCATAATGTTTGTATGAATTGGTGGAAATATATGTTTTAGTTAACTAAGATTGACTTGGATCCACCTTGGGTGCCCAAGTTGGCATCTTTTAGTTAACACCTTTTGTGTGAGTAGATATTTACAAGGATTAGTTAAGGTGGGCCCATTCTTAGGTGCCAACTTTGAGGTGGAGTTTACAAGATATCTTCTTGACCAAATTTTAGTTTAAGTGTTCAGTTTGGGGTGCCTGAATTGAGGAAGACTTTGGTTTGACTTTTATTTACATGGTGGAACTCTACTTTCCAAATCTAGGCGCAGGTTTTTGAGAGGAGATTTATGCTCTTGTATTTACAAATTTTTTGAGTTTTACATGCTCATAATTGTCTTTTTTTTGAAGAAATTGTATGAGAGTTTTTTGCAGGTTGTGAAGAAGGATTATTGAAGGAAAAGAAGCATATCAATCAAGGATTGATACAGTATTATTGTAATCTTGTTCTAAGATTAAATAATACAAGAACTATTGATTCTGGTGGATTTTTTTTCCCGAAAGGGTTTCTCCATGTATATGTTGTGTCACTTCTATCTTCTATCTCATTCATCTACAATCATCTGTCTCTTTCTACAATTGGTAAAATTGATCTAAATAGATTAATCATACACAAAGAATTGTGACAAAGAACACTTAATTAGATCTACAGTCTCATACTCTTACAAGTTTTAAGCTACAATATTACCTTCATTTCTCAACACTTTGGTCATTCAATTATGTCCTAGGAGTCCTAATTGGATTGACTATCAACCTCACAAGGTGAGTAAATTCTCAATAAGGAAGACCTAGGAAGAGATTCTTTAAGATTTAAGGGGTTCATCACCAAAGAAAATTATTGAAAAAGACAAGCATTAAACTCACAAAACCTAATAATGCAAGCTAAATGAAGGATGAAAATGATGAAATTATGCAACAGGGAGTTAGGATGTATGTACATGGGAAGTCTGGAAATGTAATGAGGATTTTGGAAATGCAAAGAAGCTATCAAAAAGTGCTATGGAGGAAAAAGATGCCCTAAATATTTTCTTATTCTCATTGATGTTTTTTGGGGTAGATGCAAAATATTTAGATGTTTGAACTGGATTTGAAAGAACTTTTGAAAAATATCCTCAAAAGAACTAAGATGCCCTAGGTGGTGACTTAGTCTCGTTTTGAATTTTTGGAATCTCTGAATGTGGTCCTAAGGCTTGAAGTCTACTCTTCTTCTCTGATCTCAGGTCCTAAAACTTCTAGATTTGGCCTGTAGGCGAGTTTCCATGAAGATGAAAAATTTCCTATGCAACTTTGTAACTTTGCACTTAAATGATCTTCAAGTCTTCAACCTAAATCTGCAATCACAAACATACAAGAGAGGAAAAAATTGTTGATCGTTAGTGAATAGGGGTTAAGGCAAACCCCTTGTTGGTAATTGAACCTTGAAGTGAAATGAAATAAAGGAGGGAAATGATGAATGAACAAAGTGCTATGTTGCAACTCACCAAAACCTTGTTATAAAGTTTGCAAACTTGTGTGGAATGGCTAGCTTGGATATGGATCTTGAATCAAAGGAATG
This sequence comes from Sequoiadendron giganteum, assembly GCA_007115665.2. NCBI lineage: Eukaryota > Viridiplantae > Streptophyta > Pinopsida > Cupressales > Cupressaceae > Sequoiadendron > Sequoiadendron giganteum. The sequence continues at coordinate 171,084,109 of VCHN02000014.1, read as the reverse complement.
CTTGAAAGATATGAACTTGAATCAGAACCCTACATCACAAATCTTAGCTCAAAAACACACATGATGCAAGAAGATCTTTGATATGATGCTTGAATCTTGATGATGGCTCCAAATTCTTGATGATTTTCTCTTGAATGCTTGGATGCTTAGGTTGCTTGTTAGATTTCTAGGTGAAAATATGAGTGAATGAACCTTGTATTTATACTTATCCATGCCTAATATCCTGAAATTACACCACAAAAATTTGACATATGAATTCATTAATTAAAGGAGGCTAAATCTTGTTAGAATTTGAAATTAAATCTCAAAAATACCTTAAGGGGGACTAAGATGCCCTAGGTGGCATCTTAGTCTTAAGGCAAGAAACTTCGGGCACATACTCCAAAAAGGGGCCCCTTTAAGGTGCCTTTGAAATCAGGGTCCCAAGACCTTTGGGGGACAAAGATGCCCTAGGTGGCATCTTAGTCCCGACCCAAAACCAGGGAAACTCAGACATAATCATTAAATTATCATTTATCCATTGATGTTTTTCAGGATTAGCCATAAAAATATGTAATTCATCAGGCTTGTGGATGCAAAATAGGACCAATTAAGACATAAATAAGGATAAACTAAGTAAGGTGGACTGAAACAAGTGTGAAAATGAAAGGGTATGCATTTTCCTACACTACACATTGTTTACCAAAGATATTGATCTCAGTTGTTAGTTTTGGGATGAATCAATTTCCCTTAAAAAATATATTTGATGGAGCTCAAGTAATGCTTTTTTGTGGAACACATAAATAGATTGTCTCTCTTGGTGGCTATGATGATTTTGTAGTATGGGTAGTTCATAAATCTTTCAGGTCTATTTTTGTCCACTTAATTCCATTTATAAATAAATCAATGATGTCAATAAGCCAATTATTTGGAAGTAATTGAAGGGAAAGGGTCTTAATTAGGAGAAAGGACCCAATATTTGAGCATTTTCCAATAGTTGTGATAGCATTTGTTTATATAATGCCCAATATTTTTAACAATATTGGACTAGTAGTTGTGACTTTAAAGTTGTTAGTGTTGATGATGAATACCCATAATTAAATGAAATGTATTCCTTATATATAAAAAACATAAAATCATGTGATGCATCAGCGCCCAATAAAACATGATATAGGTGCACAAGTATCAATCTCACTTTTTTTTGGGCCTTTTTGGACACCTTGACAAAAAGCATGCTAATGTGGCATCATATTTGATGATGTGGCCCTGAAACCTTAGTTATAAGTAGGGGACTTACCAAGTAAGCTTCTATAAAAAAATAAGAGATTTGAAATTTCCACGGAGGATTTTCGGAAGCGCAAAATTAGGGTGCTCAACTACTGGATCCTCTCCCCTACTTACACCCATCTTAGAACACCGTTATTTTCTAACACCATGGCTTGCAAAGTGGCTAAGTGTTTGCCTTGCCTCATCACAAAATGTGGTATTCATTTTCAATGTTCATTCCTTTCACTTTAGCTAGCCACTGTGTTAAACCTATTTCTACCACCTTACATCACTTCTACTATCTTGCATGTTCGAATAATCCCCTATTTTCCAAAATCGCCTTGCCAACACTTAGCATGAATTATGCTGCAACGTATCCCTTGTTTTATTAACAAATAATTAATAATGATTTTATATAGTAATAGTGTATATCTTCTACAAATGATTATCATATATAATTTACAAATGAAGTTTTATTTAAAAAATATAATTTTTAATTTTTTAACTTATTTTTTATATTTAAAATATTCAAATATTTAATAAATACAAAAATACATTTTCATACATTCATTTTTTAACAAAATTTTAATTAATACATAAATAATAGTATTTAATTATTCTCATTCAAGAGTTAATCTATCCAATCAAATAGGACAACAAAAGAAAATGAACACAAAACCAAATAGTGAAGTGGAATGCATAAAGTAGGTTCTTCCCCCTAATTAATAAATTAAATTGAATTTTGATAGTGAAAGTGAATCTGAGAAATGCTAAAGGAGGCTTCACTCTAAGAAATATAGAAAGAAAATTTGTGTACGTAGTATCCCTTTTCTAAGGATTAGAACTAATATTAAAGTAAAATGGGAAGATTTAATTGTAGGTTTGGTGCCTATAGCTTCTCATTTAAAAAATGATTATGAAAGGTGTTATAATGGTGGTGATTAATTCTTTACAAAAGAGAGTGGGTTGGAAATTAAGTCATTATGTTGGAGAGAAACAAATATATGAAACAAAGTTTGAGAAGACCTCCTATCAAAATTGTAGGTGAACTTTAAACCTTGTAGGTTTTTTTGGCAAATATTGTGTGAACCAAGTACTAATCATAGTAGTTATAATCATTTATTGAATGCATGAGAGAGTTTGGAGAATTATTTAAATTATATGCCACCTTAGTAGATGCCATCTTATATATTAGGCACTCTCCCATAGTTTGTGAAATTCAATAAATGCTTTTATGATCCACTTCTTGTGAGTTCATGGGAAATAAGAGAGACTTGTTGTGTAAGAAAGGATGAAATATATTTATTAAGATATGTGTGAGGTGTTTTGAAAAGGTATTATGATGTAGGTAGTTAGCACTTTTTATTGAACTATGTTGTGTGATATTTTTTTCTTGACAACTTGTTTGGGAGGTACGCTAAGAGTCAAGTGTTTTTTAAAATTTCCTTAGTATCAACATAAACAAAAGGTGAAAATGGGAAAAACCCTTATCAAAAAGGTATGGTTTCTAACCAGTACTTACACTCCATATTTCCTTGCAATTAAGTTGCAATCATGGATTTTGTGAAGTTTGTGCTTAGGGAAGAAGGTCTTGGTGGTGGAGGCACTTCACATTACAAGGAGTTGGTATGGTTAACTAGGGTCTCTAATTGGCAATGAAGGTTAGTTTGCTACAATATTCCTCCCTATCAAATTTGAGGATTTTTTGATGGCCTTAAAATTTGTTCAAGATAAATGCATTACATATGGCTACCAAGCATGAAAAGACTCATAGACATGGGACAAGTTTATGATAAAAATCTTTAGGATTATAATTTTAACCCAAATCATGTATTCTAACTTAATACTAACATGCAAGGGAGGGAAGGGTGAGGGACACAAGAAAGCAAATGACATAAAGGATTGTGTTAAGGAAACTCGTATTTGTAACCAAAACTAGATCTTTGCAACTCATGGTGAAATAGAATAGGAAAACAATATATCACATGCCATGTCCCCTTTTTGCTATAATTTTGTTATTTTTCAAAATCCTTTTTCTAAAATCATTCCTCCTCTCTTAACCAATAATTTTATGTTTACATTCCACCTCTTCCTCGTT
>VCHN02000014.1:171031784-171080666 GCA_007115665.2 Sequoiadendron giganteum | reverse complement strand
AGTTGGTTTTGGTTGTAAATGTATAAGTACACCCTCCAAGTTTTGGAGGGTGTACTTATACATTTACAACCAAAACCAACTATTTTCAACCACCTTTTAGTTAGTTTGTTGACAAAACACTTTAATGATACTTTTGACAAGTTGCTTGACAATTTTCTTGAGCAACTTTTACAATTTTTTACAATATGGAGCAACTTTACACATTATTTGACAAATGACTTCAAATATTACTTCCTAAGACTCAAAAACCTATAAAATGGTTTTATAAACCTTATTATAAGACTCAATACACAAAATAGAGCAACTATTTACAAATGGCCTCATGGAGGCTTGAAAGCAACTTGGTGCTCCTGCACCAGTTGCACAAGTCTTTTTGTGTTTGGTTGAGTTAGGTGTTCTAATTGTATATTAGTTAAAATGTCAAACTTCACCATCCTATCATAATTAATGTCCCTTCTACATATCCATACTATTCCTTTTCAACTACTAGAGTTACCCATCCTATCATCTCATTCATTCAATTTTTTATTAGATTATTAGAATTTCCCATCCCCAAGTCCCCCTTTCTTATCATTCTATCCATATTGAATCTTATCTCATTGAATTCAGACTTCTCCTAATCTTCATTCCATATTGGTATGTGTGCCTCATTATCTTTGATCCCCACAATTCAAAAAACTCATCTCTTTGCACTATTCATCCTACATATCTCCTAACCTATCAACACAAGATAATGTTTATTCTTGACATGTGGCTCCAACTTGGGTTTTTTTTGTGATGTTATTTAATTAGAGGTTGTGGTCCTACATATATTTACCACCAATGGAGTTGTGTTTACCAACCTATCCTCAATTAATGTGGTAGTTAGGGTTTTTGGCCTCAATCTTTCTCACCATTATTACAAGTGGTTATTACAAATTTGAGTATCATACCTCCCTAGTACCTCTCTATACATGTGGATAAAAAAATTGGTCACAATTTAAAGGAAAAAATGTATTGGTTGTTATGGGAGCACCCATAGATACATACCTCCCTAACACCCAATGGTATCCTTATTGATTTTATCCTCTATATAGTTGGTATTTGGGTTGGAATCCTATGAATGAAAACAAAAATTTGAAACCCACACCAAACCCTAACTAGATCATCTTGAGCACTTGTGTTTAGAAAATAGATTTAAGGAAAAAACTCCATAGATCTGTAATGATTAGAAGATGAAAAATCCTACTAGGTCATGAGATACCAAGGATGAAAACCTTATGTATCAAAGAGTTGACTCTCACCTAGAGGTCCTAATTGAGCTTTAATGGTGGTTAGCATCGATGCTATCAAGAGAATGTGGTACTTGTGATTTTTAGAGTAGAAGGGGTTACTCCAAATATATTATTGGTGGTGGAACCCTAAGGAATTAATTATACTAAAGAATAGAAGGTTGTAGATACCTAGTGGAGCCTCCCTAGTCCATGAAATTTGTAGTGTTTGTAATGTATTTTTAATTTCTATAAATGTAAGAATAACCCTAGATGACTACATGAGTTGTAAATCAATGTATATAGGTATCAATAAATGTAAATCTATATTTGTGACCTAGGTTACTTAAATATTTTAACATATGTGTACACATCTAAAAATGGTCATGGTTGATCAAACCTGTTATTTAATTAAATATGAATTATTTAATTAATATTCTTAAGTCATCTACATATAAATAAATAATATTGTTCATTTTCCAATTCTTCTAATTTAATTAAATAAATAAAGTTATTTATTTAATGCTATCCTTCCTCTTAATTAATTAAATAGATTTTACAATTTAAATGATATTCTTCTCCAAATTTAATTAAATATTTTTCAATATTTAATTAAATCATTTTCCAAATTTCCCACTCTTCTCACAAAATTAAATATTCTTAATATTTAATTAAAAAACTTTTTCTCTTCTCACATAATTAAATATTTTTAATATTTAATTAAAGCCTTTTCATTTCTCTCACACGTAATTAAATATTTATTTATTTAATTATGAGAGACACCTTTCAATTGTCTCTTCATTTTCCATCTGTCTCTCAGAATTCCACCTCCTTTTCGAATTCTCGATCTCTCATCATTCATTCTAACAGGTTTGAACTCGACTGCCAATCTTGGCCAATTGAATTCCTACCTTCAAAAATCTATAAATACAACCCTCTTATGAGTGAAAAAAAACCTCGAATCTCAAATTTTCATGCGTAGTTACTATAGTCGCATCTTAGCATTCATAGCATTTCAATTTTCATAGTTTGATTTTGTAGTAATGCATATGCATTTTTATTAATCTCATTCTCTCAAGTTGCCAATTCTACAAGCTGTTGTTTTAAACAACTGAGAGCAAGCATCTTGAAACGAATCCTTGGAGATAGAGGACAATGGAATGAATTTGAAGAAACTGTGGTTTAGAGTTTACATTTATTTAATTTGATTTCTTCAATCTAATGTTTCATTGGTGTATTAGTTTAGATTCAGTTTGATTACATATTCTAACATACACATTTCTGGCGCCCACCGTGGGGCCAAGCCCCGCATTTAATTTCTATTTTTGCAGATTTTTTTGGCAGGTGACGGACAAAAATCCCATTTTAGCGCATATGAGTCACGGTTCGGCGCATACGAGTCACGGTTCGGCGCATACAAAGACTATTTCGACGCATACATGACCTGTTTCGGCACATTCATAGACTCTTTCAGCACATAGACACCATGTTTCGGTGCATCCCTGTGAGATCTTTCGGCACATACCTAGCCTATTTTGACACATACATGAATTCTTTCAACGCATAGACACTCTGTTTCAGCGCATACATAACTTGTTTCGGTGCATACATCTTCTGTTTCGGCGCATACAGTTGTAAAAATTTAAAATTCTGATTCCGACGCAATCCGCAAACAGGATTTTTCTGATGCTATTTTTAACAGAATGAACCAATCCTAGGGTAGACATTTAAATATCAATTAACCAATCCTAGGATAGTCACCAAACATAATTTTCTTTTGGGTTAAAATGAATTCCATGTTTTTAGTGAAGCAGTATCTTCACTTAGAATAGAAAATTTGTCAATTCGGGATTTAAAATTGAACCATTATTGTTTGTTGTGATTGTGGGTAATAGGTCTATGCTCTCCCCTTAACTGGGTGATCAAAATACCAGACTTACCTTTTATTTTCTGCAATTTAATGTTTTATTACATCCTTTAGAAGGCCTGCTCTTGTGGGAAAAAGTACTCACCCAAGAGGAACGACCTAAGTGGGAACACCTAAAGCCAAGGTTTCCAACCCACTTTAATGAAAAGCAAGTTGTTGATGAAAATCCAACTTGACAGTAGTGCACAGGATAACCATCCCCAAAACCTTTGTTCTAAAGGTTGGGAGGTCTCTCGAGGGAGTATATCTATTTGCCATACTGAACAGATACCCTTACTATGAACCATAGTTTAGAAAGCCAGTCGTGTCAGTATCCAAACATCATTTTAATCATGGTGCAAGGGGAGGGAAGAATCTGCCCCTAAGACACTCACCATATAGTCACCGCGGATTGTTTGCTCAAGGGATTCGGTATCCACTTCCGTCACTTTGAGTACGCACCTAGAAAAGACAAAAACATGGGTGCCCTCTAGGGGGTGACAAGGTTGTGTGAGTCGACGCGATTTTAAGCTATGGGCTATGATTACTATGAAGACCTATTTGAAAAATTAAGAGTGAGTCTGATTGAAGTGCTTATCTTGTTTAAAACCTGTGGAAATCTCAAGAACATACACTCTTTGTTTAGATTTTAGGAGTAACAAAACACTGTCTGCTTCTATACTATTTTTTTCACATTTAAATCAGATTAAGATCATCCAAAACAAGAAAATTTTATCAAACTGTCAAAACATGTCGGTCTCAGATCTGTTTTAGCGCATTCGGTCTCTGTTTTAGTGCATTCAATCTCTGTTTTAGCGCATTCGCTCTCTGTTTTAGCGCATTCGGTCTCTGTTTCAACGCATTCGGTCTCTATTTTAGTGTGTTCGGTCTCTGTTTCGGTGCATCTGTGCTCTGTCTTAGCGCATCTATGCTATGTTTCAATGCATCTGTGCTGTATTTTAGCGCATCTGTGCTCTCTTTCGGTGCATCTATGCTCTGTTTTGGTGCATTCAATCTCTGTTTTGGCGCATCTATTTTTCCAAGTATAGGTAAATTTTCTGACTTTTAGAAATAATGTTTTATAAGTCTAGTCTTTCCCATGCTCAAAGTTTGGATGTCTACAACATTTGCCAAGAGGTCCTTAGAAAGAAAGATCAGAAAGCCCAAGAAGTTTCTCAGTTACAAGAACGTGTTGAAAAAGAGGAAATTTCTATATCAAAGTTGAAAGGTCCTACTTGAAAACAGAACCTTTATTCATCAATATCACGACTAGATTAGAGGTTTCACTGAAGATTATGCTGTATAACACTTATATTCAAGAGTTTTCTTTCAAAGAAGAGCCCTCTCTCAAAGGCATAACCACAGTCAGCGTATTCGTCCTTCTTATATTCCCCAACCTGCTATCACATACGCTACTCGTCCAAATCAAATTCTGCAATAGAGAACTCAAACACATTAGGCATCTATAAAATTCATCTTTCTACAAAGCTAAGATCAAACTTCACAAAGTGCAAAATCATCTTTATTTTCGATCTTTGGTTTAATTCCTGCAAACAGGATTTTCAGCCTTTCACTTAGGGAATCACGAGCTAGAGATTAAAAATCTTTTAAGTCATAAAATCTTCATTCTATCCTGACTTTCATCACCATTGCACTATTTCATTCCTTTGATCAAAGTTAGTAGGATATGAGTAAAGCTTATGCATGTTACCATGAGATCTCGAAAGCACATAGAAAAAGAGGAAAGTACAGTGAGCAAAATGGGTGATAATAATGAGAGTGAGGAAAACCCCTTTAACATGTCAAATACTGAGGAATTAACGAAAGAAAAGATTCAAGAAGCAGAACAGGATCCTCAATTCCATACTCTTATGGAAAAGATTTTAGAAAGAAACAAGGAAAGATACTTTCTTTCTTTAGCTATTCAAGGAGCCAAGTTACCTGCCGATTTTCACACGGAAGGGACTAAAGAAAATCTGGAAACTCCTTTTGATGATTTTAGTGCCCTTACTCAATAGATTAAGGAATTACAAGGGCAAATAAAAGAGATGCAAGGGGGAGCACCAAAGAAGTATGTTTTGGAAGAAACATGTCCTTATCCATTCGATAGAAATCTTTGAATGATTCATTTTCCAAAAAATTGCGAAATCCCTAAGTTTGATAGATATAATGGGAAAACTGACCCCATTGAGCATGTAAGGGATTTCTGAAATATGAGCTTAGAATTTGTGCATGAAGATACCTATCTAATGCAATTGTTTCCACAAAGTCTAGGTGGACAATCCATGGAGTGGCTTTCAAAGATCACTCCCCCCATCAAAACCTTTGAAGAGTTGATAAATAAGTTCATATCGCAATACTCTTACAACATTCAACACCAAGTAACCATGCTTGATCTTTTTAAGATAAAACAAAAGGTAGGGGAATCTTTCACTACATTTTTGCAAAGGTGGAGAAGAATGTTTGCTAGATACTCTCGCCTTGTTCCTGAAAAGGAAAAGATGGAGATTTTTATCGATAGTCTTAATCAAGAAATGAGTTATAGAATAAACCTTCATTGTCCTCCATCATTTTAAAAATTGATTGAAAATGCAATTACTATTGAAGGTGCATTGATCAAACATGGAGTCATAAAATTTGATAAAGAGGGTTCAAATTCGTACAACAACAACAACAACAACCATAATAACAACAATGACAAGTCACAATTTTGGACTCAAAATAAAAATGTTGTAAATGATGGGGTAGTAGGTGCTAACAATGTGAATACGAAGCCCGCTATTCTTATTGTGTCAGGTGTTCAACGTAACAATAATACTGGAAATTCTAGTACCCAAGGCAATGTGTCTAATCAAGGAAACACAACTAACACTCATGGAAATAATTTTGGCAATAATCAAAATTCAAATGCACCCAGACCATCATACTTTTCAAATCGACAGAGTTTCACTCCCTTGGGCCAATCTTTGGAATCCATTCTCAAAGATTTATTGAATCAAAATGCTATTACATTGCCACCACAAAGAGACTATGAACCTTGAGTTAAACCACCATAGTGGAATGATTCACACTTTTGTGATTATCATAGGTGTAAAGGTCATAAGACAAACAGTTGCCAAGGTTTGAAGAATATTTTCCAAGATTTGATTGATAACTGTACCATCACAGTTGAGGGACATAATGTCAATAATGATCATCAAGCATTCAAAAACCCGCTCCCTAATTATCACAAAGGGGAATCCTCGAGTGACAAGGGCAAGAATGTTAATAATATCCAGGACATTATTATCAATCATATCTATATTGATGACCCTCAAATTAATGCTATTCGAATCAAAGGTAAGCCAAAATATTGAGAGGTCAATGTTACAACAAGGGGGCAAGCCAAGATCATTGCCAAAGGCGGCTCATCTAAAGCAGCAATTCCCTCTCCAAGCCAATACAATTTGGTTGATCAACTATGAAAAACATCAGCCCAAATTTCTATCTTGGAACTTCTAAAGCTATCACCTGCACATAAGGACATTCAAGAAAAGGCTCTCGTCGATACAACTGTATCTCCTGATCTAGATACCGATAAATTCCAAGCCATGGTGGGACACTTGTCCTCCAACACATGTTTATATTTTTCTAAAAGAGATGATTCATCCATAACCCATCTGCATAATTCATCACTTTATTTAGAAGTCATGGTTCACAAAGCCCACATTAGATGTGTTCTTATAGATGGGGAAGCCAGATTAAATATTTGTACTTTAAAATTGGTCCTAGCTTTGGGATATTCAGCAAACTCTATAGATCCACGGAGGAAAATTACAATCAAAGCCTATGATGATGAGGAAATTACTTCCAAAGGTCTCATCATGTTACCAATTAGAGTGGGACCTGTGGTGAAGAATACCTTTTGTCAAGTTCTCGATCGGGATCTAACCTATAACATACTATTGGGTCGCCCATGGATCCATGACATGCAAGCTATTCCATCTACTTATCATCAATGTCTGAAGTTTCCATATGATGGATAGGAAGTAACAATACCCACTGATCACAATAGCAATCAAACTTGTTCTAACCTAAGAGCAACTCAGGACACATTCATATCGCATAATAGAGAGGCTTTGACCATCTCTACCTCCAAAAACAAAGAAAAAGTGCAAGAAATGATAAGCAATTTTGGCACCAAGTTACAACTAAAATACAATGGGGTGGGAGAATATTCTTTATCTACCCCTATCACCAAGATCTCATGGTCAACCATCAACATCTACACCACAAGCCGCAGTAGTTTTAGCCTCAACTTCAACCCCCATCACCAAGTTTAATGGGATGTTTATCAAAGAAATAGAAGGGGAAGATAGAGCTATTCTTGATTGGCTCTATAAAGATGAAGAAGAATCTGTACAGCATATCAAGTTACCCACACAACAATATGGAAAGGGTTATGCTATCATGCAATAGATGGGTTATGAAGGAAATGGCCCTCTAGGTAAAAGAAAGGAAGGTATTGTTGAACCTATCCAATTAAAAACAATGCACCCAAAAGATAAGACTGGGTTAGGATATGGTGAGGATACTAAGGAAAAAGTAGCACAAATATCATCAAGTGAGGAGTTAGCTGAAACTATTCTATGAATTCAAGAAAACAATTCTGACACTGACTCCAATGAATATGAATGGGACACCATCTTTGATGATCAATTCTGGAGGGACAAAAAGGTGGATGTCATACACAAATTCTCGCCTGCATTCTTACAAGGAGAAAGCTCAAGATCTCCACTTGAATATGTCATAAAAAGTGATCAGGACTTTAGTGAGACCAATTAGATTCAAAGTGAGATAGATCATTTTGAGGAGGATACCATCTTAGACTTCTCCCATAATAGCAATAACAATAACATCATGACCCTCACAGCCAATGACCTTACTCACCCTAATGATCCACTACCTTTGGTTCATCCCGAACTCATTGATTGGAAACAAATTGTGCCCATTGATGTTCCAACTTTTCCAAATGACGAAACCATAATAAACTTTCTTTGTTCATCCCATCCTGAAACAAGTTCTAGCAGGGAATCACAAGATCAGAGTTTTCAATAGAAAAGTGCCAAGTTTCTCAAATATGAAATAAATAATATAAAAGAAAGACCTAATGGTGAAAACCTAACAAAGGCAGTATTAGGTCAAGAAAAAAGAAAAATGAAAGAAAGATCTAATGGTGAAAACCTAACAAAGGCAGTATTAGATCAAGAAAAGAGAAAAATAAAAAGTGTATCCAATGGTGAAAACCTTTCAAAGGCGCCAAAGGATGGGAAACTTGACACTCTTCCAGAGTATTATCAGGAAAGATCTTCCATTCTAATCGAGCCAACAGAGGCACTCAATATAGGTACTACGAGAAAGCCCAAGGTTTTGCAATTGGTTGCATCTCTGACAAACGAAGAAGTACCTAGACTCATAGAATTTCTCAAAGATAACCAAATCAGTTTTGCATGGTCCTATGCAGATATGCCTGGATTGGATCTAGATCTCATCATGCATCATCTATCTATTACACCGGGGGCAAAGCCTGTAAAACAGAAACTCAAAAAAATGCATCCACATGTTGCATTATTGGTTAAAGAGGAATTAAAGAAACTTGTAGATGTTGGATTCATCCGGTCCATAGATTATGCGGAATGGATTTTCAATATTGTGTCTATTTCAAAGCCAAACAGAAGGATTAGAATTTGCACAGATTTCAGGGATTTGAACAAAGCATGTCCTAAAGATGACTTTCCCTTACCAAACATTCATATGATTGTGGATTTAACTGTTGAACATGCAATGTACTCATTGATGGATGGATTTTCAGGATACAATTAGATAAAGATTGCACCAGAAGATTAGGATAAAACAACATTTACATGTCCTTGGGGTACCTATTGCTGGAACGTAATGCCATTTGGATTGAAAAATGCAGGAGCTACATACCAACGAGCAATGACAACAATTTTTCACAATATGATGCATACATTCATGGAAGATTATGTTGATGATCTTCTTGCCAAGTCTAACACTAGAGAAGGACACATCGATATCTTATCTAAAATTTTCAAAAGAATGGAACAATTCAAAGTAAGACTTAATCCCAAGAAATGTGTCTTTGGAGTGAAATATGGAAAACTACTAGGATACATTGTGTCAGAAAAGGGAATTGAAGTGGATCCGGCTAAGGTACAAGCAATTCTTGATATGCCACCACCAAGGAACATCAATCAGCTACGCTCTTTACAAGGACGATTATATCGATTCGAAGATTCATTGCTCAACTGGCAGATAAGAGTTTACTATTTACACATCTCTTGCATAAGAATGTTCCATTCAAATGGGAGCACAAATGTGAAGCAACCTTTAATCAAATAAAGCAGTACCTCATGAATCCACCAATATTGAATCCACCAATACAAGGTGCACCTCTCATATTATATATTGCTGCCACGGAAGTATCTTTAGGAGCATTATTGGAACAAGAAGATTACTCAAGAAAAGAACAAACCATTTATTACATCAGCCGAACCTTAACGAATCACGAGCTAAATTATACCTTTGTTGAAAAAGCTTGTTTAGCAGTGGTGTTCACTTCTCAAAAGTTACAACACTACATGCTAACTCATACAGTGAAGCTTGTGGCTATGACTGACCCACTCAAATATCTTCTAAGTAAGGCAACCTTAACTGGAAGGTTGGCTAAATGGGTTATGATCTTAAGCGATTTCAATATTTAGTATGTGGATCGAAAAGCTATAAAGGGACAAGTAATTGCAGATCAATTAGTAGAAGCACCAATGCCAGCAGAACACCCAATACATGTTGATTTTCCTGATGTCGATATTTTCACAGCAGATATCCAACAATCATGGTCACTCTACTTTGATGGTTCTTACACTCAACATGGTTCAGGAGCATGAATTCTTTTTATTACACCTCAAGGACATACAATCCCAAAATCTTATTGGCTAATGTTTCCTTGCACAAACGACATAGCTGAGTATGAGGCATTGATAATTGGCATGAGAATTGCAATAGATTGGAAAATCACAGAACTTCAAGTTTTTGGCGATTCACAACTTGTTATAAACCAAATCAATGATGAATATCACACTAAAGATGACAAGTTGATACCTTACAAAAGAATGGTGGAAGATCTCAAGAAATACTTTGTTAATATCCAGTTCATACAGATTCTGCGCATTAATAACAAAGCAACAGACGCCATGGATACAATCACCTCTCTACTCCAAATGTCAGAGAATAAAAAATGGTACGATTTCCTAGTGGAACAATTGTTTTCTCCTGCCCATGACAATCCTAAAATGCAAATAATTTTCCATCTGACAAGTTCTGACTCTTCCCTATATGGCCAAATTTACACTTACCTGAAAGATACTACTTTACCCTCAGGCTTGTCTAGGAATCATAAACGGAATTTCATTCGTTAATCATCCCATTACACCTTAATTGCTGACGTCTTATACCGGTGTGGTCTGGATGGTATCCTCCTTAGATGTCTTGAACGCGATGAATCAGAAAAAGCCTTACAAGAGGTCCATGGTGGAATTTGTGGGACACATTCAAGTGGACTAACCTTAGCAAAGAAACTTTTAAGATTAGGGTACTACTGGCCAACCATGGAGAAGGAATATTTTGCCTTCGTAAAAAAATGTGCAAAATGTCAGATTCATGGGAATCTCATTCACGCTTCTACTCAGGAACTACAACCCTTCACCACAGCATGGCCTTTCACTCAGTGGGGATTGGACTTGGTTGGCAAGATACATCCATCATCTTCAAATGGACATAAATTTATCATTACAGCCACTGAGTATTTCACTAAATGGATTGAAGTTGTTCCTCTAACAACTGTTACCTGCAAACAAATCTCTTCATTCATCTTGAATTATATCATTTGTAGATTTGGCATTCCTAACTCCATTATCACAGATAATGGTAGACCTTTTAAAAATCAGGATGTTGATGAACTATGTGAAAAATTTCGCATCCAACATAGGTTCTCTACACCTTATTATCCACAAGGGAATGGTCAAGCCAAAGCTTCAAACAAAACAATTCTAAAGATTTTGAAGAAAACAGTGAATGAAGTAGGCCGTGATTGGCATGTCCAATTGAATCCATCATTATGGGCCTACCGAACAAGCATTTGCACACCGACAGGTGCTACTCCTTATGCATTGGTCTATGGAGCAGAAACTATTCTACCACTAGAAGTTGAGATTCCTTCACTTCGAGTATCACTCAAAGGGTTAATCAATGATGAAGACTACAGAGTATCAAGATTGCAAGAGCTAGAACTACTTGATGAACGGCATCAAACTGCGGAAAACCATTTGAAGGGATATCAACAAATTATGTCTTGCAGCTATAATCACAAAGTCAAACCATGAAATTTTCAAGTGGGTGATTTGCTTCTCAGAGAAAACTCTCGAAATCAACAAGATCGGGAAAAGAAAGGCAAGTTTGAACCAAATTGGCTGGGCCCGTTCACTATCATTGCAGGATACGGATCAGGGGCATATCAGTTGTCAACAGCAAAAGGGGACCTGTTCGAAGATCTAATCAACAACATTCATCTGAAAAGGTGAGAAAATAAAAAACAATATAAAAGTCTTGAAAAAAAATAAAAATCAAAACATTGCCTTGATGAAAACCTGGCAAATAGGTGTCTTGGTAATAGCAAAAAAATCATAAAATCAAGAAAAAGTGCAATAAAAACAAATGGTGAAAACCTGGCAAACAAGCATCATTTGTGATTTTATTTGGCTCTCTCATCTATTAGGATGCATTCTGCATATGCATCCTTTTTCATCAACATCGTGCACACACCTCACCATCACATTCACATTACATCATCTCCTTGGAATGACAAGGATCTCATCATGGCTTGATGATTTGAGGTTTATCCATCGCAACAGTTATGTCTAGCAAGAGTCAGAGTACAAGGTCACTAGGGGGCAGTTCACTTTTCTAGTAGGTAGTCAGCAGTGTGTCTAGCATCAGAGTATCAGAAACAACAGTCTTGTCCAATTAAACTGAGCTTACATGATTATCTTGACAGATGATTTAAAAAAAAATTGGATGATCTTAATCTGAATAAAATGAATGACAAACTTAAAGTAATAAGTTGCAAATTGTTGTTTTGATATTTCATGACATCATATCTTTGGAGTGATTGAATGATGTACTGAACTAGAATGAGAAGGAAGAAGTATGATTTTTCTTTGCTTGTTGTCTGCAAGTTAATCATTAGTATGATGCAAATTGGTTGTGGGACATGCTCTACAATGTATCATTGATGACATTTCAGAATTTACATAGGAAAATGGTTAACTTTTGTCTGTTTATGCAAGCAATACTCAGGTCATCTTGGTTCAATTATACCTCGATGCTTGTATTAACTTGCTATATCAAACATTATGAAAGTAGTACTCAAATCATCATTGGTGCTAACATACCCTCTGATGTTTGTACTTACTTTCAACATATCAAAAGGCTCAATGATGACAACTAAACACAACAGGAAATGGCAATAAAGAGAATGGATCATTATTTCATTTAGGGTTGCATGATTCATTTAGGATTACATAATTCATTTGCATTTCGAGGTTCTTTTTAAATAGATTTTTGAGAGTGGATCACATTCTTAAATATCTTTTTCAGACAATGGTGGAGTATGACTGGACATTTGGTACATCTCATTATCATTCACATTCATTTTACATCATTTTCCCATTATCATTATCATTGCACTTGCATATTTATATCATCATCATTTTATTATCATATTCATTATCATATCATTTATTCATCATGATCATTATCCATCATTACAAATCACATGCATGATCGTTATTTTAATCATTCATTAACATATACATTTTCATATTTCACACATATTCATAAATAAAATTGCATTCATTTCACATCATCACTTAAGTTATCATGATCATTTCCATTGCATCATATATCATAAACTCATTACATAAATGCATTTCCATTACATCATTATGATCATCATACATCATATTCTATCATTTCATCATAAAGCATTTACATCTTGCATCATACATTCATTGCATACATCAAAAAGAAAAGAAAAAAAATCATGTAGATCATTATTGCATCATCATACACGACATAGCATATAAAGGTAAAAGCATACATCCATAACATGTGCATAAATCATCCATAAATAAATCACCACTGCATATCATAGATCTCATCAAAACAAATATCTAGGAATACAAGGATATCAAATGTTTCAAAAAGATATATCGCATACAATGGCATGGATGTGAACAAAATGCTCATCAATGAGGGGCATCTGACCGTGGATCATGACTACTGCTGCCTCCAAAGGTAGCGAGACTCGATGGATCTCTGCTCCCAGAGGCTCTGATCTCTCATCTGACAGGCTGACCCACACTCCTGGTCCCACTCCTAAAGTGGCTACGTGAGTGGGTCCAAGTCCGAGTGCCTGACTGGGTAAAGGCTATCCGCCGCTCAGGTGGCACTGCCTCAAAGTATCATATCCTATAATACTCGGCCTCTCGAGCAGTCTCTAGCCCCTCTGCCACAACCTCTCCAATAGAGGTGCTCTCCATTGATCTCAATAGTCTCTCAACCACCCCCTCGGCCTGTATGCATCTCTCCTAGAAGCTATCCCTCTCGGCCATAAGCTACACTATCTATGGGTCAGGAGGTGGTGGTTGTGCTATCTGTCCTTGCAGCTGACTGATGGTCACCTGTGCCTGTGCTAGCTAACTCCTAAGAGTCTGAACCTCAGCCTGCAAAGCATCCACCTGTCCCTATGATGGAGCTCTGATAGTGATACGTGGCATTGAAGTACTGGCCTGACCTACTGCTCTGGATGTCTGTGGCCTCATCCTGAAGGGAATATCAAAGAATAATCTATGTCTCCCACCACCCTCTTCATCCCCATCATCAACATCATCTGAATCATCTGACTCCTCATCCATCTCCTCATGCTCAGAGCTCTCATCATCCACATCCATGGCCACTCCACCGATATCTACGACCTGCTCTACCTATACCTATCCCTGACCCTATGTCTGCCCTGTTGCTGGATGTCCCTGTGGCTACTGTAGCCCTGCCTGAATAGCTGGACCTCCCATCAATGGGGCAGGCTCATCTGGACTGGTAAACCAAGGAAAGAGATGTGTATAGAAGTATGCAACATAGTCATCTGTCATCCCTACATCTGTGACCTCTGGCCGTATCATCCAATCCTCCAGCTGTAACTCAAAGTACTCCTCTCTGGCTGCCTCAATGGTCAAAACTGGCCCCCACTCTGGTACATCCCCCCAATGCCTGGCATAGTGTGCCGCCCCCTGTGGCATCATCTGTACCCATCCAAACTGCCTTAGAACCCTCCGGCCTAGAAATCACTCAATGATGAATGGAGTATGTCCAATTAAGTATCTGGACCTCGACACATATGGTAGCTCTATGTCATCTATCTGCCATGGGTCACAGTCCACATACGGTCGCCAGATGACCATGTCCAAATCATCAAGTACCCACCGCTAGTACTCCAATTTTCCCAGCCTTGGCTGAATAAGGGGTGCTGTATATGCATAAGAATAGGGGAATCCGATAGGGTGATCTCTCTTGACAATGGGGTGTGTAATCGCAAAGTGCTCCCACGCGAATAACTGTAAAAGAGTCACCCCACAGGAAAGACTCTTCCCATCTGTATACATGACCTGATGAAGGTCTTGGTATAGATGGGCAAGCATGCATGACCCCCATGCATATCTAGTGAGATGGAGAAGCATGTCCTCCAAGATCCTACCCCATCCAACTGATAGTCCCTTTGACCTGCGATTAGGACAAAGGAAACCACCGATCATCCCTGTTAAAACAGAAGGCAGTGGGGCATATCTCTCCATCATCTCCTTCCAGGGAATCTCATATCTGCAGACATGAGGATCCTAGAAGACCCATCTCAGTGCATCTGTCCCCCCAATCTCCTTGTGATCATAAATCACAAGCTCTCCAACCACAGGAATACCTAAAATCCTGTAAACATCCTCTGGGGTCATCGTGATCTCTCCTATTGACAAGTGGAAGGTGTTATGCTCGCTATGCCACCGCTTTGCTAAGGCAGTCAACAGAGCCCTATTGATCTGATACTACGGGATACTCAATAGAGCTCTCAGGCCACACTGGTCTATCACTCCCAAATCCTGATGGGACAGTCGGGGAATCATCTCCCATGTCTGCGGAAATATCTCTCTAATCTAGAGGAGGTTAAATTCCTCCTTTACAAAATCATCAAGCAAGCATGCAAATCAATCAGCAATGGATATCATCAATCAATTCGTACATCAAGCAAGTTCAAGTTCACATCTATTTGTTTTTCATATTGCATGGAAACAAATTTAACAGTCATCGTGACTTAATCTATTTGACTTTCAATCAAGAAAGCAAATCTATCACATCTATTTTTTTTTCATATCTCATGGAAACAAATTTAATAGTCATCGTGACTCAATCTATTTGACTTTCAATCAGGAAAGGAAATCTATCATTTCTATTTTGTTTTCATATCGCATGGAAGCAAATTTATCAAACCTATTTGTTCTTCAAGCACAAAGACAAATTTATCAAATCTAAATCATTGATGATATTCAAAAGCATAAAATCTGTTGTCTAATCTAGCAACAATTGTCAAGCATGCATCAATTTTTTCAAAAATTGAAATTCAGCAAAAATCCATGGATGCGCTAAAACAGTCTATGGATGCGCGATTTCATGAATGCGTTGTTTTATCAAATGAATGTGCCAAAACAATCAATCAATGCGCTAAAACCATGGATGTGCGACTTTATTCCATGGATGTGCTAAAATAGTCTATGGATGCATGATTTCATGGATGCGCTATTTCATCACATGTATGTGCTATAACAGTTTATCTGTGTGCTAATCTAACCTATGCGCTAATCTATCATCTTCCGCAGACAGGTTTCATGGATGCGCCATTTGATCTATCCTATGAGCTAAATCACCTATGCGTGACTATTTGGCATCTATGCGCGACTATTTTGCACCTATGCGCCACTTTGGATGCACTGAATTATCTACCGTATGTGCTAAAATACCTATCGTATGCGCTAAAACAAAATTTAAAAAATTTAAAAAAATTTGAAAAAGCATCCAAAAATCATTAAAAATTTTACAGAGAGGTTTGGATCGACATACCGGAGGTCCATATGTAGGTGGTCTCTGATGATGGCGACCTTGCTCGAATCTGTGGCACTCATACGAGATCAACATTGCTTTTATCTCTATCAGAGCTCCAAATTTTCTCAAAGGTTACTGTTCAAATGAAAGTGACTTCTCACCTTTTTTACCTTTTAAAGGGGTAAAAATAGCATTAATTACTGTACAAAGTGCCATTTCAAGAGTTAAATCGCCAATTTTTCTCTGAAATCATCTGAAAATCTTCCAAATCAGTCTCATAATCATTCTCATCATGCAATTTATCTCTCGAGGGGGCATATAGCATCATTAATAATTTTTCAAAATCAGGGGCAATTTCTTTGAAGCAATGCGTGAAACACATCACTTCAAAGAGGGGAAAAATGTACACATCTAAAAATGGTCACGGTTGATCAAACCTGTTAATTAATTAAATATGAATTATTTAATTAATATTCTTAAGTCATCTACATATAAAAAAAATTAATTATTTATTTATATTGTTCATTTTCCAATTCTTCTAATTTAATTAAATAAATAAAGTTTATTTAATTAATGCTATCCTTCCTCTTAATTAATTAAATAGATTTTACAATTTATTTACATTAATTATCACAAGTTTAAATTCACAATTTAAATGATATTCTTCTCCACATTTAATTAAATATTTTTTAATATTTAATTAAATCATTTTCCAAATTTCCCACTCTTCTCACCAAATTAAATATTCTTAATATTTAATTAAAAGGCTTTTTCTCTTCTCACATAATTAAATATTTATTTATTTAATTATGAGAGACACCTTTCAATTGTCTCTTCATTTTCCATCTGTCTCTCAGAATTCCACCTCCTTTTCGAATTCTCGATCTCTGATCCAGAGGTAAGTGACAACCTTATTTGCTATGCCAAAAATAGGGGTTCCTATAAAATCTCAATCTCCAATTCCCCAAGGTTTACCATCTAGCAACCTACACATCACCCTGCCCTTGTAGCTCTCCCAAAACTAGAACAGGCCAAGTTTCACCCAATCTTTCCAAAGCACCTAGTAATTAAAGAGGAGATTAGGATACCCTTTTCAGGGTTACACAACATGTATGAAAATTAAGGATCACTGTTTTGGACCAGCCTGAACTTTTGATACACTTACCTGGTTCTAGACTTCACCATTTGGTATAAATTCCAAAGGAACCACCCTTCCAATGATGGCCACTCACCAAAGCACCTTGGATAGTCTTAACAAATGGTCTCAAACCTTAGATTACAATGATGTTTTTCATCTACAGGGACTCTAACCCTCTATTCCAAGAAACCCTCTTGAACATTCACAAAAGTGAGGATTTAGGAAAACTCCCAACTCCAAACCTTTCCCAATCCTCCTATGGCCTCAAACACATCACATTACCTCTTCCCTAACCCAAGGAACCCGCACAATCTCACTTTTTTCACTATTTCTCATAATCACTCCTTAGGTTCCCTATTTTCATGGTCTCACTGCCCTTGATCAGCACTAAACATTCCACCATGGCCAGAAATCTCTCCTTCTCCTTCTCCTAAGGTATGTACACACTTAACCAGACATGGTACAAACCAATCCACCAAGCCACAGGTCTTGAATAGTAGGTGGATTGGTTAGTTGATCATGGTGTTGTCCTCAAAACTCCAAACACAGAAAATAGGGTATCTTGCAGTTTGCTGATCCCAGTCACACAAGCAAAAGAATTAAGCCCCCAAGACAAACATGAAAGAAGATAAACACATAAATAAGCAAACATTCAATGCCTCAAGGCATCTTGAATCTGTACGGGCTTGGAACAAGAAGCAAAGTTTAGAAAATCAATGGAAAAGATGGTGATCAGCACTTGCCAAAGTGTATTTTCTTTTTACCAACTGAACAACAACCCCTCCTCGAGATTACAATGAACATATATTGATTCTAATATCCAACTACCTTCTACAACCAACCAACTACCCTATAACCAAAATTTGAAGCACTAATGACCGTTTGGAGGTCAAGTCATACATTTTACATAGTTCGCTTAATCAATTGCCTTACATACTTTGCAAGTTTGACCTTTTTGATCCCATGCTCACCCAACCTATTGGAAAATGGTCTAATGAGACCTTATTTACATAAAAGACATGGCTTAAAGCCATCTACTATCTATCTACCACCCCTTGCCACATGACATACAGGACAACTGAGTACAAAGTAACTTAATTTGACATATTTTGCAACTTCCTCGTTGCATAAAACATAAAAACCTTTAAAACCTTTGATGAACCTATCTTCAAATCCCTTGGTGAACCTTTAAGGTCCATTGTCCTATCCATGCTAGGGTCAGGGTCTAGGTTCCCTTGTACCAATCTCTCACCATTCATTCTAACAAGTTTGAACTCGACCATTGATCTTGGCCAATTGAATTCCTACCTTCAAAAATCTATAAATACAGCCCTCTTATGAGTGGAAAAGAACCTCGAATCTCAGATTTTCATGCGTAGTTACTATAGTTGCATCTTAGCATTCATAGCATTTCAATTTTCATAGTTTGATTTTATAGCAATGCATATGCATTTTTATTAATCTCATTCTCTCAAGTTGCCAATTCTACAAGCTATTGTTTTAAACAACTGAGAGCAAGCATCTTGAAACGAATCCTTGGAGATAGAGGACAATGGAACGAATTTGAAGAAACTGTGGTTTAGAGTTTGCATTTATTTAATTTGATTTCTTCAATCTAATGTTTCATTGGTGTATTAGTTTAGATTCAATTTGATTACATATTCTAACGTACACAATATGAAGTTATGATCAGTCTTGTTATTTTACTAACTACTTATTAGGGGCATGAAAAAGATAAAACTAAGCTTTATGGTTAAGTATAAGTCTAAAACCTAGATTTAGCTTACAATAGTCCATAAAATTTGATAAGGGTTAATTGATTCATTGAAATGGAATATTTAGTGAAAGGTTATTGCAAATGTCTTACCTGGTTAAAATGTAAGCCCTAGGATCCAATCCCTAAAAATATCCACTGAGTCGAAGAAAATCAATTCAAATATTTAGGTTTTATTAAGCCCTGATAATATACTATCAAATCTATCCAAAAATAGTTATATTAAATCTAAGTGGGGAAATTATAGTGGTATCAGAATTGGTTTTCTTATTAGCATTTTGTTTTTAGGAATAATCATTGCAATACTGGTGCATGAGCACCAAGTGGGATTCATGCCTCCATGAGGCCATTTTGTAAAGTTTTGTTCTAGTTTGTATTTGAATCATGTAATAAGGTCTAAATGACCATGTTGAACTTGTGTGAGTGGGTTTTTATTCTTTGAAGGTAATTTTTGGTTCATTTGTCAAATATTGTAAAAGTTGTCAAATTGTCACAAAAGTTGTCAAGTGCAATTTTGTAATTTTGTCATGTAATGGGAAGTTGAATAGTCAAGAGTTAAAAATTCAGTTAATTTAGGTGGGAAATGGTTGTAAAGGGCATAAAATTCCTTTTTATGGTCAAAGTAACGTAGATGTGTGTTTTGGAGATGAATTGAATTAATACAATCACCGTTTTCTTACAAAATTTGAACCTTCTTGTTTGTTTAAGGCTCTTGTATGACCCTGTACAAGAAGAAGTTCATTTCTTATTGATTTTCTGTGAAATTGATTTAAATATCCTTTCTTGTAAAGTTTTTTTCATGTGATTTGGTTAAATTTTGAGCAAGTTATTGAAGATTTTCTAAAAACTGCTTGGAAACCCTATTTTGAGGGTTTGAGTGCAAGAAAAATGGTTTGTGACCCTTTCCACAGATGAAAATGCTTGATAATTGGTGGATTTAGGTTAGGATGTATTTTATGTTAGTAAATTTTTCAAGGGAAGAGGAAGAAGTTTTGTGCAAATATGATGATACCCTAGGCTAGAAAACACTTATTTTGAGCAAGAAATGATGTATAGAGGTTAGGGTTTAATAAAGAATCATTGGAAAAGTCGGGAATTATTTGAGAAGAATAGGAAGACATTTTATGAGGTGTTTGAAGTGCTAGTGTGGGAGATAGAGGCCTAGAAGGTAGAGAATCTATAAACCCTCTTATGAGAAAGCCTAAATAGGCCTAATTGGAGCGTAACAGTCCTGATTTGAGGTTTTTGTTTCAAAACAACCTTATCTAAAAATTTGATATGTTGTCAAATGATTTAAAGGGTGTATAAAAATTTCCTTACAATCTTGGTTAAAGTTCTTCTTCAAAAGTTGTGCATGACTATTCCTATTGTGAAGACTACTAGGAATAAGGCAACTTGTGAGAAAGAAGTCCATAGATAGGGTCTCATAGTTTCTTGAGTGGGTTAGTTGAGTTTATGATGTCATCTTTAACATGTGGAAATTTTTCCAAGTATTGGATAAGCCTCTAAAACCATAGATTCCATTTGTGTGGGTGTAACCTTGAGTTAACAAGAAGGGTAACTTGGGACAGTCTAAAGGAAGGTCTGTATTTTGTGAAGCTTAAGACCTTGGGAGTCATTATTGGTTTACTCATGTCATTCCCACATAGTTCAAGGTGTTTCAATTGTTTTTTGAAGAGATTGGAGTGTTAGTGCCCATTTGAAGTTGGGTAACCTTGTTAAGGTCATGTCAAGTTGAAGAGAGTTTAGTATGCTAAAGAATTAACCCATTGTTGTGAAATATGCCTCAATTAGATTGAGTTTGAACCCCTGCTCTACATCAAATACATGGATTTTATGCATCTTAATGATACAAAATTTAGGTAGTATAGGATGGAGAACAAAAGGTATAATGACTCTAGATAAGGGTTAGGGAGAAATATTATGGCGGGTAGGAAAAAGGCCTCTAATATGGGCAAGAGTCCTAAAGTTTATGTGGAGAATTTTTTTGACATGATTTTGGACTTGTTGGAAAAAATGCTACAAAAAATGGATAATAATATCAATGTACTTAGAACATATAACGAAGAAGGTAGCTCTTCAAAGGAAAAAAACTATATTTTTCTCCTACCAACACATAGAGGAATGCCCTCGTCTCATCTATAAGACCTTTCCAACCCACCTTCATTTGTAGGGAGGAAGAGGCCCCAAAATTATTAGCCCAAAATATAATTATTGATGATATCATAGCTTGCTATGCTAAGTAACAAACGTTGTTAAATAAAATTTGAGCTAATATGTCCATTAATTTTTTTTACAAATCTAAATAAATATAGCACAAATTTCCACAAAATTGAATTAAGAAAAGTCTACATAGTGATGCCCAACATGCCTTATGGAATTTGATATTATCCCCATATAAAGGATCCAAAAAATGTACTACTCATTCTTGGGAGTATAAATTGGACATATAACTATCAAGACTATAATATAGGATGATGCTTTAAAGTTTGAAACCTTGCACTTAGAATGGATTGTGCATGAATGGTGGTACCATGGACTAATCACTCAAGGCCATAACTCCATCAACTCATACAACAAGTTTTGTAGGCTACTGATTGAGAGGTTTGATATAAAATATGGAGCTACACTTTAGGGAGCTAGCTCAACTCAAATAATATGGGTCAAGAGAGAGCTATGTGATATAATTCCTAGATTTATCCATAATGTTGTACTTGATATCTCAAAGAGAAGGATAACCATTATTTTAATAGGACTAATAGAATCTCTCAAGGGATTGGTCAAAGCCTTTGAAGCACATTCCCTATAGGAAAAAATCAAGAGGGCCTTGGCACTTGAGACCATCATACCAAGAAAAAGGTTTAAAAAATAAAAGAAAAAATTCCAAGGGATGTTCATGATGCTCATTTTGTGGGGAATCCTAGGAATTTCAAGGTATATACATAGAATATGGAGAGATTTATCTTGAAGATACTTAAGGATGATATTCTAAAACATATAAGGGGGTGTATAGTTTGTTAGTAGAATAAAACAAAGAGAACCTTCCTAGTAGGACTTTTGTAGCCTTTATTGATCCATAAGAAAACTTGGAAGAGCATCTCCGTGGATTTTATCATGATAATTCCCAAATTTCATGGTAAATATTACATATATATAGTGGTAGATTGTCTGCAAAAATATGCACACTTTTTTGCCATCTCCTTTAAATTCAAATCTTGACAAGTGATTGAGGTGTTCTTCAAAGAAGCATTTAGGATTTTTGGGTTACCCAAATGTATAGTGATTGATCAGGATATTTGGTTCATAAGTATATTTTAGGAATAAATTTTTAGATTGATAGGATCCAAACTCACCCCAACACTACCACCCCCCCAAAAATAGGCAAACTAAAGCTGTAGATAAATTTTTGAAACACTACCTAAGAAATAATGTGTCTAGTTAATAGGAGGAATGCATATATTGGCTCCATCTAGGAGAGAACTACAACATCACTTGTCACATGTTCATTTAGATGAGTCCATTATAGCCTTGTACTAGTTTGAAGCTTGAGGGTTTTTTGAATTTTCTTTAACTGATAACATAGTTCTAAGGGTGAGTGACTTAACCAAGTAGGGCCAAGACCTCTTGAACTCACTCAAAGAAAATCTCCAAAAAACTCAAAACCAATAGAAAATGTGTGTGGATTGAAAGAGGATAGAGAGATAATTTTAGGTTGGAGACATGGTGTTCACACAACTACAAACCTATAAGTAGTCATATATAAATATTAAGTAAAAAAATGATAAAAAACAAGCTCAAGCCTCATTTTATGGGTCCTAAATTCTTTTGAGATAAATTGGCGAAGTGGCCTATGAGTTGGAACTACTTGAAGAGAGTAGAGTTCATAATATTTTCCACGTTTCTTGTATCAAATGAGCCCTTGGAAAGAAAATTAATTCATTAACTAGTTTTCCTCCATTAGATGAAGAAAGAAAACTAAATTTGGTTCTAGATTTGGTTATGGATGAAAGATATAGAAATCTAAGGGGTCAAAAGATTACCAATTATGTAGTTTGATGGAAATAATTTCTTCTTAAAGATGCCACATGAGAAGGATCATAGACTCTAAATAATTATAATTTTAACTTGCTTGAGGGAAACCAATTTTGAGTGGGTGTGTTAGTGTGAAAAAAACTTTTATACATTTAGTTACCATTTATCTAGTTCCTTGACCTAGAATACTTATTCACACTAGTGTAATTTCACTTAATGGTTTAGTTGTCTCACCTCATAGACACATGGAACATGCTCTCATACTTGTCCCAAATTTTCTACATGTGTCATATCTCTTGAAGGGTTAGTTAGTGTGTTTGTTTCACCTTCATAATTCCTCATTTTCCTACATATAAAAGGACATCATCACACATCCAGATGTTTTATGATAGTCTTTGGCTAACTCTTGTTGATTAAATTCTCTTGTGGAAGTTCTTAAATTTTGAATTCATATTTTTAACTCTAGGAATTTCAATTATGGCTCACTTTCATCCCTATGAACCACTATGGATTTTATATCGTAGCCTAGCACCAACCCTTCTATTATCATTATTTTCCACATACATAAGCACCATGGACAACAACGAGAAGTAAAAAATGAAAGATAAGTAGGTGGATTCAAAAAAAAAAAAACCCTCAACATAATATTTTTCATTATTGACTTCACTAGTGACACTAGGCGTATGTCCTCAACAAAAAAAAATTATATGGGGAGAAGCAAGATCTTGTCTCTAAAATTCTAGTGGGCCTATCTATCCTCATTTCATTGATCCAAATAATGAGCCAGGAGACAGATACCAAAAATAACCTACACCAACTGAAGCATATGCATCATGTTTGTATTCTATTTTTCATAGTTTCTACAAGTGTTTTTGCTAGGATAATGTGCGAATAAGATAAGATGGCCCCACAACATAAAGTTTTATGGAAGGATAATCTAATAACCTATAGATCACCCCCTCAATGCTAACACATAGTTTTCTTGATTATCAAGATTAATGCACTTGGTGGAAATTATTTGTGTTGTAGATAAATCTCATCTTGCTCGACCCTTTTCAAGTAATTTTTTTTTAACACAAACTCTTAGTATCATTTTTTACATTATTTTGGTGCTTCTTATGTTCAATGGTTGGTTTTTGTAAATGGAAATTATGTGAGTGTTGGGATTAAGGTGTCTCAGTCTTTAAGTACTAGCATTATTATTTGGGATAAAATATTTAATTAACTAGATTAACTTCCCCCACTTTGAAGAGTCAAGATTGGATGTTGCTAAATGTAAATTGATTTGTGCATAAGCATATTTCTATTCCAAGTTGAGTTAACTTGGAATGTGGTCACCTTTTGAAGTGCATATTTTTGGAAGGTTCTTTTTGCATGTGCATGTTGCATGCCATTACATGTTATTGCATGTGTTTCCTTTATGTTGCATGTTCATGCATGGGTGTGGAATTTGAGATGTTGTTTTCATACACTAAAGACTCTATAAATACAGGTGTTGCTAGAGGAGTTAGAGAGATGAGAGTGTTATTCACATGGATTGTGCTGCCAAATTTTCTCTAGAGATGGAACAAGATGCAAATCTCTTGTAAAGGCCATGAGCCTAATCTTGTATTGTAACTTGTACTCTTGTTGTTGAATAATACAATGGCTCTATTTTGGAGTGAGGGGATTTTTACCCGAAAGGGTTTTCCCCACATAAATTTGGTGTTTCTTCTCTCTTATGTCTTTCATTCTTCTTCTATGTTATTTTGTTTTAAGAATTATTATGTATTATAATGCTACTAAAACTAGTTTGATTTGGAAAGATCTAAAATTGCAATCACTTTCTTGTAAGGTATTAACAATGGGAAAATAAATATGTCTATTTATTATTTTAAGACATAGTAGTATATGTTTTTTGAGGTTCCTAAAATGAAATGAATGTTAGTGAAGACACTTACTAATCTTGGATGTTGTTCTGGGATGCCCATTTTTCCATTTAAATTGGTATCAAAGCTCAGTTCTAGATTTGGATGTGCATGCATGTGCATGTTTTTAAGTTGTAGGTACTTGCATGATTGTTGCATGTACTTGCATGTACTTGCATGAGCTTGCATGTGATCACACAGTGATGCATGTGGTTTTTAGAGTTCTGGGTGTTTCTTCTAGAATTCCTTAGCCTTGGAGGATTGAAAGAATCATATTTGGAGGAATGGGGTTGATTGTTAATCCTTTATTGAGTGAAAGTCTTATAGTTGTTTTAGTTTATGGAAGCAACATGCACAAAGAAGGATGATGAAGACAAAGAGAAGTGGAGATGATTACATTGAGATGATGTTGATATGGAGCTCATTATAGGCAACAAATAATCCTAGTGCAAGGGGTATGATTTTTTATTTTGTGGTTGTTTTGTAACAAAGATTTCACATTGGGTGTTTGTGTGAGAGGATCCTTGGAAATATGGAGAATCTTGGTTTGTTTTTTTAGTTATGGAGTAATGTGCTTATGTTGGGTGTTTTTTTCTTGGTATTGAAAGACACTTCTTTTGTTACCCCAATTGCATGTAGGCTACGGAGTTGATCATTTGATAATCTGGAAGCTTATGCAATATCTTGTCTCCCTTAGATGCATGTGAATATGGTGGTTATGGAGCTATCTTGAAATGGGCTTGTAGTTCCTGAACTAATTTTTCCTTTTATGGATTCTTTGTACTTGCTTGGCTCAGATTCATGTTCCTTGGATCTGAGGGATTTATAGATTTTCCTAAAAACTATATGGTGATGCTCATTCCTGATAGTCTATTGTACTAGCTCAACCATTATGGATCTTTTTTTGACTTTTGAGTCTTCCAGATGTGAAATGGGTAATGAGTGTGCATAGGTATTCTTGAACATAGTGGTTTTATAGGTTTTACACAGTTAAGAAAAACTTGTGGTTATGTGGATCTGCTGATTTTTTTTAATTTTTTAGATGATGTGGCATGATTATAGATGTAAGATGGTTGCAGTTCTACACACATTCTTCATGCATGGTGAGAGGAGGTGTACTGATCTTCTCTATATGGAGATAGTGGTATGTGATCAATCACTCAACATTTATGTGGTAGTTTCTTGCTTGTGCATTATGTGAGTTGCATGTACTTGCATGTCTATTGAATGTACTTTCATGGGCTCACATGTTACTTGCATGCTACTTCATGTGAGGATTCCTAGACTACGGTGCTCTAGTTGTGGACCTATTTGGAATATCAGATGTGTGTGTGATCTGGTATCTAAGTCATGTGGTCTACATGACTATTCTTTTTGAATCTCAATTTTCTAATTACTAGTGTAATGATGGGTTTGCATATTTCAGTGTATTGGATCTACAAGTTATGTAGTTTTGTAGGTGTGTACAACCTATTGATTGTAGTGGGATAACTCAGATGTGGATTTTCTATATCCACGATGTTGATTCAGGGTTGATGTAAACTGCATCATTTGGCCTTGTTTGTGGCTATTTGTGCATTGGTTTTTCACTTTGGGATGAGATAATTTATGGTGTTGAGTACTTAGCATGTGTATCATGATGTCATGAATAGCTTGGATACATAGCTTTATGTAAGATTTTAAAAATGATGGTGTATTTCCTTGGTATTGATATCTTGGCACTACTTGGTATTATTGTTAGATAGACATGTCGATGTGTGGACCTAGAGGATTTTCAGATTAGGAGATGTTTGGTCATGATGCTTGGAGAGACCAATTGTCATAGTTCAGTGGGAGCTTTAGTGGTGACTATGGATTCATCACTTGGTTATGTATGATCTTCTTTAGTGTTGAAGATGATACTAGGAGGAGCTCTTAGATCCTATTTCTATAGAAGGGTTCTTTTGCATTTGCATGAACACTATTTGGAGATGGGTCATCTTCATAATATTGAAGATGTGTAACATCTTGGATCCATGAAGGACTCTTATTGTATTTGGTTTGAGGTGTTGGTTATTCTTGATAGGTGATGTTGGTTTAGAGTATGGTGCTATTATGCCATGATATACTCTTGATTCTAGATTAGAGTTTCAACATGATACTTTAATCTTGATACCATGTTGTGTTCACTTGGAGCATGTGATATCCTAAGGGGGGTTGTTTAGATCATGGTGTCATGATAGGTTATTTTTGTTGTTTTAGATGATTGGATCTTTGAAAATGGTTTGTATAGTTCTCTTTGTATTGAGTGCATTGGTTTTGTGCTTAAAAGATTCATGAGAGTGCTTTGTTGCATTTGGAGCTTAGCATGGGTTGATTGGTGGTTGGTACTCATGGATGCATATAGACATAGGTGAGGCTTGGTATTCTCCTATGATGAGATTCATGTGGTTGAGATAGGTACTCTTGATGAGATCTAAATTGGAAGTATGAGAAGCCTACACCTTTGTTGAATGCGAGTTCAATATAGATTTATGAGGAGATTTCTCTTGGGTAAGTCATGATGACTTCAATATCTTGGAGGAGCATTCTCATTCCACACTCTTGGTTTACTTGGCATTTTGTTACTTGAGAGGAATATTCCATTGTTCCTTTTAGGTGTTATTCATGTCTTTCATAGATATTGATCTTAAGCTATGGTTAGATGGCTTTGGTTTAGCATGGTTATCTCCTTGTGCATATGAGTTAACATTGTGATGTCATTTATGAGGAGCTGAGGAGATGGTAGTGGGCTATTTTTTTGATCTGGGGAATGGATTAGTTTGACCTTCTTGATTTGAGAAGCTTACATCCATGTGGTTACATGATATATATGTTGTGTTTGATCTCTTGAGATTGAACGGTTTTGGGTGTTTGGTGTAGTCATAGATGGAGGGTTTAGAAAGAATAGTCCAAACTGTGTAGCTTAGAGTAAAAAAAAAAAAAATAACACAAGAAAATATTCTACAAATATGATTCTTTATTGAATTGGAAATCTTACATGCATCATATGCCTCATGGGAAAATAACTAGGGCTCACAAGCTTTTTGCAAGGGCATTCAACATTACAACTAGCCAAGGGCCTTATTATAGTCCCCTGAAGGGTTGATGCGAAAATATAAATATCAATATCTCTATTTGAATGAATAATTGACTGACTTCAAAATGATTACAAATGATATTAAATATGATTCTCCTACTCCAAAAAGGGTTTGCATCATCCACAAGGTTTTACAAAACCTGATGAATGATCACACATGAAGGTCAACCTCAAAACATGAAAAGATAATCCATCACAAAATGAGATGACTTGAAAATCTCCAAGATAGATCCCACTAGACTCAAAATGCTTATATGATGTCCCATTAAGCTTTGAATGTTCTGGAATAGGTCCACACTAGGAAATCTGGACCAGGTTGGCCCTAAACGCTCTGACTATGAATTATAGTGAAATTCTGAGAGTGATAAATTTTGGTAGATGAATGCAAATTATCTGAAATATGGATGTGTTGTAGATAACCTTGTGTAGATGTTACATCCTACTCCACAAGCTGAGAAATGATAATGTGGTGAAATGTGGAATGAAATTCTAAAACTAATACTAAATTAAATGCAAGGAAAGAAATGTTTTTGGTTGATATAGGATTGCTTTACAACCATGGATGCTCCTGCATCAGACACCCAGGGTTGGAAGAAAAGTGAGTCCCTCACTTTCTAGGGCTAAGAGGAAACTAAATGGTCTACCTTAGCCTAATAAATCCATGATGAATCTTCCATTGGTCCGCCTTTCCACTTCACTAGATATTCCTATACTACTTGTTCCTAGTACTCCTTCTAGTTTTTTGTATCCAAAATATTCTCAATCTCCTACAGTGGTCGATGTGGTAACCACTCCTTCAAATATAGTTCACTGCTATTGTGACTTTACTATCCTATATGGTACTCATATATGTGTTCAATATTGAAAATTGGTGATATACCCAATGTCTTCAGTAACTCCACTTCATATGCATTTCTTGAATCAAACTTACTTAGAATCTTACATGGTCCAAACTTCCTCATCTGCAATTTATTATATGTTCCTATTGGGAATCTCTCCTTCCTTAGATATACCATCACTTCATCTCCAACAAAAAATACCTTATGTCTCTAGTGGTTCTACCTTTTCCTTATACTTACTCTTCATGTCTTCCAAGTGCTTCTGGACTTGATTATGCAATGTCTCTATGAATTCTATAAATTCTTCTACCTCTGCACTCCTCTTTCTTTCTATACTAATGTCTCTTAGCTCTATAACTCCTCTAGGATGCACTCCTATCACAAAATGGTGTTTTCCTTGTACTTCGATTTAGTAAATTATTGTATGAAAATTCTACTTATGGTAAAATAATATCCCAATTTCTTACCTTATCTCCAACCAAGCATCTCAATAGGTTACCCAAACTTCTATTTACAACTTCTATTTGTCCATATGTTTTTGGGTGATATGCTAGCTAAACTTTAGGTCTATTTTCATCTTTTTCCATAATGTCTTCCAAAAGTATCCAATGAACTTAGTATCCTTGTCTAAAACTATACTCTAAGGTAATTCATGCAATCTCACAATCTCCTTGAAAAATAATTCAACAACAGGCACAACATCATTAGTCTTCTTGCAAGGAATAAAATATGTCATTTTAGAAAATATATCCACTACTACCATTATAGAATCATAACCCATCTATGTTCTTGGAAATATGAATATGAAGTCCATGCTTATATCTTCCCAAGGTCTCTCCAGTACTATCAAAGGTTTATACAATATATTATTCTAACTGCTTCCTTTTGCAACTTGATAAATCCTACAAATATGAACATACTTCCTGAGATCCTTATATATCTGTGGCTAAAAATAGTGTTCACTCACCAAAGCTACTATCTTATCCACTCCAAAATGTCCCACTAGTCTGCCACTATGTTTCTCCTTAATCAAATTCTCTCATTGAACTCCTCAAAATACACAATTGATTACCCTTAAACAACATGCATCCTTGAATGAAATAATCCAACCTTTGGATCTGGTTTGTCACTATTGGTTCCTTACATGCTCTCCAAGATTCAACAAAATTGGGATCATCTTCATACGTATGCTTTAGTTACTCAAAACCTGATACTTCTATTCTCATCTCTATCAATAAATTCATTCTCCTACTGAATGCGGCTGCAACCTTGTTTGATTTACCACTCCTATGCTTCAACAAAAAATAACTTTGCAAGAACTCAACCCATCTCATATGTCTCTGATTCAACTTCCCTTGATTGTTCAAATAATACAAAGCTTGATGATTAGTGTACAACAAAAAATCCTTAGGTAACAAGAAATGTCTCCACTTATTCAAGACTTAAGGGATTATGGCATAGAAATCTTGGTCAAAAACTAAATATCTTCTTCTGGCATCATTCAAATTCTCACTAAAATAAGTGATAGGTCTTCCTTCTTGACTTAACATTTCTCTTATTGCATTTCCATTTACATCATAATCAACTTGAAATACCTTGTCAAAATCTGGTAATGCTAACACTGGTTTCTTTGTCACCTTTTGCTTCAACAACTCAATACTTATTTATGCTTTGGATGTCTGCTTAAAATTATTCTTATCTCCTCTCATTGTCTCTGACATGGGGTTACAAAACCTACTAAATCTCCTGATAAAATTTTGGTAGAAACTAGGTAATCCATGAAATAATTTGACTTCTCCAATGCTCACTGGTGTAGCCCACTCAAAAATTGCTCTAACCTTTTCAGGGTCCATTTCAATCCTTCAACAAAAATAACAAAACCTAGATATACCAACTCTGTCTTCATGAAGCTACACTTCTTGAAATTAATTAGCAACTTCTCTTTTCTCCACCTTTTCAATACTTGTCTGATGTGCCACAAATGTTCTTCTCTAGTATTACCAAAAATTAGGATATCATCCAAATAAAAAATGACAAAATTATCCAATAACTTATTTCGTACCTCATTATTCAATCTCATGAAAGTGCTTAGTGTATTAGTTAATCCAAAGGGAGTTACTAGAAATTCATACAATCCTTCATTAGTCTTAAATATAGTCTTCCATTCATCTCATTCTTTGATTCAAATATGATGGTATCCACTCTTTAGGTCAATATTTATGAAATACTTTGCTCCAATCAAACAGTCCATAATGTCATCCATCCTTAGAAATGGAAATCTATACTTAACAATGATCCTATTGATTACTAGATTGAATCAGTGCACATTATCCACTCTCCATCCTTCTTTGGTGCAAGTACAACAGGTACCACACATGGGATTAAGCTTTATTTGATCAATCCTTTCTTCAACAACTGATGCATGAGCATCCA
The DNA here is from genome assembly GCA_007115665.2 of Sequoiadendron giganteum. Taxonomy (NCBI): domain Eukaryota; kingdom Viridiplantae; phylum Streptophyta; class Pinopsida; order Cupressales; family Cupressaceae; genus Sequoiadendron; species Sequoiadendron giganteum. The sequence goes on along the minus strand of VCHN02000014.1, from coordinate 171,049,009 downwards.
AGGTGTAAGGGAAATCTTGCATCAACCAAAAAAACAAAATTTTGTTTCTTTTCAATAAGGGCTAACTGGCTAAGGTTTTTTGAGCATGAGAATGGATTTTGTGTCTGAGGTGTTGAGGATGTGAAAATTTTGATTTTTGAGCCTCAGGCTTATTGTTTATCGTTTACCAGAGATGAAGGAGTTAGTCAAATTTTTCTCTAAGTCTGATTGGATTTGTGGCTTCAAACTTTAGACTTTGAGTGTACATCTTACCTTTGTGTTCGTAGACAATAGTATGAAGGAACCTCACCACCTCAAAATTTTGTTTCAAGCTTTGTGATTTGTTAGGGAGGTTTGCATTTCACTAAAATAATGGAATATGGTAAAGAGGAAGAGAAAACCCCAACCTCTGAAAAGGAATAGATGTTCATGGGTCGAGATGGAGGTTGCACCTTATCAAAAGGTATGGTATGAAGTATGTGCAAACCTTGACATCTGACAATCTAATGTGTCTTTCACTCTTCACAGTTTCAAGGTATGGTTTTTGATTGTTTCACTTAAGCTCTACATTGAATAATGGTATGAAGAACAAGGGATCCTCGATCCTCGACAATTGTTAGAAGGACAGGTGGAAGTTGCTCGACATACTGCCGAAAGGAAGCATTGACCTAGTTTGACCCCGTGGGCTTGTGAGATTTTGACATGTGGCAAGGATGAAAATTTGGATGACTTATGGTGTGGCATATGAGGATGAATAAGGAACTAACACATGGCACATTATTATTATTTGATCTTCATTGTGAATCAACATAATTTCTAGTCAACATTTTTAAAGATGATTTAAAAGGCGATTGAAACCCTAATCCTATGGTGGAGATTAAAAGAAAATTTTAATTGAACAATGATGTTTTAAAGTGCAACAACTAAGTTTTAATACCAGTCATAGTGCAAATATTCTAGTCGATGGTTGCATAAGACAATGGCACAGACCATGAGTGATAGTTACCAAAATGTTGATGCTACAAGGAGGTAGATGGTGGTGCTCAGACAAGCATGGGTGAATGAATTCAATGCAGATTTTGTTGATAGGAAGAAAGTAACATGGAATGAGAGGGAGGAGCCCCCAAGGTCATGTTTTTGTGAAGAAAAAAAAGAAACATGGGGAACCAGGGAGTGGGATAATAGTGAGGAATAATTGATCTAATTTCTCATGGTGAAGGCATGAAGTTTGAAGGAGAGTTAGATCCAAATTTAAAGATTGGAAGACTATGAAGTCAAGAAGGCCCATATGAGGATGAATGTAGCAATGCAATGCCATTTTTTATTACAATAATAAACAAATAATGGTTCTCTCTTGCATTCTTTTTTGGTGTTTCTTGTTATAGTTGTGAGTTTGAGTTTTGAAAGGGGAGTACCTTGTATAAAAAACTCGTGTATCTACCAGTTCAATTCTATATTCTTTATCAGTTTCCTTCTATGTGCTAGTTAGTTTGGAAAACTTGCTCTTGGTATAAGATATATGTGATGATTGATACTCTAGATTGACAGTAAACCATCTAGTACATTTTCTGACATGATGCCTTTATACTCTGCTAACAATACATCTACATTCTTTGTGATAGGGTTCTCCATCTCCATACCATTAATTTCCTTTGGAATCAATACAAAACACATATTTTCATGCCTTAATCCCTCCAAAAATTTCCTTCCATCCACCAAACATAGTCTGGAAATCCTACAAACTTCAGTCTTCTCCTCTTTCTCTAAAGGTACTAACTTAATTCTCTTTCCATTTGAAGTCACATCGTAGGTATTTATTCTCCCATCATGAATTTATTTCTTATCATATTTTCATGGTCTTCCTAATAGTAAATGACATGCATTCATAGGCATACTACTACACAATACTTCATCCTTATATGATCCTTGATAGGAATTTTCACCAAACATTGCTCATTAACCAATATCTTATGCTCATCTTGAATCCATGCTATCCTAGAGAGGTTTGGGTGTTTCAATCTCTTCAAATTAAACTTGGTTATTTTCTTCTCTAAAACTCGATTATTAGTGCTACCACTATCAAAGATAACTTTACATACATTTCCTTCGGACTGATATATAGTTCTAAACAAACTCTTCCTTTGCAGTGGTTCCTCAGTCACTTCCTAATGCATCAAAGCTCTCCTCATCACCAATGATTCACTTTTCTTTGGTTTCCCAATTGAATAAGGGTATTGAACAAGTTCTTCATCCATAGAAGCCGCTCTTCCAATATGCTTAGGTTTCTTGCCGGTGCTTCCTTATGACTCAAATTCTCTATGTCCTTGACTTCCACACTTGAAATAGGTTCCTCTAAATGGTCTTCTCTCAGACATCCCTTCATCTCTATGGTATTCATCATTGTATTAAGAATTAATGACCTCTATCAGTACAGTAGTAAATTCTATCTTCTCCTCCTTTACGGTATGAATTGTGATCCTTTTCTTCGCTCCAATAGGGTTTCCCATCTTTTTTTGTTTTGCATAAGGTCTTCTTTCTCTAGATTGTGATCCACTCCTATGGAGTATTTCTCTTGCACTTCTCTACCTTTGTTGAAACTTCTTGTTCAACTTCTCCTCCACTTTTAAGGAAAACTAGTATGGTTCATCAACTAATACCATTTTTACTAGGCTCAATTCTTCTTAAATATTTTTTCTCAGCCCATTGATATACCTCACCACCTTTTCTTTACTTGCTTCACTGTGTATAGTTCTAATGATCATATTATAGAATTCTTTAATATAATCTCGTAGATCTTTCCTTTTGCCTCAGGTTCAACAATCTTTTCAACAATTCAAGTTCATAATTAGTAGGTATAAATTGATTCTTCAGTTTTGTCACCGTTCTATTCCATTTAATGATTTTATCTTTTCCCTTTCTATTTCTATCCAATTGAACTTATTTCCACCATAAAAAAACACATCCTTTCAATTTTAATTTCACGAATTTGACCCTTTTTGGATCTTCAATTTCTTCATATTCAAATTATTCTTCCATTTCATTTATCCAATCAATCAACTCAAGATTTAAATTTCTCATGTAATTTTGAATTTCAACTCTAGGTCACTTACTAATTTTGGAGATCAATTTCAACATCGTCATTTAATCTAACTATTCTTCTTCTTTGCCTAGGGATTCTTCAATTTGATTCACAACATGATCTACTTCATCATCACTTTCATCTGCTTGTCTAGGGTTTAGACCTCGCCTTCAATCTTCTTCTACTACATCTAATTTGAATTGCCTTTCTCACATCATTTCCAATATCTCATCCATTCTTCCAGTGACATCCACCATAGCAAGCTCTCTCTACCCGGTGACATCTCTCCCCTTGAATTTGGTGCAACTACCTCAATTCAACGATCTAGCTACAAGGATTTCAACCACCTCAAAATTGGTGATCGGTTGAAAACACATGAATTCTACCTTAGGTTAGTGATTTTTTGACCACAAGGAATTCCTTTAGGATTCACAAACTCGCTATGATATCACTTGGTGTAGTCATAGATGGAGGGTTCAAAAAGAATAGTCCAAACCATGCAACTTAGAGTCAATACAATAGAAAGAACACAAGAAATTATATTTCAAATATGATTCTTTATCGAATTGGAAATCTTACATGAATCATATGCCTCATGGGTGAATAACTAGGGCTCATAGGCCTACCACAAGGGCATTCAAAATTACAACTGGCTAAGGCTGTATTATAGTCCCCCAAAGGGTTGATGCGAAATTTAAATATCAATCTCTCTATCTATATGAATAACTAACTAACTTCCAAATTTTTACAAATTATTTTAAATATGATTCTCATGCTCCAAAAAAGGTCTACATTGGCCACAAGGGTTAACAAAACCTGATGAATGATCACACATGAAGGTTGACCTCAAAACATGAAAAGATAATCCATCACGAAATGAAATGACTTGCGGATCTCCAAGATAGATCCCACTAGACTAAAAATTCTTACATGATTTCCATTAAGCTTTTCACATTCTAGAATAGGTCCACAATAGGAAATTTGGACCAGGTTGGCCCCAAATTCTCTAACTGTGAATTATAGTAAAAATTTGAGAGCGACAAATTCCAGTTGACAAATGCAAATGATTTGAAATATGGATGTGTTCTAGATAACCTTGTGTAGATGTTATATCCTATTCCATGAGTCGAGAAATGATAATGCGGTGAAAATCAGAGTGAAATTCTAAAATTTCTACTATATGAAATGCAAGGAAATAAATGTTTTTGGTTGATAAAAGATTGCTTTACAACTAGGGATTCTCTTGCATCAGCGTTGTTATAGATTTTCTCTCGGGGTTGTGGAGGAGATCATACTTGGCACAACTAGCATTTAGAGGTGTATATATGAGGACATGATGCATGTTTATGATTTGTGGTTTCTCTCTTTGGTCTTGTTTTTCTTCTTGGATGTTTGGATTCACATGAATTTAGATGTGAGATTATATGTAGAGCTATGGTGATCACTAGTTTTTGGTCATGTGTTGTCACTTGGTGATTATGTGGAGGTTCATGTATCTCTTTCTTCTATTAGATGTGGAGAACTTGAGAGATTTATGGAGACTTGTGGTTTAACATTACCCACGTAATGGGACTTCTTGGAGATGTTTTTGTTCATCAACTGTTTAACACTTGGAGCTTGTGATTGCGTTTTATGGGTTGTATATGTTGTTGGCATGAGTTTTATGATGTACTAGATACCTTCAAGGTATGGTTGACTAGATGTATTAGAATTTTCTATGGGTGCTATTTCAATCACAAGAGTTTTTTAGTTGGATGTGAGCAACCAAATTTTGGTTTCTATTTTGGATGATGTTTTATCTTGTTCTCTAGAGAATTCTTTAGCTTCTAAGTTGTGTTCTGGTTACAGGTTTGAAGTTGGTTGATACTTATATATAGATAATGAGCATAGTGTAGTTGTAGCAGTATCCTATAGCCTTTGTGATCAGTTAAACTTGATGATTGTGTTCTTTGGACTAGTGCATATACACCTTGGCTTATTCCTTTTCTTCCATGGGTGGTAGATTAAAGGATGATAGGAACTATTTCTTGAGATGGTGGACATATTGGATGTTTGTGCATATGTCTTATTAGAGATTGAGAGCATGGTTGAAGATTCGTGTGGTTGCATGTATAACTAGTGGTGATGTTCTTACATCGATTTAAATCTTAGCAATTTTTTTCTGTTTTTTCCATGGACTCTTGGAAGGTCTTTGATAAGTGGGAGAATGTTGGGATTATGGTATCTCAACCTTTGAGTCCTGGTATTATTATTTGGGATATAATATTTAGTTAATTGGATTAATTGCAGCCACTTTGAAAAGTCAAGATTAGATGTTGCTAAATACAAATTAGGTTGTGCATAAGTATATTTCTATTCTGAGTTGAGCTACCTTGGAATGTGGCCGCCTTTTGAAATTTATATTTTTTGTAGGTTCATTTTGCATGTGCACATTGTATGTGTATGCTGCATGCCATTGCATGTTCATGCATGGGCATGGAATTTGAGATGTTGTTTTTATGTACCAAAGACTATAAATACAGGTGTTGCTAGAGGATTCAGAGAGATGAGCATGCTATTCATAGGGGTTACAGTGCCAAATTTTCTCTAGAGATGGAACAATACGTAAATCTCCTGTAAAGGACATGAGCCTAATATTGTATTGCAACTTGTATTCTTGTTGCTAATTAATACTATGGCTCTATGTTTTAGAGTTGGATTTTTACCTGAAAGGGTTTTCACCAAGTAAATCTAGTGTTTCTTCTCTCGTCTATCTTCCATTCTTCTTCTATGTAATTTTTTTATTAATCTATGTATGTGTTGTAATCCTCCTAAAAATGGTTTGATCCGGGATCTAAAATTGCAATCACTTTCCTATAAGGTATTAATAGTGGGAAATATCTATGTTCATTTATGCTTTTAAGACATCGTAGTATGTGTTTTTGAGGTTCCTAAAATGAAATGAATGTTATCGAAGAAACTTAATTATCTTGTCCATGCTATTTTGGAATGCCCATTTTTCCCTTCAGTGAGAAAGTTCATTCTTAACCCAAAATTTGATTCAAGGTTTAATCCTACTGTGATCCTAAGAAAATGCTATGTCCTAATGTGAGATGCTAGATAAAAAATAATAATGCAACAAGAGGAAATAACAAGATAAAAGGGCACCTCAATGATTAGCCTAAGAAAAAGGATAACATGAAAGTTAGATAAAACAAATTGAATGATGTTTGTTATACCTTCTATGCTACTCTTTCCTTGGTTGGCCCTTGATCTTGAAGAGTTGTGTGCTCCTTGGATGGCAATGGAGTTGAATGGATGCAAGATGCAAGATGGATGAGAATGCTAAGTGCTATGATGGATGAGAGCTCAAATGGTAAATTTGCAAGAGTTTTGTTGCAAAAGACTTGATCCCCAAATTGAGGGAAATGAGGGGGTATTTATAGGATAATTGGAATTCTCTAGAGATCTCAACAGTTGAGATTGATCCAACAAGATCAAGATGAAGGGCTATGGTCAGTTGAGGACTCACAAGCCCTCACATCTTGACATGTGGAATGTGAGATGTCTTAGGGTGGAGTGATGTGGAAATGAGGTGGAGGATAAGGACAAGAGGTGGAAGAGAAGTACATGAGGTGGATGAAGGACAAGTACCTTTGAGGTACCTTGGGGATGAGAAGATTTCCTCAAAAAGGAACTTCTTGTCCCCAAATGAGGATGAAAGAGACTCTTGAGAGATTTTAGAATTCCTCAAAAATCTCCATGGGAAAAGGGGAAGTGGTTGGAAGAATAAATGAAAATTAAAAATTTGCATTAATTAGAGAGTTTATTGGGTAAAAGAAGGTCTCCAAAAAGCTGGAGATTTGTCACATGTGGGTGATGTGACAAGTCCAAGGTTCTAGAAGTCCTTGGCACATGTAAAGTGACAAGTCAAGCCTTCTAGAATCTTGCATAGGGGATGAGGAAGACCTTGGAAAGACAAAAGTGAATTAAAAATTCACATGGGGAAGAGAGTCCAGGCTAAAAATGGTAAGTGGGAAGGTTGACCAGAAAAGGTAAGCTAAATGTGGCTAATAATTATGATTAAGGTTGTGCAAACACAGGATTAGGATAATTACTGAGAGATTAGAGGCAAGTGGGAGATTATGGAGGATGTGACACTTAATCAAGATTAAGTGGTGCAAATCCTAATCACAAATTAATTAATTTAATCTGTATTAAAAGAGGAATGTGACAAGGAGAGAGAAAAAGGGGAATTAAAAATTGATGTTAATCCAAATGGGTTAAATGACCAAATTAAATAATTTTTCAAGTTTATTTAATTTAGAGAAGAAAAGGGTGTAAGGTAAAGTATTTAATTTATTTAATTACATACTTTAGGAACCTTAGGTAGAAAATGAAATAATGATTAAATAAATTATTTAATCACTGTTAATGGAATAGATGAATATAATAGACGATTTTGATCATATGGAAGTGGTCAAATTTGAATGTCTACACCTAAAAAAAAGAAACTCACGAGCATGGCGAATTGAAAGTGATCCATTGTTGATGGCATGGTGAATCTATACAAGATAGCTAAGTAAATGATCAGTTTACCTATTTATTTGAACTCCCATGCTTGCATCTTCCATGACCCAAGACTAGGGATTTTTTGATATTTATTGTCCATTAATAAATTATTGTTCACTAGTTTTATGATTCATTGCTCTATTTATTACAAAAATCAAACAAATTACAATATTTAATATTAAAAAATAATAATTTTTGTTTGTATTATGCTATGCACTAGCGATATGTGTTAATAGTCAACATTTTATGCTTATAAAATGAGGGATTTTTTCATTTTATCATAAATTACGAATTGGGGGGCCTTTTTTTGCAAATTTGTAGTTGATTGAGAGCTATTTATATTGTTGATGTAATGGCGAGATTAATTTCTCAAATTTGTAACCTTTTAGTTATCATTTTGACCTATAAAATCAAGTGTTTTTGTGCACTTTTTGATGGGGCTTAACTTTCACTCCGTTTGTAAAAAAAATGACATCTTTTATTTTTAAATTTATTATAATTTTGAAAGGGTTTTAATTTTTTAATTAAATTCAAAATTTGGATAGTCAATTTCATTAAATTGTAAAAATATTTGTGTTATAAATAGGTAATCTAGGCATCCAATCTTTGTACATCTTTAATTGCATCTATGTACATCTTTAATTGCATCTTTGTACGCATTTCAATTGCATCTCTTTGGCGGCCTAATTCTAGTTTTTAATCCAATTTTGGGGGGTTTGTAAGGCATAATTAAGGTTTCTATTTGCATGTTTCATGGATCCTAAAATTGATTTATTAACTCTACGCAATTTTCACACATGGAAAGTCAAAGTACTATAATTTATTCAATATAAAAAATATGGAAAATGTTAAATGGACAATAAATAGAATTTACAAGGCAGTATGAATAATTTAATTATCAAAATAAATTAGATGAGGCAATAGGAATAATTATCCTCCATGTATTGGATAATTTTTAATTTCACCTTGTCAATGATTCAACTCATAAGAAAATATGGGAAAATTTTAATGAAATATTTGGTATAGTTGATGAATTCAAAATACTTCAATTGGATTTTGAGTTAACAACATTGTCTCTTGATACATTTATTTCCATTGGAGATTACTTGGCTGAGTTTAAGTCATCACTTTCTCATCTTTAGGGTTGCAGTAAAATAAAAATAGTTAAAGAGTATGTCTTCTTGGTTTCATCAAAGCTAAAAGACCCTTATTAGATCTTTGCTTCTACCTTCTACTTTATAATAGATTCTCTTGTAACAATATTTGTAATTTCCACTTTTGAATAATATTGTACTTGAATCACATGAGAACAATTTAAGTTAATCTCCACGAATTCTATCACCTCTTCAAAAACTCAAGCAGGTGCACAAAGATGGGGGACCAAATATTAAAAACAAAGAACAAAAAAAGCACTCACTTCTCATTATTCATAAAAATCGATTACATATCTATAGGAAAAGAAGATTCAATAGTCTTCCTATAAAATAGAAAAATATCTTGATAGCTAATAGAAGTTGTTTGGCACCAAAATGGACCAAAGACAAAATATTGAACTTAATAGATAACAACTTGGAAACCTCTACACTATTCTATTGGCACATGTTTATTTTTGTTAATGATGTTGGAGTGTTATATTCTAACACCCCTCTTAATGTTACAACATCAAACTAACTAATAACAGTGAAATAAAATAAAATACATTATGAAGAATCCGTTCTTTGAAAATAGTTCTTAAACTAGTAATAATTCTTCAAGCTTCTCCCAAGTATAGTCACCTAGCTATAATCCAAGTTACCAACATCTTTGGACACCATTTGCACATAAATTGTCTCATTATCCTCATTAAGGTATAATGTTGAACTTCCAGATTTTTGGATCTCCCCTAAACTATTAGACACCAATCCTCACATGTATGTCTCATAACCCCAATGAGGTATAGTTTCTATGATCCACTAGCACCTCAAACTATTGAGCATCTATCTATCCTTTACTACATCTCTCCTTGTCTTCAAAGTGTTGACCTCTTAAAAATAGAACTACTTCATCTTTAATAAAGTTGTCATCACTATCATCTAGTGGTTCTTCAACAATGGTTGACATTCACTCAACTTTTATCGTTACAACAAGCTACAAAATATTAGAATTGACACATACCCATAACAATAAGACTTCCCACTATCTCTGATGCCATTTAAAAAAAAAAAGAACAATAAATAAACACTCACTACTCATTATTCATAAAAAGGGACTACATATTTATAGAAGAAGAAGATTCAATAATCTTCCTATAAAATAGAAAAATATTTTGACAGCTAATGGTAGTTGTTTGACACCAAATTGGACCAAAGAAAACACATTGAAATTAGAAAATAATAACTTGGACACCTCTATACTATTCCATTGACACATGTTTATTTTTGTTAATGATGTTGGAGTGTTTTATTTCAACACCAAAAGTGGCCACCCCATGTTTTGGCCCATCAAAGCCATAATGCAAGCACATTATAACACACTCACAAGAATACGATGGATGTGAGTAGGAAGAGCTCTAGAGCGAGACATTTGAATTCTTCTACAGGGGATGACAGAGGCTGAGATGAAGATGAAGATGCTAATGCAGACTGGCTATGAACAACTTCCTCGTGGCCTCTTCTTTGCTTGCGTGTGGCTTCGTCTTGGATGTTGGGTGCAATTTTTGGGAGGCCTGTGGTGGTGTTTCTGGTGGATAGATCATGGCATTTGATAGGCCATGATTGGTGTACAGGGATAGAAGTTATTTTTCAAGGTTTTTCCCTCTCTCCACTTTCTCTGTTGGTGGGTTTCCCTTGTGCCTTGATGTGTTGCAGTGGTTTGTATTTGAAGCCTTTGGTGGGTGGTTTCTCTTTTGGATTGATTTGTGATTGGTATGGCCATTTATAGGACGTTCATTTGTGCTCTAGACTCTTTTGAGATGATTGTTCGTTCCTTTCTTATGATGGATTTTATTTGTCATTGCTTGGTGTTGTGGGCTCTCTTTCTTTGGGGTGGCAAGAGACATGTTGGGATGGTATTTTTTTTTCCCCCCAAGCTTTGGTGTGGTGTTCTTCCCCTTTTTTTTTCTCCTGGCTATGGTTTCCTTTAGCCTTGTGGGTTCTTTTTGCTATGTGGAGGGTCTTCTTGGTGCTTCTGTTCGTGGGAGCTCTTTACTTTGATCCTTGTTCTCTCCTCTATTGATGTTGTGGCTGGGGGTTGTGCTACTTGCCAGAGCTAGTTTATTTTGGTGCCTCTACTTGGAGTTTTTGGGCTACTTATTTTGGCTGTTGTTTCTTTTCTTTGGGGTGGTATTTTTCTATTGTGGAGGTTGTTCCCTCTTCTTTTCTTTATGACCCTGAATTTTGGTGGGTTGGGTTTGGAATTTTTCAATGTTTTTGTTTGGTTGTAGCTGGTTGGGGGGGATTTATTATTTTTTCTTTTGAAAGTGGTGTTGGTTTGGCCATTGGGGGTGAATTTTTCCCTCTTTTGTGTTCTTTCCTCCTTATCCTCTTTGGTTATGGTGGGGGTATCTTCTCTAGAGGTGGAGATTTGGTTTGTTGGAGAGGAGGTGTTCTTGTGGTGCTCTTGGGTGTTGGATTCTTGTTTGTTCTAAAAAAAATTTGGCTCTCTTATGTGTTGTAGATTTATGCTATCTCTAGAAGGTGTTCTTCTAGTTGGGTAGTTTTCATGCATTTTTTGTCGATCCCAGTTGGTGTTTCCTCTTTTTTTGGTTTTTGGCTTTTGGCTGGGAGTATTGTCAAGCTTTTATTGAATCACTAGATGGTTTTTTTCCTTTATTTGGTCATGGTACAAAGGTTATTGAAGGATACTATGCTCGCTTGTTTGGTTGCTATGATGGCTCTCTCTTGGGACCCTATGGAGGTGGGTTTCATTCCTTTTGAGGTGGAATTGGAAGGAGATGGTTTCTGGTTCCCTCAGTTGTTGATCCTATTGAGGTGGTTTCTTCTCCTATGGAGGTGGAGGTTGAGGGGGTTGGAGTTTACAGGCTATGACAAATTAGCTGATTGTGATTTTCTTTCTAGTAGAGGGGAGCTCTCTCCTTTAGAGGCAGAGGCTGAGTCAGTTTCTTGGTACTAGGCAATCTTGTTCTATAGGGATGTTGAATTCGTTATTGGGATCCTGTGGTTTGTTGTTCCCTCTAACCCCACTATTGTGGTGGGTTTGTTGGATGTGCTGGCATTTTTCATTATGGGTTTGATGGTGTTTTACACCATTAAGCTAGTTATCTCCTTTGGCTTCATGGTGACTTCCATGAGCGGTTGGTTTGTTGATGCCTGGTAGAAGTAGGTAGTTTATTTGTATATCTATGGGTTTATAGTCCCAAATAAAACTTGGTTGTAAAGGGCCCTTGGTCCCTTTCTTGTTTGTTTGATGTAGCTGATGTAGTCATGTTTTATCTTTGCGTGGTTGATTTTGGGCTACTAATTGTATGCATGTTATCTTTTATGCAACTTTTCTCTCTTGGTTAGGGTTGCAGGTCCCTTCAAAATCGTTATGTACTGGGTTTTGAGTCCCATCAAAACCTATTTTTCCCATAATAAAAAAAAAACTCACATTATTTCTCACTTAAGAAAGAACACACATGTCATAGCACACTCATGTTATTTCTCACTCAAGCAATAATATGAGTAGGTTATAACATACTCACATTATTGCTAAGTGATGCAATAAAAAGAAAAAAGTCATTTCATTTCCTCATTTTTGTTAGAATCTAGTTTACCCCTTGGCCTGCAAACCCTCCAAAGTGTGTTCACATTCTAGGATGCCTCTTTTTTCACTAAATATTCACCAAAATTCTGCCAAGATGTTGAGGTCAAAGGAGTATTTTTTTTAGTTTTTAGTATCAATTTCATATTAAATAGGTAGATTGAATATTTTTCTAATTACAATTTTTTTATTTTTTAGGAATTGACAATTCACCCCTAAGTCTTGAAAATCCTAATTCACCTCATGATTAAATCCCTATTGAAGAGAAGCCTCAACAAAAACCTCCTCAAATTCCTCATCATCCTTCAAGAACACTAGAAAATATATTGGGTCAAATTAAAAATAACAAAAAAATAAATTGAGGAGTTAACTGCAAGGTTGAGAGATCCTATAGGAATAAACTTGCATAGGAATACCCTTTCTCAATCATTGTAATTCATAATATCTCATGTAAAATTACTTAGCAACAAAATAAATAGTTGGTCCAACAAGAGGCAAGAGTTAAAAAACATTATGTAAAAAATTATCATATAAACAAGTTAAAGATTAAAAAAATGAAATATGACTTGTGTGTACTCTTTACTGACCCAAGAACGAATCAACTCTTACACGATGCATACACGAGGTTACCTATCCATTGGTGCCACCACCAATGGATAAAAACCAATTTTTGGGATAGGTGATGGATTTTTTTGACCATCCTCCATAGAACAACAATGAGGTACAACAATAATTTTTTAGAAAAATCTATTGTGAGTTTGTCCTCAATGAAATATAGAAAGGAAATATAGGTTCCTAAATATGGATATGTATCCTTTAAGAAAATTTAGTTATATATGTATACAAGGCTCTTAAGCCAGTTAATTGATTATATTATTCTTAATTTTTTATCTTATTTTGGTGAGAATTGTTTCCTTATATTATCATCAAAATAGAGACCCTATTTTTAGCTTGGTATTTTGAGAGAAGTTTTCTACCATATTTCAATTTTTCATCTTCTCTAAATGGAATAGATCCTAGTTGGTGAGTTGATTTGATCTTCATAGGTCCTAGTTGACTTACATGCTATAGATGCCTTCCTATGCTATAAAATGTGTTATTTAAGTTCAATTTGATGTTTTATCATTCACTTGATAGGTTTTGGAATGATATGAGTTTGAGGATTCTTATATCTAGATTTACTTTATTGCTTCATTTGACTTATTAGCTTACATGGATATGATCACAATACTAAATTCATTTTAATAAGAATATTTGATTCAACATTATGACAATGTTATGATTGGAGGTATTTAGTCTTGGAAACCATGAGGAATTCTTCAATTTTAGGTTACTTGATGTAGAATCCCTACTAATGTCTATTAAAATTGGTGGAAATCACACAATTCAAAGGGAGAACCTAGCTGAACAATCCACTTGAACCTTTGGAAAGACCTTCATTGAATTATCAACTAGGTCTAGTAAGCTTGTGATGGTACTAGCACTGTATGTTCTTTCAAAGACTTAAGACTACCTAAATCATCCTAGTACAAGTGTTACACTTGTTGAGAAATCATAAAATGCATCACTAAATGAAGTAATGCTCGCACTATTGCTACAGGTACCTATAGTATAAGACTATGACTAATTTATTTCCAAGAAATGAATGCTGGAATTTAACTAATACTAATAACTAAACCTACACTTTGGAGTACAACAAGCTTAAGAAAACTAACACATAAATGTGAAACAATAATTATTCATGAATAAATCAAGGAATATAATTAACATGCATTTATGAAATAACCACTACAACAAAAGTAATTGTATAGAAAATGAAGTGAGGGGCAATTACCTTGAGTGGCCCTTGCCCAAGTGACCATCTCCACCGATCTAACTAAAATATAGCTTATTTAGATTAACACAATCATAATAACTCAACCATTCATTGCGCAACTCTAGAATATCACATAAGATTATGTTGGGATATATTATTCATGAAATCATGATTGAACAATAAAAAATATCTATACAAGAACAACAACTAATTGAAAGTATTTTAACTATATCTTTTACTGAAAAACTAACTAACTCCTAATGCCTCAACTACCAAGCCATACATATAGGTACGAGGGATTTTATTAAAACAAGGACTCAAAACTAAAATCATAAGTCACCACTCCCTATGTATTAGAGTTTGATACATACTAAGCAATCTATAATTGAAAAATGAAGAAGAGTCCAAGTAGAGCTGAGACTCCGCTATAATAGATCTGGAATGTGAACTGTTTGAATCAATCATGTTAGTCTCCTAACTGCAACAAGTTTCTTCTCCTTCAACATCTTTATTAAATGTCATAATGATGCAAAATCATCTTCATTAAGTTCTGTTAGTGTAATTAATTATTTATTACACTAGCATAAGTTAACTTAGGTCTTAATTAATCATATTAGTCCTAGGTTGCATTTAATCATTTAATAATGTTGTTGAGATAAGATTCCCTTCTAGAAGATGAGTTGTCTTTTCTAGAGCTTATCTCCATCTTGTTATCATTCCCTAGGTAGTTGGTTAGGATTTCTTGCTGTCACATGAAGTGTTATTTGAACACTTGGCAACATCCTTTGCATTCTAGGTTCAACACTTGCCTATATAATCAGGCATATGTACTCTTTGTAAAATATCTAGATCATCATAATAGAATCTCTATTTTTGAATGCCATTATCATAATTTCTATGTGGATGATTATTTCTTCCTGGAAAAGGTCATCCATTGAAGACTGCAGCTTCATCAAGGACACCTGTGCATCCATCATTCCAACATGGTATCAGAGCCATTCCAGTGAAGGTTCATCCTAGGATCAAGAAATTTTGGCTAGTGAGATTCTTTGCAGGCTTGAGGGTTTTCTTTGCAGGCTAGTTGGTTCTACCCGGGGACCAAGCTGTTTTCTAGTGCAGATCAAGCTCTATTCAACCTCTCCATTGCGCTAAGAAGGCCTCAAAACCTATAGATCACCTGCACATTCATCCAATTTGGACATATCCACACCAAGAGCCATTTGAGGTATCTAGGGTTTTTTGCATTTTGTACGATCCGTATAGTTTTTGCAGAAAGAAAATTTCCCCTTTCAGTCCTCCATCATGGCAATTTTATTTTAAGTCATTGGGAAATTTTTATTTTCACAAACGGACAAATTTTTCTATAATTTTTGCAAAAAAATCATTCTATGGGTGACCTGGTATTTTATTGGACAGTTGGCATTAATATTTTTTTGGGGCTATAGTTTTTTCGTCGTCAGCATTTATATTAATCTACAGGTTTAAAAAAAAAATTGGCATTGGTTTTTTTTCTAATTGCAAATTCTTTGCAATATTCAAAAAAATTATTGTCTTTCGGTCTGCAGGCTCTGAGTAGTTGGCCCTATCCCTTTAGTTGTCGTCATCCAGCATCATCACTAACAGCTCTGTCTGTCCGGTCGACCCCACCGACCTGTTCTCCGGTGCCCGTCCACTGGCCATTCTTCCGCCGACGATGCTCTTGTCGACCGCACACCGACCGTCCATCAACTTTTGTCTCGACGTTCACTCTTGGCCCCTGCTACGGTCACCTTAGCGACTAGAAGCCCCCCCGCTTGTTCCCAACGGTGGCACCCTGACACCGCCTGCTCCGCCCAACCGCCGCTCCACTGCCGCCCTGCCTGATGGCGGTCTCTTTTTGTAGATCTTAAGCCCGTGGTCCTATCAACGACCAAGGGCTCCATTTTTTTGCCCCCAGGTGCTTAATTTTTGCACCTGTTTAGTCTGAGCAGGTCTATTTCAAGAATGATCTTCCGAAGGCCATATCTTCCGCATACGGTATTGAAAATTTGCAAATGATATACTGTTGGAAAGGTATCAATGTCTAATTTTCAGTGGTACACTCTATTTTTCTAGATTCTAATTCTATCATACATACCATCTAGTTTAAGTGCAAACCCTAATTTGGGGTTTTGGAGGTGATACTTTTTCAGTTTGTCAAAATTCTGCCATCAACAGGGTATTATTGTGTTTTTCTAGCATTTCAACACTACCATCAGATTTTCAGCATTCTTTTTCAGAGATATTTTGTCTTGTGCTCTTTTTCTCTCTAATGGCTAAATCAAGTTTTGAGCTTCTGACTCCCCACAATTACCACACATGGAAAATTGGTATGCAGCGTCTCCTCTAGTCTAAAGGCCTCTAGTCTACATTGGATGAGAATCAACCCAATTTGACTAGCGAATATGAGAAGTTTCAGCATCATATCAAGTGTGAGGAGGCTATGGGAGTGATTGCTCTTCATATCTCCAATTCATTGTTTTTCCACATCGAGGAGTGTGATACTCCTAAGGAAATTTGGGATAAGCTCAAGACATTGTTTGGTTCAATAAGTGATATTCAGGCACTTTAATTAGAGTTAGAGATTGCTTCACTCTCAGTTGATACTTTTCCCTCTATTGATGATTACTTGGTGAAATTCAAGTCTTTGAGGACCCAGCTTGCAGGGTGTGATAAGGACCAAACTGACAAAGAATGCATCTTCATGATCTTGTCTAAATTAAAAGGTTATTTTTCCTAGTTTGCTACTTCCTTTTATTCTACAATGGTTGGACTTGGAGACAGTTTTGTGATGCCTTCATTTGAGACTTTTTGTGAGCGGTTGACTAGGGAGCAATCTAAACTCAACCAAGTTGATTCATCTTCAAAGTATCATGCTCTCATTGCAACACCATCCAAAGGGAAAGGAAAGAATAAGGGAAAATCCAAGACATGATCTTTTGAATCATCATAGCACAAGGAAGACATGCCTAAGAAGGAGAGGCCCAAATGTAGCTTTTGTAATGGGCTTGGACATCATGAGGAGACTTGTTTTAAGAAGGA